>CP106727.1:186395214-186999196 GCA_025506655.1 Gossypium rotundifolium | reverse complement strand
AGTTCTAGAATAACAGCTCAAAGTTGACACACTCATAATCAATAAAGTGAGCACGAAAAAGAATATACGCCTATAAGGCTCAAAATCTCACAAAAATTATGGGTGTTTTGACCTCAATCCCTATAAATTTCAAAATTCAAAGTAATACTCAAATTCAGTTCAACGACCTATTAATTTTAATTTTTAGAAAGTAGACTTATCATGCTCGATTCTCTAGTATCATTCAGATTTAATCATCAATGCACAATTAACTATTACTTACTCTAAAACATATCAATAAAAATCATATATCATTAGAAATTTCATCCTAATTAGTAATATGAGAAAAATAATTTCAACAGACTAAATTCAGATTTTGAGAATAATGCAAAAAGTCGCACTTTTACCCCCACACTTAAGATGTACATTACCCTCAATGTACAAAGATAGATAAACAATTATGTAATAATAAAATCAAAAGAGAAGGGAGAAGTAACACTTCCTGAATTTTTGGATGAAGTCTATGAAAAGAAACCTGATAAGATTGAGGTGAACGTGGGGAAGCGCCTCGAACCGCTTGAAATTGAATCAAGTATCCAAACTTAGTTTTATTGTATCTTAAGCTAAATCTAAATATCATAACGAATAAGAAGAAGAAAATAAAATAAAATAAAGTAAAAATAATGATGAAATAAAATAAAACAAAATTAAATAATGGAAAATAAAAGACAACTAAAAAATGGGGAATGAGGTTTAAATAGAGATGTAGCCCGTGTTTTGGGATTTTGATTTTGAACGCATTCAGGTGTTCGCATGGTGTGGGTGTCGTGGCACGCCTGTCTTTCTCCACACAATATTCAATACGGGCGTGCTCCTCCCGTGTTTGATAAGTCGAATGTTGGCATGGTTGAAAGGCACGACCGTGTTTAGCCCGTGCTTGACAAGTCAGTAACCTCCAATCGGGGCATCGGCACCAAGCGTGGACTATTATCGCCACCGTGTTGGGAAAAGAAATTTTTATATGTCGCACGACTACTAGCACGCCCATGGTTCATCCCATGAGCCCACACTGACCACGGACACGCCTTTGTGCGGGTGTGGCCTAGAAATCGCTTCTTGGTTAGTTTATGATTAGGTGCTAAAAAGAAAAGAAAAGAAAAGTAAAAATAAAAAAATGTGAAAATGGTGTTAGTGCCAGGGTTGCCTCCCGAGAAGCGCTCGTTCATAGTCTTAGCTAGACTTTACCTCTCATTCGTATGGTCATGGTGGTTTGAGGAGGTGAAAATTCTTTCTCATGCGATCACTTCGGTTATGGATATATAGTTTAAGTCGAGTAGTGTTTACCTCAAAAGTGTCGAATTTAGGATTGCTGACCTCGAATGTGCCGTATAGGAAGACATTTAGTACCTCAAAAGTGATTTCTTCGTTTGTCTTTAGGTCTGAATTGGTGATTCGAGGGTCTTCCTTTTTCAACAATACATGATCCTCTATTTTGATGTGATTTTTTGTTCGTATCAGTTCGTCTGGGGTTTCCTTCGGTTTCATTTCGTGCGGTTCCTGTTCCTCTTTGATTTGTGTTTCCTACTATTTTAGTTTGTCAACCCTAAGGCTTTGTTCCTTATGTATTTCTTCTTTGGTGGCACAAGGTCTAGGATCTAGCTCAGTTAAGTGATTTCATGATGCTTCCTGTAAAGAAGGTTGAACCAAATGATTATCAATAGAATTAATGTTCGTACCTTTATTACTCGATGCCCTAGCCGAGTTAAGAGCTTGAAGAGTGATTGTTTCATCGCTCACACGAAGTGTGAGTTCACCAATTCTTCCTCTCTCGTGGTCTTTCTTTATTGCATCGTGATATGGCACACGAGGTTGGTACTCTGAATTGCCGATTTTGGTAAATCATGGTACACCTCAACCTTACCTTTTCTTACCACAAGTTCTTCCCTTGGGTTTGGAACCACTAACAATTCACTGTTATGAGCTTGTACGAGTTGGGGCCCATGATTCGACTCAAGTTTGTAGCCTTGTGGTGTTTCCTGTGGTGAAAGTTGAACAATTTGATTATCAACTGAATTTACTTTCTCACGTTCATCACTTGATGTCCTGGCCGAGTCAAAAGCTTGTAGACTGATTGATTCGTCACTTACACGAAGAATGAGTTCTCCTGTACCAACATCAATTTTAGTCCCGACAGTTGCTAGAAAGGGTTTTCCTAAAATTAAAGGAATCGTGTTGTCCTTATCTATGTCTAAAACAACAAAGCCTACTGGGAATATGAATTTATCAATTTTGATCAAAACATTTTCTATTATACCCCTAGGAATTCTTATACTTTTATCAGTTAATTGAATGCTCATCCTAGTTTGTCTGGGTTTCCCTAGACCTAGTTGTTTAAACATTTTGTAAGGCATAACATTGATGCTTACCCCTAAACCGCTTAATGCATTATCAATAGATAAACTACCAATTAAACATGGAATTGTAAACTCCCGGATCTTTTAGCTTTCGTGGTAGTCTATTTTGTAGAATTGCCGAGCACATTGCGCTTAGCTCCACGTGGTGCTCTTCGCCTAATTTGCGTTTGTTGGTCAAGAGCGCCTTAAAAATTTCCTCGAGTCCTGTATCTCAAAAAGAGCTTCAAGGAGAGGAAATTTAATATGTAATTTTTAAGAGTTTAAGAAACTTACCAAACTGTTCCTCTTAATTGTCTCTTTTATTGCTTCGGATAAGGTATGCGAGGTTGGTACTCCTTGATTACCGATTTTGGCTTTTCTTGTGTTACCTCTACCTTACCTTCGCTTCACCTTGTTTTCTTGTATTGAGTTTGGTTCATCTAACCCTTACTATCTTGAGTGAGATGGCTTGAATTTGCTCATTTGGGTTACCTCGGTGTTACTTGGTAGACATCCTAGCGGTCGCTCGACATTAGCTTTATGAGATGTCCCATCGACCTAGTAAGTTCTCCAACTTGATTCTTGATCCCTTTGATCGATTTTTGTTGTTCATCAAGTGCCGCTTCATTTTTGGAAACGAGAATCAGTGGTCGCCATGAATTTCACAAGATCTCTTCACGATTCGACTCTTCTTGTTGGTGAGGTGGTTGTTGAAAATGGAGGAAGTTCCGATCTTTGGCTATTTTGATCATCCCACGAGAAATTGGGATGGTACTTCCAACCCGCATTATAAGTGTCACTATAAAAATTATTTTGATATCTAGAATAGTTACAGATAGTGAGCTTGCTCGCTTTCCATGCCATATCCGTAAGGTGGGTACTCAGATTCACGACGCCTCATAGATTCGAATCATATTGTATTTCTGGATGTACCTGCGAGGGATTATACCAATCATCAATTTTTTTATTCATCATCTCTAACTGATTAGATAACCTGGTGACCATGTCGAGGTTGAAGACACTGGCTGTTTTAGTAGGAATTGTCCTCTTGACTTGCCACTGATAATTATTCAGTGCCATCTTTTCCATCTGCCAAAATAAAAGAAAATTTAGCAAAATCAAAATTTAACCTAAAAATAAATAAAATTAAAATTGCATAAAATAATAAAAAAATAATGGCTAAAGTAATAGAAATAGAGCTTTCTTAATATTTTAGATGTTCCTCGACAACGGCGCCAAAAACTTGGTCGTTTCAAATAGTCGAGTTTTAAATTTTATAAAAAGAATGATAGAACCTCAGAGACTAATTCATGACAACGATAGAGGCAAGTGCACCTATCGAAATGTAACACCCCAAACCCTACTATGAGTCCCCGACGGATCTCGGTATGTCACTGGGTAAAATAATTTGAGTCTTTTTGAAAGCTTAGTGAGAACTTGATAAAATTTGGCTAAGGTATTAAAACGAGGTTTGGAAAACTTAATTGGGCTTTATATAAATATAGTTGGGTTGATAAATCCTTTGAAAACATTTGATCATGTAACATTTAAATATCGTGGTTATAATTGACTTGGTGTAGTTTGTTACCCGATGGTAACATCTTAAAAAACCCGTAGTAGTTTATTAAGTTTGAAAAAATTATTTCTAACCTGTTCACTTATCATTTAAAATTTCTTTTGTAACATAACATAAGTAAAATAAAATAACATCCACATAATAATAGCGCCTTATTACAATCCCAAAATAAAAACTCGTAAAAGGAAATAAATAAACTTAAAGATAACAAATTAAAATCAATTTCATCGAATAAGCATGGTCACCGAGTCTTCTCCGCTCCATCTCTCATGATCTACTCATCTGCAAAATGGTAATGGAAGGGGTGAGTCACCAAGACTCAGTGTAAATCCCCACCCTAAAATACAACTCATACACAATTTATTAATAAACATGCACATGCAACCCAACCTAACCATCCATACTCCTTAACTACCCCGTATGGTCAAAACCACTGGTGGTCAAAACCATTGGTGACTAGTGTCACAAATTAAATGATGGGGCCAACCCATCATGTGGTCAAAACCACTGATGACCATAGGTCACAAATAATCAAGTGTGGTCAAAACCACTGGTGGTACCAAGCCACTCGGACTTAGTCGCAAATAATCAATCGATGTGGTCAAAACCACTGATGACCATAGGTCACAAATAATCTGATGGGGCCAATCCATCTTGTGGTCAAAACCACTGATGGCCATAGGTCACAAATAATCTGATGGAGCCAACCCATCTTGTGGTCAAAACCATCATGCATACCCGTAAAATCATCCCTCCTCTCATCAATCCCACCATCATCATGCTTTATATATCAATTATCATATATCATGTATTTAGGCATGGCATTTAACAGCATGTGACGGCATGCAAAAACATATATCAAACATAAACAAGTTAGGGGATTTACCCGGGATCCATGTTTAAGCCCACAAGCATATCATAGATCACTACCAAAATTTATACACAAGGTAATAATATAGCAAGTTTATTAATAAAGTGTGTAAAGAGTTTACACACTTGTTTCTACCGAAATTCCTAGATCCCGAAGAGCCGATCTACGATGCTAGATCTTAACCCTACATTCGACCAATTGTCAGTGTTAATACCAAAGGCCTATTCGGCCATATCTACTCAATACCAAAAGTTCTTACCTTGAACGGATTTGATTTCCAAACAAATCCCGAAGCCTTAATTAGTCCCTAAATCCATGGCACACATTAGTTTTTGATTTAACAATAGACTTTTTAATAAATGGCCCTTGGTCGAATGATGTAAGCCCTACCATCACTTACCAAAACCGATTGCTAGAGGGTTGTATTGAGTACATCAAAATCCCGGAGTACCTTATGGGAAATCGGTTCCTAAGAAGAGAAATAGTTAACCACACCATCAATAAATGCCGGATTTCTGTAAGCCATAACAAGAACAAAGATTTAACACAAGAGAGTCCCTTACCACACCTATTGAATTCGGCAGCACCCTTGGTTAGGGGGGAAAGATTCGGCTTAAGCACAATTGGAAGGGCTGGAAATTTAGTGAAGGAGGAGGGTGTATTTGGCTAAGAAGAAACAACAATGCTGGAAATTTCTGAACAATTTTGGCTAAGAGTTTAAGGAGAATTCAAGCACAATGAAGGGAGAAAGAAGAAAAGAATTTGTTGGAAATTTTGGGCACTTCTATGTCAGAATAAAATCAAATATGGACAGCCCAAGGAGTCCAAAATCGACAAACACCCTCTTATTTTGTGATAATTTCCAGCCTTGAATTATCACAAATAAATCTAGCTTCATCATATTTTTAATCTCCTAATCCGCTCAACAATTTAATAGCAAATAAAACACTAATAGCTCCCCCTCTTCCAGCCGAAAATAGGCATAAAAATAAGCTTAATCTTATCACTTGAAGAGTCCAAATAGCAACCATCTCCCTCTCCTTCACGCCAGCAGCAAAAAGGAAAAAAAATAAAACACATTTGCTGCCTCATATGTTCGAACCAGCGACCTGGTGAAGGCAACAGCAGCAGCCTCCCTTAACGCCCCTTTCCAACTCTCCCAATTGACTTTCATGTCAATTTACTCCACCATTTATTTATAAGCCTTCTTCTTGGCCCTTACTCCTTTAACGCCAAAGCCCAAAAAATAAAACTCCTTGCTTCCTTCATGTCTCGAACCCGAGACCTTATACCAAAGCCTTTTAAGTGGCGCCCCAAGCCACTCCACCAACCTGCCTTTCATGCCATAAAACCCCATTATTTAATTTTAACGCCTTCTTCACTGAACGCCTAAAAAGCCCAAAAGGAAAAACATTTCCCTTGTTACCGCCGAGACTCGAACCTCCTCCCTAGCAACCCCCTTAGGCGCACCAAGCCACTTGTGCCAAGCCTATTCTTTGTGCCATATTTCACCCAAAATTTTATTTAACCCCTATCCCCTAGCTTCCTTCCTTTTAAACCCTTAAAAAGAAATTTTAAATTCCAAATCGACCTAATTGGGGTTATGTCAAGACCCTAAATATGCTTAGAAATCAAAATATTTATTTCTACATGCACATACATGGGAAATTAATTAAATTTTCAACAACCCCTAATTTAGGGTGTTACGCTTCTACCCTTAAAAATAATTTCGTCCTCGAAATTACTTACTAACGAATAGTCGACATCTTAACTCACCAGACACGCTTATGTCAGCGACTCGATCTTAATAAAACTATCTTACTTCCTAAGCACCATCTCTACATTCACAACCAAGGTTTCGTGCACTTCCCTACCAAAACAAGAAAACTCTACAATAATCAAGCAATTAAGGTATTCCGAAATAAGGAGCATACCCGTTGTCACATCCGCACATCTTCCTCCTCGTGACGGCCAACCGCATAAACCAACCTTGGTTGCCTCGCCCTGACCTTCAAGAGACCTCGCCACGCCTGCTACTATTTCCATTACCTGTGGGTATTTTCGTAATTTGTCCTATAGAGGTATTTTGTAATTTTTCAAAAAATAGGTTCTCGGATGATTTTGTCAAAAAGTATTTTAAAGCTTTTAAATTCTCGGGTATTTTGAAAAATTTTGAAATTCGGGGATATTTCGGTGACTTTGAAGCTCAGGGGCATTTTGGTAATTTTTCACAAATCAGAGTGAATTTTGTAAAATTTAGCAAATCAGAGGTATTTTCATAAAATGATTTCCAAAAAATTGGGTTCTAATTGATTTCACAAAAGAAGGTTATTTTGAAAATTTTCTTTTTGAAAAATTTCATACGGAGGGTATTTTGGTAATTTACAAACCAGGGGTATTTTGGTCATTTTTTTAAAAAAACTAAAGTTTTATTTATTTCAAAAACAAAACAGCAAATCCCTTTCGGGTTTTAGTTATCAGGTTTAACCTGTGAGCACGTCGTCTCAGCTAGGATGAACCGTTACTACGCACCAAGTAGGATTCAAGTAAGTAGGAGGTGAGCCACGAGGACTGCTTAAATACCAGGCTCCCACCGAATCCAATCCTAGACATGTATATAACGATTGCCACATCTTTTGCTCAGTGACAACTCACAGGGTTTGTTTAGGGAATTTATTAAATCTTATGCAATATCTGTTGGAGTATGCTAACCCTAGGGTTCAACAGTTTCTACTCTAATAGTCTACGTTCCCGATTTACCCTTCTACCCCTCATCAAAAGAATTCACAAAAATGGATAGAAGTACTTACCTGGGCGGATAGGTGCCGGAGACTCGGTGCCATGCTGTTCAAGCCAAAACAGTTTCTCAAAACATCATAATAAGGCCTACTATCCAAAAACTAAAACATTTTGGGCCTTGGGCCCCCCACAGTCGAGTTTTAAACCGGGCTCTGATACCAAAAATGTAACACCCCAAACCCGGCCCATGAGTCTTGACCGGATCTGGTATGTCACTGGGTAAAATAATTTGAGTCTTTTTGAAAGCTTGGTGAGAACTTGATAAAATTTGGCTAAGGTATTAAAACGGGGTTTGGAAAACTTAGTTGGGCTTTATATAAATATAGTTGGGTTGATAAATCCTTTGAAAACATTTGATCATGTAACATTTAAATATCAGGGTTATAATTGACTTGGTGTAGTTTGTTACCCGATGGTAACATCTTAAAAAAAACCTGTAGTAGTTTATTAAGTTTGAAAAAATTATTTCTAACCTGTTCACTTATCATTTAAAATTTCTTTTGTAACATAACATAAGTAAAATAAAATAACATCCACATAATAATAGCGGCCTTATTACAATCCCAAAATAAAACTCGTAAAAGGAAATAAATAAACTTAAAATAACAAATTAAAATCAATTTCATCGAATAAGCATGGCCGCCGAGTCCTCTCCTCGCTCCATCTCTCGCGATCTACTCATCTCAAAATGGTAATGGAAGGGTGAGTCACCAAGACTCAGTGTAAATCCCCACCCGGAAAATACAACTCATACACAATTTATTAATAAACATGCACATGCAACCGAACCTAACCATCCATACTCCTTAACTACCCGTGTGGTCAAAACCACTGTGGTCAAAACCACCGGTGACTAGTGTCACAAATTAAATGATGGGGCCAACCCATCGTGTGGTCAAAACCATCGATGACCATAGGTCACAATAATCAAGTGTGGTCAAAACCATCGGTGGTACCAAACCACTAGGACTTAGTCGCAAATAATCAATCGATGTGGTCAAAACCATCGATGATCATAGGTCACAAATAACTGATGGGGCCAACCCATCTTGTGGTCAAAACCACCGATGACCATAGGTCACAAACAACTGATGGGGCCAACCCATCTTGTGGTCAAAACCATCGCATACCCGTAAAATCATCCCCTCCTCTCATCAATCCCACCATCATCATGCTTTATATATCAATTATCATATATCATGTATTTAGGCATGGCATTTAACAAAGATGTGACGGCATGTAAAAACATATATCAAAGATAAACAAGTTAGGGGACTTACCCGTAATCCATGTTTAAGCCCACAAGCATATCATAGATCACTACCAAAATTTATACACAAGGCAATAATATAGCAAGTTTATTAATAAAGTGTGTAAAGAGTTTACACACTTGTTTCTACCGAAATTCCTAGATCTCAAGAGTCGATCTACGATGCTAGATCTTGACCTACATTCGCCAATTGTCAAGAAAGATACCAAAGGCCTATTCTACCATATCTACTCAATACCAAAAGTTCTTACCTTGAACGGATTTGATTTCCACACAAATCTCAAGCCTTAATTAGTCCCTAAATCCATGGCACACATTAGTTTCGGCATTTAACAATAGACTTTTTAATAAATGGCCCTTGGCCGAATGATGTGTAAGCCCTACCATCACTTACCAAAATCGATTGCTAGAGGGTTGTATTGAGTACATCAAAATCCCGGAGTACCTTATGGGAAATCGGTTCCTAAGAAGAGAAATAGTTAACCACACCATTAATAAATGCCGGATTTCGGTAAGCCATAACAAGAACAAAGATTTAACACAAGAGAGTCCCTTACCACACCTATTGAATTCGGCAGCACCCTTGGTTAGGGGGAAAGATTCGGCTTAAGCACAATTGGAAGGGCTGGAAATTTAGTGAAGGAGGAGGGTGTATTTGGCTAAGAAGAAACAACAATGCTGGAAATTTCTGAACAATTTTGGCTAAGAGTTTAAGGGAGAATTCGGCAGCACAATGAAGGGAGAAAGAAGAAAAGAATTTGCTGGAAATTTTGGGCACTTCTATGCTGTAACAAAATCAAATATGGACAGCCCCAAGGAGTCCAAAAATCGGCAAACACCCTCTTATTTTGTGATAATTTCCAGCCTTGAATTATCACAAATAAATCTAGCTTCATCATATTTTTAATCTCCTAATCCCCTCAACAATTTAATAGCAAATAAAACACTAATAGCTCCCCCTCTTCCAGCTGAAAATAGGCAAAAAAATAAGCTTAATCTTATCACTTGAAGAGTCCAAATAGCAGCCATCTCCCTCTCATTCACGCCAGCAGGAAAAAGGAAAAAAAAAATAAAACACATTTGCTGCCTCATATGTTCGAACCAGCGACCTGGTGAAGGCAACAGTAGCAGCCTCCCTTAACGCCCCTTTCCAACTCTCCCAATTGACTTTCATGTTAATTTTACTCCACCATTTAATTATAAGCCTTCTACCTGGCCCTTACTCCTTTAACGCCAAAGCCCAAAAAATAAAACTCCTTGCTTCCTTCATGTCTCGAACCCGAGACCTTATACCAAAGCCCTTTAAGTGGCGCCCCAAGCCACTCCACCAACCTGCCTTTCATGCCATAAAACCCCATTATTTAATTTTAATGCCTTCTTCACCTTAATGCCCAAAAATCCCAAAAAGGAAAAACATTTCCCCCTTGTTACTGCCGAGACTCGAACCTCCTCCCTAGCAACCCCCTTAGGCGTACCAAGCCACTTGTGCCAAGCCTATTCTTTGTGCCATATTTCGCCTAAAATTTTATTTAACCCCTATCCCCTAGCTTCCTTCCTTTTAAACCCTTAAAAAGAAATTTTAAATTCCAAATCTGACCTAATTCGGGGTTATGTCAAGACCCTAAATACGCTTAGAAATCAAAATATTTATTTCTACATGCACATACATAGGAAATTAATTAAATTTTCAACAACCCCTAATTTAGGGTGTTACACGAACAGTAGTATAGTTTAGGCAAGAATATCTTATCGAACTCAAGGGAACCTAAAAGTACTACTACTCACTTTCTTTCTATTATTTAGCCTGAAATATGAAGTGATTGGTTGATTTATCTAATACTAAATGAAATACCTAAACTAAATGCAAAGACAAAAGAATGAATTGGAGAAAGACTTTAGGAAAACTCAGTTGATGAAGACGATACCTCGTGAAGAATCCACCTATGACTTCACTTATTATTTATTCCCCAAACCATATGATTTCTTTACTTAGCTTGATCCGTGAGACTCCTAACCTATATTAAACCCTCTCGAGGCTTAATAATGTCTAACCTTAGGTTAATTAGTGGAACTCTCATTCTCTTATAATAACCCCTAAGGAAGTAGTAAATCGATCAACTGATTCCCATATTAGGTTTCCCCTAATCTGCAAAATCTGTAACCCTATCTTTAGGCTTCGATCAACTCCGCTCAATTATGCTAGATCTACTCTTAGGCAGGGTCTATTCATCCTCCACCTAGGCACATCAGATTAGATTAAGCAACAAAATTAAGAACAAACTAAATACTTATCATATAAATTTAGAAATCAAATAACAAAATCCATCATAGGTTTTATCCCCTTCAGGTATCTGAAGGGTTTAGTTCATAACAAAGTAGGAAAACATCTCAAGAGAAAAGATAAAACAAAACATAAGAAATCATTAAAACTCCCTGAAGGAATTGAAGGAGAGATCCTCCGTCTTGAATGGAGCTCCGGCTTCTTGAGATGGATCAACTGGCTATCTTCAAGTGATTCCCTAAAAGATGAAAGCTTCGGGAAAAGCATCTGCCAAAAGGCGCCCTGTTTTGGCTTCTGCCGAACTCCCTTTTTAGTTGCTACCTTGGGTGTTTATATAGGCTTTGAGATGCTTTACTTGGCTCCTAAGTATCCTAATTCAAGTAAAATTCCTCCTAGGATGTTTAAGTGGACTTAGGAGTATGTTTCTTTGGCTTCAAGCATCCAAATCTGAGTGAAATTGCTCATTCCATGGCAGGGCACGGCCATGGCACATGCCCGTAAGTCGACTTCGTGCCAGTGTCGATTCTGATTGATTGAGGCACCACTGCGTACGGCCGTGTAAGTCGTGGTTCAGCCGTGCTTCGAGTCTATCGATTGGGGCATGGCCATGCAAATCGTGCTTGGGCGTGTCTTTGAATGATTGATAGGCACTACTGTGTGACTTGAAGTCCAGTCGTGCCAATTTCTTGGGTTGGCCCAATTTGGTCTGTTTTAAAACCGTTTTTACGTTCTTTTTATCCATAGGTGCTTTCTTGAGTATAAGACATGAAAAGAAAGGATTAAGAGCACCTTTTACATAAATTAGGGATAAATCATCCAAAAGCATACTAAATGTGGGATTAAAATATGTTACTTTTACGATTTATCAAATACCCCCACACTTAAGCTTTTGCTTGTCCTCAAGCAAAATTCTCAACTTACAATTAAAACGAACTTTCCATAATTCATAATTCCTATCGAAAATGTCTCATCATAATTCATAGATAATTTATACATGGATAATTCAACTCAAAGAACCCTAAAGATTCAATCAAGATAAGTTATACCTTTGTAGTAGTACGAAAACATAGGTGTCTCCCCTTATCTAAGTAATTACCTTTAATTCAAAACTGACAAGGATTGACATCCTCACTAAAGATTCATTCAAATCATTCAAGTGTTTAAGGTTCAAGTATAAGCACTTTAAGTCGAACTCTAAAAGTTAATCTCATAGGCTTGCTGAAAATCAAATCTCCACCATCAGATATGAGATGATACACAAATCAAAAGGTCTTTAATCGTGGTTGTAACAGGCTTGGGTTAAAAGGTGTGGATAAAGGTTGAATTAGAAGGTTAGAATCGAGACCGACTTGACAAATTACCTAACTAGAAACGATGAACTAAATATGAATATTTACATCGAATAAAAACTACTAATACCTACTATTGATAATTACTCTATAATAAAGAGTATTTCCATCACTTGAAATTTGATAATACTTTAATACGAGCTTTTTCTTCAACAATTGGAGTTTAAATGCTCTAATCTTTTTTAAGAACAAACTAAGATATTACATCATAAATGATAAATGTAACTACTTGAACTAATATAATTTGGTAACTTAATCAAATAAAACCTCGATTAAAGGGTATTCAAAAGAAAGGGTGATAACAAATACAAAGGGCTTTAGGTTAATATTAGTGGGTGAGTCAATAAAAGGTTGTTAGGATTCAACGGGGTTCACTAGGGGTTAATTTGTGAAGGTAGGCTTTTTATGGAGTAAGTATATCAAATCAAAAGTGTGGTCTCGACATGTATAAACGAGGCAAGTTCTAGAATAACAATTCAAAGTTGACACACTTATAATCAATAAAGTGAGCACGAAAAAGAATATATGCTCTATAAGGCTCAAAATCTCACAGAAATTATGGGTGTTTTTGACCTCAACCCCTGTAAATTTCAAACTTCAAAGTAATACTCAAATTCAGTTCAACGACCTATTAATTTTTAATTTTTTTAGAAAGTAGACTTATCATGCTCGATTCTCTAATTTCCTTCAGATTTAATTATCAATGCACAATTAACTATGACTTACTCTAAAACATATCAATAAAAATCATACATCATTAGAAATTTCATCCTAATTAGTAATATGAGAAAATACTTTCGAACAAGACTCAATCCAAGATTTTGAGAATAATGCAAAAAGTCGTACTTTTACCCCCACACTTAAGATGTGCATTGCCCTCAATGTACAAAGATAGATAAACAATTATGTAATAATAAAATCAAAGAGAAGGGAGAAGTAACACTTCCTGAATTTTGGATGAAGTCTATGAAAAGAAACCGGATAAGATTGAGGTGAACGTAGGGAAGCATCTCGAACCGCTTGAAATTGAATCAAGTAGCCGGCTTGGTTTTATTGTATCCTAAGCTAAATCTAAATATCATAAAGAATAAGAAGAAGAAAATAAAATAAAATAAAGTAAAAAATAATGATGAAATAAAATAAAAATAAAAATAAATAATGGAAAATAAAAGACAACTAGAAAAATGGGGAATGGGGTTTAAATAGAGATGTAGCCCGTGTTTTGGGATTTTGAATTTTGAACGCATTCAGGATGTTAGGGCATGGCCGTGGGTGTCATGGCACGCCCGTGTCTTTCTTCACACTGTCATTCAATATGAGCGTGCTCCTCCCGTGTTTGATAAGTTAGAATGTTGGCACAGTTGAAAGGCACGGCCGTGTTTAGCCCATGCTTGACAAGTCAGTAACCTCGCACGGGGCATAGGCACGGGCGTGGACTATTATCGCCACCCGTGTTGGGAAAAAAATTTCTCTATGTCGTGCACGACTACTAGCACGCCCATGGTTCATCCTTCGGCTTCCACACGGCCATGAACACGCCCGTGTGTAGGGCCGTGTGGCCTAGAAATCTACTCTTTGGTTAGTTTATGGTTAGATGCTAAAAAGAAAAAGAAAAGAAAAAATTAAAAAAATGTAAAAATGGGCTTAGCGCTCTAGTTGCCTCCCGAGAAGCGCTCGTTTATAGTCTTAGCTAGACTTTACCTCTCATTCGTATGGTCATGGTGGTTTGATGAGGTGAAAATTCTTTCTCATGCGATCACTTTGGTTATGGATATATAGTTTATGTCGAGTAGTGTTTACCTCAAAAGTATCGAATTTAGGATTGCTGACCTCGAATGTGCCGTATATGAAGACATTTAGTACCTCAAAAGTGATTTCTTCGTTTGTCTTGAGGTCTGAATTGGTGATTCGAGGGTCTTCCTTATTCAATAATACCTGATCCTCCATTTTGATGTGATTTGTTGTTCCTATCAGTTCGTCTGGGGTTTCCTTCGGTTTCACTTCGTGCGGTTCCTGTTCCTCTTTGATTTGTGTTTCCTACTCTTTTAGTTTGTCAACCCTCTTTGTTCCTTATGTATTTCTTCTTTGTTGGCACGAGGCCTAGGATCTAGCTCAGCTAAGTGATATCGTGATGCTTCTTGTAAAGAAGGTTGAACCAAATGATTATCAATAGAATTAACGTTCGTACCTATATTACTCGATGTCCTAGCTGAGTTAAGAGCTTGATGAGTGATTGTTTCATCGTATACACGAAGTGTGAGTTCACCGAATTCTTCCTCTGTGTGGTCTTTCTTTATTGCATCAGGATATGGCACACGAGGTTGGTACTCTGTAATTGCCGATTTTGGTAAATCATGGTACACCTCAACCTTACCTTTTCTTACCATGTGTTCTTCCTTGGGTTTGGAACCACTAACAATTCATTGTTATGAGCTTGTACGGCTTGGGGCCCATGATTCGCTCAAGTTTGTAGCCTTGTGGTGTTTCCGTGGTGAAAGTTGAACAATTTGATTATCAACGAATTTACTTTCTCACATTCATCACTTGATGTCCTGGCCGAAGTCAAAAGCTTGTAGACTGATTGATTCGTCACCTACACGAAGAATGAGTTCTCCTGTACCAACATCAATTTCAGTCCTGGCAGTTGCTAGAAATGGTTTTCCTAAAATTAAAGGAACCGTGTTGTCCTCATCTATGTCTAAAACAACAAAGTCTACTGGGAATACGAATTTATCAATTTTGATTAAAACATTTTCTATTATACCCCTAGGAATTCTAATAGTTTTATCAGTTAATTGAATGGTCATCCTGGTTTGTTTGGGTTTCACTAGACCTAGTTGTTTAAACATTTTGTAAGACATAACATTGATGCTTGCCCCTAAATCCGCTAATGCATTATCAATAGATAAACTACCAATTAAACATGGAATTGTAAACCTCCTTGGATCTTTTAGCTTTCGTGGTAGTCTATTTTGTAGAATTACTGAGCACATTGCATTTAGCTCCACGTGGTGCTCTTCGTCTAATTTGCGTTTGTTGGTCAAGAGCTGTCTTAAAAATTTCATCGAGTCTGGTATCTGAAAAAGAGCTTCAAGGAGAGGAAAGTTAATATGTAATTTCTTTAAGAGTTTAAGAAACTTACCGAACTGTTCCTCTGAATCGTCTCTTTTCATTGCTTCGGGATAAGGTATGCGAGGTTGGTACTCCTTGATTACCGGTTTCGGCTTTTCTTGTGTTACCTCTACCTTACCTTCGTCTACCATGTTTTCTTGTATTGAGTTTGGTTCATCTAACCCCTTACTGTCTTGAGCTGAGATGGCTTGAATTTGCTTATTTGGGTTAACCTCGGTGTTTCTTGGTAGACGTCCTATCGGTCGTTCTGACATTAGCTTTGTGAGATGTCCTACTGACCTAGTAAGTTCTCCAACTTGATTCTCGATCCCTTTGATCAATTTTTGTTGTTTATCAAGTGCCGCTTCAGTCTTTTGGAAACGAGAATCTGTGACTGCCATGAATCTCGCCAGCATCTCTTCACGATTAGGCTCCTCTTCTTGTTGGTGAGGTGGTTGTTGAAAATCTGGAGAAAGTTTCGATCTTTGGCTATTTTGATCATCCCACGAGAAATTGGGATGGTACTTCCAACCTGCATTATAAGTGTCACTATAAAAATTATTTTGATATCTAGAATAGTTACTTGTATAATGAGCTTGCTCGTTTTTCGTGCCATATCCGTAAGGTGGGTACTTAGGATTCGCCACGCCTCCTAGATTCAAATCATATTGTATTTATGGATGTACCTACGAGGGATTATACCAATCATCAACTTTTTTATTCATCATCTCTAACTGATTAGATAACCTGGTGACCACGTCGAGGTTGAAGACACTAGCTATTTTAGTAGAAACTGTCCTCATGACTTGCCACTGATAATTATTCAGTGCCATCTTTTCCATCTGCCAAAATAAAAGAAAATTTAGCAAAATCAAAATTTAACCTAAAAATAAATAAAATTAAAATTACGAAAAATAATAAAAAATAATGGATAAAGTAATAGAAATAGAGCTTTCTTAATATTTTAGATGTTTCTCGGCAACGGTGCCAAAAACTTGGTCGTGTCAAATAGTCGAGTTTTAAAATTTATAAAAAGAATGATCGAACCTGTAGACTAACTATGACAACGATAGAGGCAAGTGCACCTATCGAACAGTAGTATAGTTTAGGTAAGAATATTTTATCGAACCCAAGGGAACCTAAAAGTACTACTACTCACTTTCTTTCTATTATTTAGCCTGAAATATGGAGTGATTGGTTGATTTATCTAATACTAAATGAAATACTTAAACTAAATGCAAAGACAAAAGAATGAATTGGAGAAAGACTTTAGGAAAACTCAGTTGATGAAGACGATACCCTTAGGAAGAATCCACCTATGACTTCACTTATTATTTATTCCCCAAACCATATGATTTCTTTACTTAGCTTGATCCGTGAGACTCCCTAACCTATTTTAAACCCTCTCTCGAGGTGAATAATGTCTAACCTTAGGTTAATTAGTGGAACTCTCGTTCTCTTATAATAACCCCCTAACGAAGCAGAGAATCGATCAATTAATTCCCATATTAGGTTTCACCTTAATCCGGCAAAATCTCGTAACCCTATCTCTAAGCGCCTGATCAACTCCGCTCAATTATGCTAGATCTACTCTTAGGTAGGGTCTATTCCTCCTCCACCTAAGCACATCAGATTAGATTAAGCAACATAATTAAGAACAAACTAAGTATTTATCATATAAATTTAGAAGTCAAATAACAAAATCCATCATAGGTTTCATCCCCTTCCGGTACCTGAAGGGTTTAGTTCATAACAAAGTAGGAAAACATCTCAAGAGAAAAGATAAAACGAAACATAAGAAATCCCTAAAACTCCCTGAAGGAATTGAAGGAGAGATCCTCCATCTTGAATGGAGCTCCGGCCTCTTGAGATGGATCAACTGGCTATCTTCAAGTGATTCCCTAAAAGATGAAAGCTTCGGTAAAAGCCTCAGCCAAAAAGTGCCCTGTTTTGGCTTCTGCCGAACTCCCTTTTTAGTTGCTACCTTGGGTGTTTATATAGGCTTTGAGATGCGTTACTTGGCTCCTAAGTATCCTAATTCAAGTAGAATCCCTCCTAGGATGTTTAAGTGGACTTAGGAGTATTTTCTTTGGCTTCAAGCATCCAAATTCGAGTGAAATTGCTCATTCCCGCGGTAGGGGCATGGCCATGGCACACGCCCGTGTAAGTCGACTTCAGGCCGTGTGTCGATTCTGTTGATTGAGGCACGACCGTGGCACGACCGTATAAGTCGAGGTTCAGGCCATGCTTCAGGTCTGTTGATTGGGGCACGGCCATGCAAATCGTGCTTGGGGCGTGTCTTTGAATGATTGGCGAGGCACGGCCGTATGACTTGAAGCTAGGCCGTGCCAATTTCTTGGGTTGGCCCAATTTGGTCCGTTTTAAGCCCGTTTTACATTCTTTTTATCCTTAGGTGCTTTACTGAGTATAAGACATGAAAAGAAAGGATTAAGAGCACCTTTTTACATAAATCAGGTATAAATCATCCAAAAGCATACTAAATGTGGGATTAAAATATGTTACTTTTACGGTTTATCAAATACCCCCACACTTAAGCTTTTGCTTGTCTTCAAGCAAAATTCTCAACTTACAATTAAAACGAACTTTCCATAATTAATATTTCCTATCGACAATGTCTCATCATAATTCATAGATAATTTATACATGGATAATTCAACTCAAAGAACCCTAAAGATTCAATCAAGATAAGTCATACCTTTGTAGTAGTACGAAACATAGGTGTCTCCCTTATCTAAGTAATTACCTTTAATTCAAAAATCGACAAGGATTGACATCCTTATTAAAGATTCATTCAAATCACTTGAAGTATTTAAGGTTCAAGAATAAGCACTGTAAGTCGAACCTGAAAAGTTAATCCCATAGGCTTGCCTGAAAATCAAATCTCCACCATCAGATATGAGATGATACACAAATCAAAAGGTCTTTAATCGTGGTTGTAACAGGCTTGGGTTAAAAGGTGTGGATAAAGGCTGAATTAGAAGGTTAGAATCGAGACCGACTTGACAAATTACCTAACTAGAAATAATGAACTAAATATGAATATTTACATCGAATCAAAACTAATAATACCTACTATTGATAATTACTCTATAATAAAGAGTATTTCCATCACTTGAAATTTGATAATACTTTAATACGAGCTTTTCTTCAACAATTGGAGTTTAAATGCTCTAATCTTTTTTTTTTTAAGAACAAACTAAGATATTACATCATAAATGATAAATGTAACTACTGAACTAATATAATTTGGTAACTTAATCAAATCAAACCTCAATTAAAGGGTATTCAAAAGAAAGGGTGATAACAAATACAAAGGGCTTTTGGGTTAATATTAGTGGGTGAGTCAATAAAAAGGTTGTTAGGATTCAACGGGATTCATTAGGGGTTAATTTGTGAAGGTAGGCTTTTTATGGAGTAAGTATATCAAATCAAAAGTGTGGTCTTGACATGTATAAACGAGGCAAGTTCTAGAATAACAATTCAAATTTGACACACTCATAATCAATAAAGTGTGCACGAAAAAGAATATATGCTCTATGAGGCTCAAAATCTCACAAAAATTATGGGTGTTTTTGACCTCAACCCCTGTAAATTTCAAACTTCAAAGTAATACTCAAATTCAGTTCAACGACCTATTAATTTTTAATTTTTTAGAAAGTAGACTTATCATGCTCGATTCTCTAGTATCCTTCGATTTAATCATCATTGCACAATTAACTATGACTTCATGTAAAACATATCAATAAAATCATACATCATTAGAAATTTCATCCTAATTAGTAATATGAGAAAAATACTTTCGAACAAGACTAAATTCAGATTTTGAGAATAATGCAAAAGTCGGTACTTTTACCCCCACACTTAAGATGTACATTGCCCTCAATGTACAAAGATAGATAAACAATTATGTAATAATAAAATCAAAAGAGAAGGGAGAAGTAACACTTCCTAAATTTTTGGATGAAGTCTATGAAAAGAAACCTGGATAAGATTGAGGTGAACGGGGAAGCGCCTCGAACCGCTTTGGAATTGAATCCTCAAGTAGCGGCTTGGTTTTATTGTATCCTAAGCTAAATCTAAATATCATAAAGAATAAGAAGAAGAAAATAAAATAGAATAAAGTAAAAAAATAATGATGAAATAAAATAAAAACGAAAATAAGTAATGGAAAATAAAAGACAATTAGAAAAATGGCGAATGAGGTTTAAATAGAGATGTAGCCCGTGTTTTGGGATTTTGAATTTTGAACGCATCCAGGCTGTTCGGGCCTAGCCGTGGGTGTCGTGGCACACCTGTGTCTTTCTTCACACGGTCATTCAATATGGGCGTGCTCCTCTCGTGTTTGATAAGTCAGAATGTTGGCATGGTTGAAAGGCACGGCCGTGTTTGGCCCATGCTTGACAAGTCAATAACATTGCACAGCGCGTCGGCACGGGCGTGGACTATTATCGCCACCCGTGTTGGGAAAAGAAATTTTTCTATGTCGTGCACGACTACTGGCACGCCCATGGTTCATCCTCTGGCTTCCACACGGCCACAGACACGCCCGTGTGTAGGGTCGTGTGGCCTAGAAATCTGCTCTTTGTTTAGTTTATGGTTAGGTGCTAAAAAGAAAAAGAAAAGAAAAAATAAAAAAATTAAAAAATTAAAAATGGGGTTAGTGCTCGGGTTGCCTCCCATGAAGCGCTCGTTTATAGTCTTAGCTAGACTTTACCTCTCATTCATATGGTCATGGTGGTTTGAGGAGGTGAAAACTCTTTCTCATGCGATCACTTCGGTTATGGATATATAGTTTAAGTCGAGTAGTGTTTACCTCAAAAGTGTCGAATTTAGGATTGCTGACCTCGAATGTGCCGTATAGGAAGACATTTAGTACCTCAAAAGTGATTTCTTCGTTTGTCTTGAGGTCTGAATTGGTGATTCGAGGGTCTTCCTTTTTCAACAATACATGATCCTCTATTTTGATGTGATTTGTTGTTCCTATCAGTTTGTCTGGGGTTTCCTTCAGTTTCAATTCGTGCGGTTCCTGTTCCTCTTTGATTTTTGTTTCCTGCTCTTTTAGTTTGTCAACCCTAAGGCTTTGTTCCTTATGTATTTCTTCTTTGGTGGCACGAGGTCTAGGATCTAGCTCAGCTATGTGATTTCGTGATGCTTCCTGTAAAGAAGGTTGAATCCAATGATTATCAATAGAATTAACATTCGTACCTTTATTACTCGATGTCCTAGCTGAGTAAAGTGCTTGAAGAGTGATTGTTTCATCGCTCTACACGAAGTGTGAGTTCACCGAATTCTTCCTCTGTGGTGGTCTTTCTTTATTGCATCGGGATATGGCACACGAGGTTGGTACTCTGTAATTGCTGATTTTGGTAAATCATGGTACAACTCAACCTTACCTTTTCTTACCATGTGTTCTTCCCTTGGGTTTGGAACCACTAACAATTCAATCGTTATGAGCTTGTACACTTGGGGCCCATGATTCGCTCAAGTTTGTAGCCTTGTGGTGTTTCTGTGGTGAAAGTTGAACAATTTGATTATCAACTGAATTTACTTTCTCACGCTCATCACTTGATGTCCTGGCCGAAGTCAAAAGCTTGTAGACTCGATTGATTTGTCACCTACACGAAGAATGAGTTCTCTGCATCAACATCAATTTTAGTCCGGCAGCTTGCTAGAAAGGGTTTTCCTAAAATTAAAGGAATCGTATTGTCCTCATCTATGTCTAAAACAACAAAGCCAACTGGGAATACGAATTTATCAATTTTGATTAAAACATTTTCTATTATACCCTAGAATTCTTATACTTTTATCGCTAATTGAATGCTCATCCTAGTTTGTCCAGGTTACCCTAGACCTAGTTGTTTAAACATTTTGTAAGGCATAACATTGATGCTTGCCCTAAATCCGCTAATGCATTATCAATAGATAAACTACCAATTAAACATGGAATTGTAAAACTCCTCGGATCTTTTAGCTGTGGTAGTCTATTTTGTAGAATTGCCGAGCACATTGCGTTTAGCTCCACGTGGTGCTCTTCGCCTAATTTGCATTTGTTGGTCAAGAGTCGCCTTAAAAATTTCTCGAGTCCGGTATCGAAAAAGAGCTTCAAGGAGAGGAAAGTTAATATGTAATTTCTTTAAGAGTTTAAGAAACTTACTGAACTGTTCCTCTGAATCGTCTGTTTTCATTGCTTCGGGATAAGGTATTGGAGGTTGGTACTCCTTAATTACCGATTTCGGCTTTTCTTGTGTTACCTCTACCTTACCTTCGTCTACCTTGTTTTCTTGTATTGAGTTTGGTTCATCTAACCCCTTATTGTCTTGAGCTGAGATGGCTTGAATTTGCTCATTTGGGTTAACCTCGGTGTTCTTGGTAGACGTCCTAGCGGTCGTTCGACATTAGCTTTGCGAGATGTCCTCTCGACCTAGTAAGTTCTCCAACTTGATTCTCGATCCCTTTGATCGATTTTTGTTGTTCATCAAGTGCCGCTTCAGTCTTTTGGAAACGAGAATCTGTGGCTGCCATGAATTTCGTCAGCATCTCTTCAAGATTCAGCTCCTCTACTTGGTTGTGAGGTGGTTGTTGAAAATCTGGAGGAAGTTCCGATCTTTGGCTATTTTGATCATCCCACGAGAAATTGGGATGGTACTTCTAACCTGCACTATAAGTGTCATTATAAAAATTATTTTGATATCTAGAATAGTTACCTGTATAGTGAGCTTGCTCGTTTTCCATGCCATATCCGTAAGGTGGGTACTCAGGATTCGCCACACCTCCGAGATTCAAATCATATTATATTTCTGGATGTACCTACGAGGGGTTATACCAATCATCAATTTTTTTTATTCATCATCTCTAACTGATTAGATAACCTGGTGACCACGTCAAGGTTGAAGACACTGGCTGTTTTAGTAGGAATTGTCCTCATGACTTGCCACTGATAATTATTCAGTGCCATCTTTTCCATCTGCCAAAATAAAAGAAAATTTAGCAAAATCGAAATTTAACCTAAAAATAAATAAAATTAAAATTACGAAAAATAATAAAAAAATAATGGCTAAAGTAATAGAAATAGAGCTTTCTTAATATTTTAGATGTTCCTCAAGAACGGCGCCAAAAACTTGGTCGTGTCAAATAGTCGAGTTTTAAAATTTATAAAAGAATGATCAAACTCAGAGACTAACTATGACAACGATAGAGGCAAGTGCACCATCGAACAAAGAGTATAGTTTAGGTAAGAATATCTTATCGAACCCAAGGGAACCTAAAAGTACTACTACTCACTTTCTTTCTATTATTTAGCTTTGAAATATGGAGTGATTGGTTGATTTATCTAATACTAAATGAAATACTTAAACTAAATGCAAAGACAAAAGAATGAATTGGAGAAAACTTGGAAAACTCGGTTGATGAAGACGATACCTCGTGAAGAATCCACCTATGACTTCACTTATTATTTATTCCCCAAACCATATGATTTCTTTACTTAGCTTGATCTGTGAGACTCCTAACCTATATTAAACCGTCTCTCAAGGTGAATAACGTCTAACCTCAAAGTTAATTAGTGGAACTCTCATTCTCTTATAATAACCCCTAACGAAGCAAAGAATCACCAATGGATTCCCATATTAGGTTCCACCCTAATCCAAAGAAAATCTCGTAATCCTATCTCTAGGCGCCGATCAACTCCGGCCAATTATGTTAGATCTACTCTTAGGCGTGGTCTATTCCTCCTCCACCTAAGCACATTAGATTAGATTAAGCAACATAATTAAGAACAAACTAAGTACTTATCATATAAATTTAGAAATCAAATAGCAAAATCCATCATAGGTTTCATCCCCTTCAGGTATCTGAAGGGTTTAGTTCATAACAAAGTAGGAAAACATCTCAAGAGAAAAGATAAAGCAAAACATAAGAAATCCCTAAAACTCCTTGAAGGAATTGAAGGAGAGATCCTCATCTTGAATGGAGCTCCGCTTTGAGATGGATCAACTGCTATCTTCAAGTGATTCCCTAAAGATGAAAGCTTGACAAAAGCCCTCGCTAAAAAGTGCCCTGCTTCAAATCTGCTAGAACTCCCTTTTGGTTGCTACCTTGGGTGTTTATATAGGCTTTGAGATGCTTTACTTGGCTCCTAAGTATCCTAATTCAAGTAGAATTCCTCCCAGGATGTTTAAGTGGACTTAGGAGTATGTTTCTTTGGCTTCAAGCATCCAAATTCGAGTGAAATTGCTTATTTTCGCAGCAGGGCACGGCCATGGCACACGGTGTAAGTTGACTTCAGTAGTGTGTCGATTACGTTGATTGAGGCACGCCGTGGCACCACTGTGTTAGTCGTGGTTCAGTAATGTGCTCGGGTACATCGATTGGGGCACGACCATGCAAATCGTAGGCTTGGGGCGTGTCTTTGAATGATTACAGGCACGCACTGTGACTTGAAGTCCGTGTAGTGCCAATTTCTTGGGTTGGCCCAATTTGGTCCGCTTTTAAGCCCATTTTACGTTCTTTTTATCCTTAGGTGCTTTTATCGAGTATAAGACATGAAAAGAAAGGATTAAGAGCACTTTTTACATAAATCAGGGATAAATCATCCAAAAGCATAATAAATGTGGGATTAAAATATGTTACTTTTACGGTTTATCAGAACCATATAGTATATTTATATTATCCGGACAATCAATTCATCTTTGGTGCTTTAATAAATTAATAAATTATTATGGAAAGTAACTCTTAATTCAACCAGAAACTGGAGGAAAACCCACAATAGTTATTTATGCTAGGGCAGGAAGTTTGTGGAGATTATTAGTATTCTTTGCAATTGCAATGTGAGATAACAAGCCAGTTAAAAAAAATCAAGCAGAAAATAAGGCTAACAACAACATCATCAATAAGAATAACACCCCTAACAGATACTTTACCTTGAATAAGATGTTGTATTTTTTAGACGATCCCTACAATTCTTGATGCGGCCAAGTATCAGATACTCTGCTATTCCAAGTGTTTGTGCTCGTTAACTAGAAGATTAAATGTCGATGATTCAATCACACAACTCCTATACAAATAAAGGAAACCCTACATAATGAACCAAAAAGAAACCTTTCCTCAAAGAACATTCATGGAGAATGAAATGGTTAATTTTTCATTTACCTCAATAAGATATGGCAAATCAAACTTGCAAATGTTATATCCAATTATAATATCGTGGTCCACTTCACGGATAAATTCTCGCAAGCAAAACCTTTTCATTAAAAAGGTACTAAAATTGATGTAATAATGTAGTGTAGAACTAGAGGAAAAAAAGGTACTAAAATAAGAGATAAATGGAACACAATGATAAAATAATTATATCTTCCTTCAATTGTATAAAAGAAACATGCAAGCATCGCTTTTACAATAGCTTCCACGACCCATGCATCAAATTATTACCCTTATTAAAATTTTCTAAATGGTTCCAATATTTGACAAATTATTTCCATTTCTAAATGAAAGAATAAAACATTAAACAAATATTTGAGTTTGATTTTAATATTTAATTTGATATCCAAATTTTTAGAAAGGATAATGGCATGTTTTATAATAATTTAATTTGCAACTTAACTCTAATTAAAATTGCCAATTAAATTTTACTCTTTTATTTAAGAATTAAAAAAAGTTTTATTAAAAATTAAAGTGAAAGCATTAGGACTTGGGAGTTCATATTTCAAATTTTCAAATATGCATGTTTTGTGCCTATTTGGCCTATATTAAAAATTCAGAGCTGTATTAGGTTGTTGTTTGTTTACAATTTCAATTCAATATCGTTAACATGAGAGATTTATTCTTGGAAGAAGCAAACCGACAATGCACTCACGATGATGAATCTAAGATAACAATCTAGTGAAATGAAATTTTTTATTTACATCCTTGAGAAGTGCATAACATGAATAGATACAGATAGATTTACTTTTAGTTTCTATAAGTGCCGCTAATACTCAGATCTTTAGCGGCATTTTTGTATAAGCGTCGCTAATACTCAGATCTTTAGCGGCGTTTTTGTATAAGCGTCGTTAATACTCAGATCTTTAGCGGCGTTGTTGTATAAGTGCCGCTAATACTCACATCTTTAGCGGCGTTTTTGTATAAGCACCGCTAATACTAAGATCTTTAGAGGTGTTTTTGTATAAGCGCCACTAATACTCAGATCTTTAGCGGCGTTTGAGTTTAAAATGCCGCTATTTATCCTTTTTAGCGAAAAAACGCCGCTATTGCTCAACTTTTTGTGGCGTTTTTTATTGAAACGCCGCAAAAAAACGCCATTAAAAGTCTATTTTGGTGTAGTGACAGTTGTGTTTATTTTTTTTAGTTACTCAGAATCATGCACTTCACTTTGTCATATCTACAAATCCGCATTCACTATTCCACGAATTTAATCCAAAATTCAGAAGTTTCACTTCTCTCCTCTCTTATGATATTCTTATATTGTCATTATCTATTTTGGTACATTGAGGGCAATGTACATCTTAAGTGTGGGAGGTTAATTATAGCATTATTAGAAAATCCTGAATTATGTCTTGTTCCTAAGTAATTTTCTCATATTACTATTAGAATGAATTTTATTTATTTATGATTTTTATTGATATGTTTTGGATCAAGTCATAGGTAATTGTGTATTGATGATTTAAACTTTAAGATATTAGAGAATCGAGCATGATAAGTCTATTTTCAGAATTAAAATTTCTAGGATGTTTCCCTAAATTTAAATATTATCTTGAAGTTTGAAATTTGCAAGGTTGACATCAAAAACCATAAATTTTGTGAAACTTTGAGCCTTTTAGAGCATATATTTTTTTTGCTCACTTTATTATTGGTTATGAGTGTATCAATATTGATTTGTTATTCTAGAACGTGCTTCGATTATGCATATCGAGACCACACCCTTGATTTAATATACTGAGATGATAAAGGCACCTAGGTTTTAACCTACTTATTCCATTAAAAGCTTACCTTCATAATTAACCCTAGTGGACCCTTTGAGCCTAATAAACAATTTCTTGACTCATCGAACACCCCCAACCCTACCCACAAGCCCCGAATCAGGATCCGCATGCTCCTTGAGTAAAACGTAGCAAATCCTCATTTTGTCATGTTGAAAAACTGGTGGTTTTGAAGAAAAATCGGTTTGAGTTATGATCAATTTGAAAACCATGTTGCTTTTGAAGTTTGTATTGAAACGATATTATCATGTTTCAAAAGTCACAAGTTAATAGAATTGCCAATTTTAGAGCTTTTATTATCAACTTGAAAACCGTAGGTGTTTGGGTGTCAAAACAATTGAAGTTATTTTACAAAAATGTTTAATCGTTTGTTTGTGTGTTCGTATCATAATAAAAAGTAAAACGTAAACTTAAAACAGCTAAATGACAATGGCCTTATTACATCAAAATATAACCCAAAATAAATCAAATAAAACTTAATAAGAAAAATCTGAAAATGCTGAGCTGAGCATGGCCACCCCTAAGTCCCTGCCGACCCAGCCCATTTACTGAGGATCACCTGCAAAATGTTAGCCCACGAAGGGTGAGTCAACAGACTCAGTGTGTAACAGCCATCATAGATTCCCAATTGATAAAACATATTATATCACATATATTAATCATAGGCAATGATGCAACCCAAACCCACCTAGATATCCATCCTCTACACATCACCCGTACCTACCAATCACACCATGGGGATTACTAAATAGACCCTCCATTCGCTACACACCATCAAAGGCGTCATTGCAGTCGCTCATCGCTTATAATTGTGGCATAGCCACGAGATAATGTGATGAGTCACAGATTCATAATATGTGACATCGGTCACCGATAATGTGGTAAAACCACCGTAACACTTCCCTTTAACATATTTACCCATATGCCCATGCAACATACAAGACATACAATTATCATGCAATTTCTTACCCCAAAATCATAACGGAATTCTACATATTTTCATATCAATGTTAACAAACATTATTAACGAGTAGTAAGGGGTAACGTACCTGAACACACTGTACCATTGAATGGTACCCTTAGCCACATTCATTCATTGCCTTATTATCATGTACATAACAATATTATTATTAATCGGGAATTTAGGGTGGGTTACACACCGACTATTCATAGATCTAAGCGAAATCCAAACGCTTGCTTTCCCTTCCTACAATCGCCCACACTTGCTTAGTAACCGAAGCCTATTCGGCTCAACTAGAAATCCAGAAGGATACATCGCATGAAGATAATACTTTACCTTATTGCCGATTTGGTTACCAACCAAATTTCGAAACTACTTGATATTCCTCCTTGCAATCGGCCAAACACTAGTACACTCAAAGCGGTTAGCTTTTGGTTTTGAATGAATAAGAAATAGATCCAAACACTAAAACCCTTACCTAGATCGCTTAGCCAAATCCTCAAGATCATCAAAAACCCCTAAGACACCATAGTTAGAATTGGCATATCCTTAGAACAAATAAAAGTGGTCCTTGGTAGAATGGTATGCCTTGCTTACCTTGGATCTTAAATCCTAAAAGATCACCTTCCAACTGCTCGGCTATAAGAATCCAGAAAGATCTCCTTCATGGTTCGGACAAAAGAAAAATAGGAATTAGAGTCTTTGACTTTTGGCTAAACAAAGGAAAAAGAAAAGAACTCAACTAATTGTTAACCCTTACCGAAATCGTTTGAACAACTTTGCTTGGAACACAGAGAGATTCGGCCACAACAGAAGGTTGATTGGCTTTGACAAAATAATAAAAAAAAAAAGAAAAGGTTCAACAAGGAGTAAGATGAAATCGGTTATGGAAAGTAAAATATGGAATGGAGAAGAAAGAAAAAGAGATGTTTGGGACCTTAAGACTTTCGACAATGGTGGAAAAGGATGATACAAGAGTTTTGGCCTTAGCAGAATAAAAGAGAAAGGAGGGAGATGAGTAAAAAGAAATTCAAAAATTTCGGCACTACTCCCCCACACATGACCGAATAAACCCCCTCCCCAAAGTCCTACTGCGGGCCAACTCTTCTTCTCTCCACTCAATCCCCCTTTTCACTCCTACTTAGCCGAATCTTTAAGCTTTTGACCCAATCTACACTTCATCCATGAAGTGTCCTTGTCTTAATCCATCCTTGCATCTCCTTGCTGAAAAATAAAAGCTCCAAAATGCTTCCCTTATCGCTCGAACCTAGGCCCTTTACACTCCCCTGGCGCCACCATAAGGCCCTAAGTGGCGCCTCTTTGCCACCTTACCAACTTAATTCTTGTGTCCTAAGCCACACAATAAACTCCTTAAGGCCTAGTTCCTTAGTTCCCTTTTTAGGCTTAAAATTAATTATTTTCTAAGGCTTCTACCTACAACCCAAGGTTCTCAAGCCCCAAAACACATTCAAAACACACTCAAGCATGCAATCACATTCATTCAAGTGAAAATGCATAACCCTAAATCCCGGATATTACAGGTTCTACCCTTAAAATAATTTCGACCTCGAAATTACAGCTAAAATAAGTGAGGGTATTGTTGTCGCATTGCTTCCTCTGGCTCCCATGAAGCTTCCTCCGATCCATGGTTATGCCATAATACTTTGACTAGAGGCGATTTCCTCCTAGCACCTTTACATCCTGTTCGAATCAGAATCGGCTCTTCCTCATAAGACAGATCCGTCTCGGCTCCACCTCCTCAAGGCATTACATGAGATGGATCGATCAGTAGCGATGTAGCATCAAAACGTGGAACACATCGTGCATCTGCTTCAACTCCAAAGGCAACTTTAATTGATACGCTACTGGTCCAACCCGCTTCAAAATCCGATAAGGTCCTATAAACCTGGGACTCAACTTTCCCTTGCGACCAAATCTCACCACCTTCTTCCACGGCGAAACTTTTAAAAATACCTGATCACCCACGGCAAACTCTATCTCCTTTCGCTTAAGATCTGCATATGACTTTTGCCTGTCAGATGCCTCCTTCAACCGTGTCTGAATTACCTTAACCTTTTCTTTGGATTCTGCCACAATTTTCGGACCCAAAACCTGACGTTCTTCCAATTTCGTCCAACATGTAGGAGTACGACACCTCCTTCCATACAATGCTTCGTACGGTGCCATCCGAATACTTGCTTGATAGCTATTATTGTACGCAAATTTCGCTAAAGGCAAGAACTCCTCCCAACTCCTCTAAAGTCTCTCACGCAACCTCTCAACATATCCTCTAGCACTTGAATTACATTTCAGATTGGCCATCCGACTGCGGATGAAATGCCGTACTGAAGTCCAACCTGTACCCAAAACTTGATGTAGTGCTTTCCAAAATTGAGACGTAAACCTCGGATCCCTATCCGAGATAATCGACACCGGCACTCCATGCAGCCTCACGATTTCTGCTACATACAACTTTGCCAATCTCTGCAAGGAATAGTCAACCCGTACTAATATTAAATGTGCAGACTTGGTCAACCGATCTACTATCACCCATACCGAGTCCTTCTTAGTAGGCGTAAGGGGAAGCCCACTAACGAAGTCCATGGTAATTCTCTCCCACTTCCATTGCGGAATCTTTATCTGCTGTAGCAACCACGACGGTGCTTGGTGTTGACTTTGACTTGTCGACCGTTAAGCACTTCCCTACAAATTTCAGTAACTCTCGCTTAAGACCGAGCCACCAAAAGCGATCCGTAGATCCCTATATAACTTACTTCCTCCAGGATGCATAGCATAAGGGCTACTTTGCGATTCTTGAAGAATTTTCTGCCTTAATTCCTCATCCTTTGGCATACGGACCTTGCCCCAAAAACACAGCACTCCATCACCGTTTACACCATAGTCCTCCAACTCTTCGTTTTGTACTTGTAGCAGCTTAGCACTGAGTTCACCATCTACCAATTGTTTCTCCTTTACCTGACTTAACCACGTCGGCTTCACTTGCAACTCTGCTAACAAACTTCCATCATCATAAAGGCTAAGATGCGCAAACATCGCCCTTAGATTCGACACCACTTTTCGACTTAGGGCATCTGCCACCACATTCGCCTTGCCCAGGTGATACTCTATTGAGCAATCATAGTCTTTCAACAACTCCACCCACCTTCGCTATCTCAAATTTAGCTCCTTTTAAGTCAGCAGATACTTCAAACTCTTGTGGTCCGTGTAGATCACTGACCTTTCCCCATGCAAGTAATGCCTCTACACTTTTAGATCGAATACTACTGCCGCCAACTCCAGATCGTGCATCGAATAGTTCACTTCATGTGGCCTCAACTGCTGAGACACATAAGCGACCACTTTTCCGTCTTGCATAAGGACACATCCCAATCCTGTATGGGAAGCATCACAATACACCACGAAGTCTTTCCCTGCTTCTGGCTGAATCAACACCGGAGCCTCTGTCAATACTCTCTTAAGCTTCTCAAAACTCTCCTGCTGCTTATCCGCCCATACAAAAGGAACCTCTTTCCTTAACAACTTCGTCAGAGATGCTGCTATTGTCGAAAACCCTTTAACAAATCTCTTGTAGTAGCTGCTAACCCTAAGAAACTACGAACCTCAGCCACAGACTTAGGTGGTTTCCAATCTACTCTCGCCTCAATCTTCCGAGGATCCACCTTATTCCTTCCACAGACACCACATGCCCTAAGAGCGTAACTTCCTTTAGCCAAAATTCGCACTTTGAACTTGGCATATAGCTTCTTTTTCCTTAACACTTGCAACACCACCGGAGATGCTCATCATGTTCTTCCTCGGACTTGGAATACACTAGGATGTCGTCTATAAACGCAATGACGAACCGATCCAAGTAGGGTTGGAAAATCGGTTCATCATATCCATGAGCGCTTTTGGGCATTCGTCAATCCGAACGGCATTACTAAGAACTCATAATGCCTGTACCTTGTCCGAGAAGTCTTATGGATATCTGCTTCCTTTACCTTAAGTCGATGATATCCGCATAGTAGATCTATCTTGAAAATACATGGCCCCTTGGTGATCGAACAAGTCATCTATCCTTGGCAATGGATACTTGTTCTTGATGGTCAGCTTATTCAACTGCCGATAATCTATGCACATACGCATAGTCTCGTCCTTCTTCTTCACAAATAGAACCGGTGCTCCCCATAGAGACACACTAGGTCAGATAAACCCACGATCAAGTAACTCTTAGATTCGGGATTTAAGCTCTACCAACTCCTTCGGCGCCATCCTATACGGAGTAATTGACACAGGAGCTGTCCCTGGCAGTAAATCAATTCCGAACTCCACCTCCCTATCTGAGGGTAACCCCGGTAGCTCCTCCAAAAAGACATCTGCAAATTCCCTTACTGTTCTAACTCCACTAACTCCCTCTTCTTTGGCATCCCAAAACACTAACGAAGGCCAGAAACGCCTTGCACCCTTTTCGCACCATCTTATCAGCTTTTAATGCGGAGACTACGTTAGCCAAATAATTTCTTCTTTCTCCTATCATAACTATCTCCTTATTCTCTGGAGTCCTCAACTCCATTCGCTTAGCTGCGCAATCCAATTTAGCACGATGTTCCACTAGCCAATCCATGCCTAGAATAAAATCAAATTCTCAGAAGGCGGTTCCATCAAGTTGGCGGGAAATACCACTCCCTGAATCTCTAGAGGTACACTCAAAATACCCTATTCACCACTACCGTTTGACCTAACGGCCTTACTCTGATCATCTCCCTAATGACAGTTCGGATGCTACACCTAGTGTTTGACTACTCTACATGAAACATATGAGTGGGTCGAGCCAACATCAATTAAAGCAAAGTAAGGCTTGTCAGCTATAAAGAACGTACTGGTTATGACGTCCGGTGCGTCACCATCCTCTCTCCGACGAACCGCATACACGGACTGGTTGTCTCGCCCAATGTTACCAACATCTACGCTTGGTGCTCCCAGACCTCTTCCAGAACCATTACCTCTGCCAACCAGACCATGACCCCGCGGTGGCTACTGTCCACCTCTTCTAGCCTGATTAAGACCCTAACTCGTGGGTCGACTCCCGTCAATTTTCATAGAATAGTCTCTAATCATGTGATCCTTGGACCCACACTTAAAACATCCTCCTGTCTTCTTCCAACACTTAAAACATCCTCCTGTCTTCTTCCAACACTCTCCTAGGTGCATCTTTCCACACTGAGCACAAGTACGGTACTGTCCTCCCGTAACAACCTGTTGACCTCGTGACCCATCAGTTCTAGGTCTCTTCTAAACATTCCCGGATGACCCTGATGTTCCAAAACCTCTCTTCTGCCTATTCCTATCCGGATTCTGTCTCACAGATTCCTTAACCCCTTCGGCTACCTTAGCCTTCTCCACCAACACGACAAACTCCCGCTCCTGCTGTGGAGCTATCAGCAGTCTTAGGTCATCCCTTAATCCGTCCTCAAACCAGACACATCATTCATGCTCCGTAGCCACGATACCTCGAGCATATAGGCTCAACCTTAAGAATTACGCCTCAGACTCGCTACGGTCTTATTCCCCGAACCACTTTTAGAAACGCCTTCCTCTCAGCATCAATATAGCTAGTCCCAATATACTTCTTCCGATCGCGCGCTTAAAATACTCCCAAGTGAGATCATCAGCTGCAGCACCATCCCAAACCGTGAGTGTAACAGCCCGAATTTGACCCTAATCGAAACGGTGGTTTTGGGACCACGAATCTGAGTCCAAAAAATTTTTAGATATTATTTTTGGTGTTTATTATTTGTGAATTAATGTGTGTGAAAGTTTCGTAAGAAAATTTTATCGTTTGAGTGTTTAATTTGACAAAAAGGATTAAATCGCGTAAAGTGTAAAAGTTACTTACTATAGTGAAAAGTGTTAAAGTGATAGTGGCTTTTTACTATGAGGTACTAATAGGGCAAATAGCCCATTTTCAATGATAGTGGGTGACAAGGTCTAATATGACCTTAAGTTATATGTTATGTTTATTATTTATTAAAAGGTTAAAATAGTAATTTAATAAATGATTAATATATGTTAAAATTGCATGAAAAGAAACCATTATCATTTTGCTTCTCTCTTAGCTGAATGTTAGCTAAAGAAAAGAGCTTAGAAAAGCTTCAAATTTCGGAAACAAATTACCTTGATTAAGGTATGTGTAATTTTAGGTTTTGATAATTTTACGTTTTGAAATTGTTGCTTCGAATACTTCAAGACCCATGCTTGAATTTTTTATTTTGATCAATATTTTGAAATGTACCATTGATGATTTCATGAGTTTTATGATGTTAGTTGATGGATTATGAAAGATATATGTTAGATTGATATGTTTTGTCTTTGGATTTTGGTGATTTTGAGAGATTAGGGCTTAATTGTGAAAATAAAATTTTAGAGGGACTTAAATGTGAAATAAACAAAATATATGGATTTGTATGAATGCTATAGATATTCGGCCCTTGAGGTATTTATACAAATTATGTGTATTTTGTGTTTTAAGCAAATAGGACTAAATTGTAAAAATGTGAAATAATAGGGGCAAAATGGTAATTTGCCCATTTATGTATTTTGGGACTAAATTGAGATGAAATGTACTTGAATGAGCTTATTTTAAATATGTTTAGATCAAGAACAAAGAAAAACAGATTTGGATCGGGAAAAGGTAAAGGTTATTGAATAGCCGGTCTTCGTCGTCCATCGATATTTGAGGTAAGTCCTGTGTGAAATATATCAAAGAATTATTTATGAACATATTAAATGATGATGTTCGATAAATTTGAGTACATGTTTATGTCATAGCCAAATGTATATAAGTAAATTAGATTGAATGCATAATTTAATAATGTGATATGAATGAGTATCTCGATATGAATTGTGGGTTTTACAATGGCGTAATGATTCTATTTGTGTAATGTGAATAAGCTTAGTTGAATTGGATATGTGACAAATTATGAAATGTGTGTGGAATGATTGACTACATTGATACTTGGGCTTTATGCTCTAGGGCCTCGTCTTGGTGATATATTTCGAGCTTATTGCCTAGCAGGGCTTAGTCTTGGTGACATATTCTAAGCTTCGTGCCTAGCAGGCTTAGTGTCGGTGACATATTCAGGCTTCGTGCCTAGTAGGCTTAGTGCCGGTGACATATTCGGGCTTCGTGCCTAGCAAGCTTAGTGCTAGTGATATATTGGGCTTATTGCCTAGCAGGCTAAAATGGGTGTTTGAACTCTGAGACCTTGAGTCTAGCAAGTCTAATGCCAAGTATGTGAGATTCGGGCAAATGCCTAGCGCTTTTTATCTGGGTGAGTTGAAATTCCAAGCTTAGATTGTGTACTAGTAAAGTTATGAAATGAATTAAGTGAGCCTAAGCATTTGAAAATGAATTTGCTAATTGGCTACAAGGTATGTGCTATTCATATTCATGTATTATACATATATATATGTGATGATGATAAGTAAATGAATTGATGAAGGAAATGTGATATACAATCGGTAGATGCAAATTGTGTATAAACTATGCCGTGAGGAAATTGGTATATGAAAGCATAATGTGGTTAAAGGTAATCGTATAAGTATATTGATATGAATGATACAAATTGATCCTGTATATTTGGCCTTATGCTTATGTTTACGTGACATCTTGGGATTACTTTGATGCCATGTATACGAATGTATGAAATGTCAAATGGATATACATATATATATATGTGTGTGTGTGAATATATTTCCTTTTATGTGAAATTTACTAAGTGTAAAGTATATACTTATTGTATATACATATATATATATGTGATCCTATGGAAATATGTGTATCGAAAATATGAGTAGTTGGAAGCAGTATTTAATCTATATGTGAATTATATGATGAGATTATAAATGGAGGTTTAAAGGTAAAATAGTGATGATGGTTAAGCTAAGCGAACTTGTGTTTATGTAATTAAAGAGGCGATTTAGATGTCGTGGCCCTTTACTTGTTCGAATAATTATGTGAACCTATTGAGTTTTATATGTGCATGTTATGAATAGATCATAAAGAAAGGATGCTTTATATTTTGGTTAAAATCTTTGAGTTGGTAAGTTGGATGTTAATGGTAAGGAAATGATAAGCGTTATGTTAAGTGAGGTAAAGGCATTGGTTTTGGAGGACCTTGAGTTAAGCTAATTTATTCAATGTTATTACTTGATTGTTTTTTAATGCTTGAATGTACAATTGGTATATCATGGCTGCTAAGACTTACTAAGCTAAATTAGCTTACTCTGTGTGTTCATCGTTCTATTTTATAGATTTTGATCAAGCTACGAGCTCAGGGGGGATCGTCAATGAAGTCATTCACACTATCTACTCTTGTTGGTACCTAAAATGCTTAGACTTTTGGTTCTTAAGGCATGTATAGGCTAGGTAAGTTTTTGAATGATATTTTGATAATGTATAAAAGCCATGTGAAAGTGGCTAGTTCTTAATGTTAATGTTCGATGATATAATCTATCTTTGATGTGAGATGCGTGTATGTTTGGTTTGGGAAATGAATGAGTATGTGTTATATATATGTACATACTCATATTCATATGTGTTTCATCTTTGAGCATGTAGACTTTATGACTTATATACTTGAAACGATTGGGTTATAAGTAAGTTTTAAGTAGTAAATAGTAATATGGTGGTTCGGTTATGAAATGAACTTATTTGGAAGTGTATTGTATGATAAAACTTAGGTGTAAAGATGAACAAATGTCTCAGTTTGCATGATATGATATTGAATGGTCGAGTCTTAGATTTATGTTCCATGAATCTATGAGTTATGAGATATCCTTGTTATAATAGGGAAAGTTAGTATATATATATATATATGTGTGCATGCATTGTATGTTCGGCTACACCATTTGAATAGTCAGGTTCGGGTTAGAAATGCCTGAAAATATATGTTTTAAATGTTATAAATGAAAATGAAAGAAGTTGGTTATGTTATATGCTAACCTAGATTTGAATCTTTCATAGATGAATGGATACACCATAGAGTCTTTGAGAGTTTATGTTTAAATAGGTATATGGGTATAATATGTGAAATGATAAGTTGATAACTGAATAAGTAATAAATGTATTTATATTTACTTTATATGTATAAAGTGAAAAGTGCATACTCAAACTTGTAACGAACATTTGAATAACATATATTCGATGATTCTATGGTTTGAATTGTACAAGCATGAATTAAGTCTCTTTTGGGTTTGATAAATGTATGATTTGTGATAAATGATTGTGATGATCTGAGTCGAGTTCGGTAATGCCTCATAACCCTAATCCGTGACGGGTATGGGGTAGAGGTGTTACGATGAGCCACCTTGGTATAACTCATCGCGGAGGAGCGACACCACCCCTTTCGGTTTCTCCCACAAGTCAGTCCAAATCGTCCATAATTCATTTCATCGCCTCCAACCAATACTCAGCCGTATTGGACGCCACACCAGATATACCTCGGAACACCTCAGCTCCATTAGCTCGGAGTCGCTCGGGTACAGATTTTTGAGTTCCCATACCTCCACCTGCTCCAGCCACCCTTTCAAGAACACGCAGCATCGTCTGCGATCAAGATCATCCCCGTCGATCTCGATATTCCATACCAATAGCTAGTGGTGGTGGCATCTCATTCTCGGACCCTTGACCAGACCTAACGAGTTCCGATACGGTCATTCTGCATCTACCACGGCCACGCACATTATGACCACATCCTGTAAAACTCATTCTTCCGAGTTGCGTTTATTTGATTAAGAATTTTATGAATCATTATTTCTTTCCACTAATTTATCGCGAACAGTCTTATGATTAATAGTTCTAAAAAGTAGTTCTTTCGAATTCATACACACACTACAGTCTTAAGTTCATTCATTCAATCATCAACATTCATGAACTCGCGTTCATTACAGAAAAGTGTTGTGGTTGTCTTTGTTGTTGTTTTCCACTACCCAGGGGTATTTTTGTAATTTTTCAAAATAGGGTCCTTAGTGATTTTGTGAAATAGGGGTGTTCTGGTAATTTTGTAATCCCGAGTGTACTTTGGTAATTTTGGAAATTCAGGGGTATTTCGGTAATTTTAGAAATTTGGGGGTATTTCGGTAATTTTCCAAATCAGGGTATCTTGAAATTTTACAAAATAGGGGTTTTTGGTATTTTTACAAAAATAGGAATATTTTAATAAAATTTGAGGTAGTATGGCAATTTTATAAACCGAGGTATTTTAGAATTTTTTTTTTACAAACCGTGGTATTTTGAAATTTTTTTAAAAAATCTAAAATAGTTTTTACGAATCAAAGGGGTAATTTGGTGATTTTAAAACTAAGGTTTTTGTAAAACTGTGTAGCTAGTCACTTTCAGGTTTTAATTACTGAATTTAGCCTGTGGGTAAATCCTCTTGGTTAGGGTGAACCATCACTATGCACCAGGTAGGATTCGAGTGGAGAGGAGGTGAGTCACTAGGACTACTTAAATACCAAGCTTCCCCTGAATCCAATCCTAGACATGTGCACAATGGTTGCCACATCCTTAACTCAGTGACTCACTCACAGGTTTGTTTGATTAGACTTTAAATTTTATGAAATTTTGTGTTGGAGCAAGCTAATCCTAGGGTTCAATAGCTCCTAATCCACTAATCTACGTCCCCGTAATACCCACATAAAAATCACACAGTAGTTAGGGGTACTTACCTGGTGGACTTCGGGCCGGAGACTCAGGAGCCATGCCAAAAACCCTGTTCATCCTTTAGTAAACTCAAGTTCATAATAAGTAAAACGTTTTGGGCCCCAAAAAGCTCTCAAGGCTGAGTTTTAAATCGGGCTCTAATACCAAATTGAAACACCCCAAACCCGGCCCACAAGCCCTGACCGGATCTGGCATGCTCCTTGAGTAAAACATAGCAAATCCTCGTTTTGTCATGTTGGAAAACTGGTGGTTTTGAAGAAAAATCGATTTGAGTTATGATCAATTTGAAAACAATGTTGCTTTTGAAGTTTGTATTGAAACGATATTATCATGTTTCAAAAGTCACAAGTTAATAGAATTGCCAAATTTTAGAGCTTTTTATTATCAACTTGAAAACCGTAGGTGTTTGGGTGTCAAAATAATTGAAGTTATTTTACGAAAAATGTTTAATCATTTGTTTGTGTGTTCGTATCATAATAAAAAGTAAAACGTAAACTTAAAATAGCTAAATGACAATGGCCTTATTACATCAAAATATAACCCAAAATAAATCAAATAAAACTTAATAAGAAAAATCTGAAAATGCTGAGCTGAGCATGGCCACCCCTAAGTCCCTGCCGACCCGGTCCATTTACTGAGGATCACCTGCAAAATGTTAGCCCACGAAGGGTGAGTCAACAGACTCAGTGTGTAACAGCCATCATAGATTCCCAATCGATAAAACATGTTATATCACATATATTAATCATAGGCAATGATGCAACCCAAACCCACCTAGATATCCATCCTCTACACATCACCCCTACCTACCAATCACACCGTGGGGATTACTAAATCGACCCTCCATCCGTTACACACCATCGAAGGCAGTCATTGCAGTCAACTGCTCATCGCCCTTATAATTGTGGCATAGCCACGGATAATGTGACAGAGTCACCAAATTCATAATATGTGACATAGGTCACGGATAATGTGGTAAAACCACGAACACTTCCCCTTTAACATATTCACCCATATGCCCATGCAACATACAAGACATACAATTATCATGCAATTTTACCTTACCCCAAAATCATAACGGAATTCCACATATTTTCATATCAATGTTAACAAACATTATTAACGAGTAGTAAGTGGTAACGTACCTGAACACACTGTACCATTGAATGGTACCTTTAGCCACATTCATTCATTGCCTTATTATCATGTACATAACAATATTATTATTAATCGAGAATTTAGGGTGGGTTACACACGACTATTTCAGAATCTAAGCGAAATCAAACGTTTGCTTTCCCCTTCCTACAATTGGCCCACACTTGTTAGTAACCAAAAGCCTATTCGCTCAACTAGAAATCCGAAGGATACATCGCATGAAGATAATACTTTACCTTATTGCCGATTTGGTTACCAACCAAATCCAAAACTACTTGATATTCCTCCTTACAATTGGCCAAACACTAGTACACTCAAAGCGTTAGCTTTCGGTTTTGAATGAATAAGAAATGATTCAAACACTAAAACCCTTACCTAGATCGCTTAGCCAAATCCTCAAGATCCGTCGAAAACCCCTAAGACACCATAGTTAGAATCGGCATATCCTTAGAATAAATAAAAGTGGCCCTTGGCGAATGGTATGTCTTGCTTACCTTGGATCTTAAATCTCGAAAAGATCACCTTCCAACTATCGGCTATAAGAATCCCGAAAGATCTCCTGCATGGTTCGGCCAAAAGAAAAATAGGAATTAGAGACTTTCGGCTAAACAAAGGAAAAAGAAAAGAACTCAACTAATTGTTAACCCTTACTGAAATCGTTTGAACACCTTTGCTTGGAACACAGAGAGATTCGGCCACAACAGAAGGTTGATTGGCTTTGAGAAAATAAAAAAAAAGAATCAGTTCAACAAGGAGTAAGATGAAATCGGTTATGGAAAGTAAAATATGGAATGGAGAAGAAAGAAAAAGAGATGTTTGGGACCTCAAGAATTTCGGCAATGGTGGAAAAGGATGATAGAGGAGTTTCGGCCTTAGCAGAATAAAAGAGAAAGGAGGGAGATGAGTAAAAGAAATTCAAAAATTTCGGCACTACTCCCCCACACATGACCGAATAAACCCCTCCCCAAAGTCCTACTGCCGGCCAACTCTTCTTCTCTCCACTCAATCCCCCTTTTCACTCCTACTTAGCCGAATCTTTAAGCTTTTGACCCAATCTACACTTCATCCATGAAGTGTCCTTATGCCGTCCATCACTGCATCTCCTTGCTGAAAAATAAAAGCTCCAAAATGCTTCCCTTGCTGCTCGAACCTAGGCCCCTTTACACTCCTGTGGCGTCACCTTACAAGGCCCTAAGTGGCGCCTCTTTGCCACCTTACCAACTTAATTCTTGTGTCCTAAGCCACACAATAAACTCCTAGCCTAGCTCCTTAGTTCCCCTTTTAGGCTTAAAATCAATTATTTTCTAAGGCTTCTACCTACAACCCAAGGTTCCTGAAGCCCCAAAACACATTCAAAACACACTCAAGCATGCAATCACATTCATTTAAGTGAAAATGCATAACCCCTAAATCCCGGATATTACACTCACCCATTAATATTAACCCAAAACCCAATTTTTGCTTTGTTGTTCCTATTTCATTGACTCCTTTTTTGTCGAGATTTGATTTGATCAGTTGCCTAGCTATGTTCTCTATTTTAGTTGTTAAATTCTTTCTATTATTGTGTAAAAAAAAAGGAATATATATATTCAGTTATTTTTATTTTTACTAGCTCTTTATTCTTTGAGCTTAAACAGTTACTTTCACATTTTGAGAAGAAACTCGTGTTATTATTTTAATTATTCATTTTTAGTTTATTTTTCAAGCTAGGTAAATTGTCAATTCGATCTCGATTCTAACCCTCTAATTCAGCCTTTATCCACACCTTTAACATAAGCCCCATTACAACCCTTTTAAAGACCTTTTGATTTGTGTATCACCTAATTTTATAGTGGTGGAGACTTGATTTTCATGCAAGCTCATAGTAATAACTTTTCATTTTTGACTTTTGAGTGCTTAATTTTTGAACCTTAAACACTTTGAGTGATCTGAGTGAATCTTTAGTGAGGATGTCAATTCTTGTCGGTTTTGAATCAAAGGTAATTATTTAGATAAAGGAAAACACCTATGTTTTTCGTGCTATAAAAATTTGCAACTTAGATTGTTTGAATCTTTAGGACTCTTTTAGTTAAATTATCAATGTATGAATTATTTTTGAATTATGATAAGACATTATTGATAAGTGATCGCTAAAATCAGAGCTTTAAAATTTATAAATAGAATGATCAAACCTAGAAACTAACTCTGACAACGACTTAAAGGCAAGTGTACCTATCGGACAGTAGTATAGCTTAGGCAAGACCGGATTATCGAACCCAAAGGAACTAAAAGTACTAATACTCACTTTCTTTTTATTATTTAGCCTAAAATATGGAGTAATTGATTGCTTTAACTAATTTACAACTACTAAGCGAAAGACACAAAGACAAAAAGAACGAATTGGGAAATAACTTGAAGAAACTCAATCGATTATGATGATACCCTCAGGAAGAATCCACCTAGACTTCACTTGTTACTTATTATTGAATCATATGATTTCCTTACTTAGCCTGATCCGTAGGACTCCCTAATCTATATTAAACCCTTTCTCGATGCGAATAACGTCTAACCCTAGGTTAATTAGTGGAAATCTCGTTAGCTTATAATAACCCCCTAGAATAGCAGTAAATCGATCAATGGATTCCCATATTAGGTTTCACCCTAATCCGACAAAATCTCGTAACCCTATCTCTAGGCGTTCGATCAACTCCGCTTAATTATGCTAGATCTTCTCTTAAGCAGGGTCTATTCCTCCTCCACCTAAGCACATCAGATTTAGATTAAGCATGCATAATTAAGAACAAACTAAGTATTTATCATATAATTCAGGAAATAATAATAAAATTCATCTAGGTTTCATCCCCTTCAGGTATCTGAAGGGTTTAGTTCATAACTTTAAAATAAAACATCTCAAGAGAAAAGATAAAACAAAACATAAGAAATCCCTAAGACCCCTTGAAGGAATTGAAGGAGAAATCCACCGTCTTAAGTAGAATTCAAGCTTCTTAAGATGGATCAATTGGCTATCTTCGAATGATTCCCACAAATGTGATCTTTCTGGCTCGGCTCCTTGGCCTAGCTAAACCGCCTCACTCAGGATGCACTTAGGGTGTTTATAAAGACTTTTAGAATCCTTTACTTGGTCCCTAAGTGTCCTAAATTAAGTCTGCATCCTACTCGGTGTTTAAACAGGCTTTGGAAAGTGTTTTTTAGCTCTAAGTATCCAAATTTGAGTGAAATTTCTCTCCCATAATAAGGGCACGGCCATGGCACACGCCCGTGTAAATCGTGGTTGGGCCGTGTCTTGATTCTATCGATTGGGGCACGGCCATGTAAATTGTGGCATAGCCGTATCTTAGTTAATTTTTGAGGCACAGCCGTGTGACTTGGAGTCCAGGTCGTGTCAATTTCTTCTTTGGCCCAAATTGGCCCGTTTTAAGCCGTTTCTTGTTCTTTTCATCCTCGGGTGCTTTCCTGAGTATAAATATGAAAAGAAAGGATTAAAAGCACCTTTTACATAAATCAGGGCTAAATTATCCTAAAAGCATACTAAATATGGGGTTAAAATATGTTACTTTTACGGTTTATCAAATACCCCCACACTTAAGCTTTTGTTTGTCCTCAAACAAAATTCTCAACTTTACAATTAAAACGAACTTTCCGTAATTCACAATTCCTATCAACAATGTTTCATCATAATTCATAGACAATTTATACATGGATAATTTCACTCAAAGAGTCTTAAAGATTCAAATAATATAAGTCATGAATTTTGTAATACGAAAACATAGGTGTCTCACCTTATTTAAACGATTACCTTTTAAATTGAAACCGACAAAGATTGACATCCTCACTAAGGATTCACTCAAAGCACTCGAAGTGTTTAAGTTTCAAGAAAAAGCACTCATAAGTCGAACCTGAAAAGTTAATCCCATAGGCTTGCCTGAAAATCAAATCTCCACCACTGTAATATGAGATGATACACAAATCAAAAGGTCTTTGACAAGGTTGTAATGGGGCTTAGGTTAAAGGTGTGGATAAAGGCTGAATTAGAGGGTTTAGAGTTGAGATTGACCTGACCAATTTCTTAACTAAAAATAATAAATGATTACATCAATTGAAAATTTGAAATTAATAATACTACTATTGATAATACTTTTGATACGAGCTCTTCTTCAATAATTGGAATTTAAATGCATAAGCTCCTTTAATCATATACTAATACTTGAATATACTTGGGTTTTTTTTAAAGAACAAACTAGAAACATAATAGAAAAACTTTAATAATTGAAATAAACTAATTCGGTAATTGATCAAATCAATTCTCGATAGAAGGGTAGTCAAAGGAATGGTGATAACAAATACAAAGGGTTTTGGGTTAAAATTAAGCGGGTAATTCAATAAAAAGGGATTAGGATAAAAGGGGTTCACTAAAGGTTAATTATGTAGGTAAGCTTTTTAGTGGAGTGAATGGGTTAAAACCTAGGTGCCTTTATCATCTCAGCATATCAAAATCATTGATGTGGTCTCAACATGTATAATCGAGGCAAGTTCTAGAATAACAATTCAATGTTGACACATTCGTAATTAATAAAGTTAGCATGAAAAAGAATATATGCTCTATAAGGCTCAACTCTCACAAAAATTATGGGTATTTGACATCAATCCTGTAGATTTCAAACTTCAAGGTAATATTCAAATTCAGTTCAACAACCTAGGAAATTTTTTATTCTTGAAAAATAGACTTATCATGCTTGATTCTCTAGTATTCTTTACGTATAAATCATCAATGCACAATTATCAATGACTTACTCAAAAACATGTCAATAACAATCATAAATCATTAGAAATTTCACCCAAATTAATAATATGAAAAGCTTACTTATGGACAAGACTAAAATTCAGGATTTGAGAATTATGCAAAAAGTTAGGTACTTTTACCCCCCACACTTAAGATGTACATTGCCCTCAATGTACAAAGATAGATAAACAATTGTGTAATAAAAAGAAAAGGGGAGAAGTAACACTTCCTGAACTTTGGATGATTCTGGGAGTTGGCGTCTTTGGTGGTAGAAAGTAGGTGGAGGAGGTGGTGTTGGCATTTTCTATGGGCCTAGTGGGGTGTCTACCGATGATCTTTGTGCTAGATAAAGAAATTGGGTAGCCTGCAAAGATATAGCTAAGAAATCTAAAGAAACATTAATAATATACTAATACTATAATTAAAGACAAAGGAAATAAAAAGAATGAGACTAAGAAGAAAACTGAAATTGAAGGAAAAGACTAATGGACTAAGGAGTCCTTATTGTTAGATGTTAGCGAGGTGGGTGTGACCTCTAAGGCTGTGGTGCGTGATTCCCAAGCAGCCTTTAGAACCTAAAACCAAGAAATTAAAAGAATTTAAAATATATTAAGCAGAAGAGAATTATAGATAAGTAGGATAAAGGGGAAAATAAACATAAAGAAGAATTTAAATGGTCTAAAAGACCATTGGCTTGGTTTTTGAATGAAGTGGCCGGCATGAACTTATGTGTTGGGGGTCTCTTTTAAGGAGGCAATGCTTGCCTTCTTACGCTTCTTCGGCATGATTCTAGTGTAGCTCAAGAGTCTGGACACGTATTCGAAGAAAAGAAATAGAGAGAAGAAGGAAAAAGTATAAGGTAAGAGGATGGGGATAAGGGGAAGGGCTGTGGGGTTTAAATAGAGTTTTGCCCTCTGTCGGTATGCCACGCCTGTGTATGGAGGGCGTGCTTATTTACACGGCCATGGTCAGGTTACCATGCCCGTGTTCGATAAGTCAGTGTCTTCACACGGTCGTATCGCACGGCCGTGTGCTAGGCGTGTTTGGTATGCCACGCCCATTCTTCTGATGCCACGCCCATTTCTATAATGGAAATGTTGTCCCAAGGCTGCCTAGCATGGCCGTATTGGGGTAGGTGAGCCCGTGACTACTACAGTTGGTTGAGGCAAGATTCGCACGGCCTATACCATGTCAGCACGTTGATTCGGGGTACCCACACAGCCACAGACACGGCCGTGTGCTAAGCCGTGTGGTCTGGGGATCTGCACTTTTAGTTTATTAAAATTCTAAGCGAGAAAGTAAAAAATAAAAATAAAACTAAGACTACAGAATAAAACTTAATGTTAGTATCCGGGTTGCCTCCCAAAAAGTGCTCGTTTATAGTCTTAAGCTAGACTTTTCTTGGATTTAGAAAAAATAGGGAGGTTTAAAGGTTTGAATACCTTCCCTCTTACTTAAAATTTTATTTTCTTGATGAGGTTCAAGTCGAGAAACGTTTACCTTAAAAGTGTCGAATGTTGGATTGTTTACCTTGACTGTTCTGTAGGGGAAGATATCGTGTACCTTAAGAAGTATTTCTCCTTTTGTCTTCAGGTCTGTGGTGGTAATGTGCGGATCTGCTTTTCTAATAGTACCTGGTCTCTTATTTTGTAGTGGTTTGATGTTCCTACGAGCTCTTCTGGTGGTTCCTCTGGTTTTAATTCGTGCGGTTCTTCCTTAGCGTATGTCCTCTGCTCTTCAAAATTCTCAGTCCTAAGGTCTTGTCCCTTGTAGGATTCTTCTTTGTTGTTTAGGGTCTTATGAGTCAGCCTAGGGTTGTCATTATGTGGTGTTTCCTATGATGAAAGTTGAACAATTTGATTATCATCTGTATTTACTTTCTCACCTTCATCGATTATTATTCTGGCCGAGTCAAGAGCTTGAAGACTGATTGATTCGTCTCTTACACATAGTATGGGTTCTCCTGTGGCAACATCAATTTTAGTCTTGGCAGTTGCTAGAAAAAGTCTTCCTAAAATTAAGGGGATGGTATTATCCTCATCCATATCTAAAACAACAAAATCTACTGGGAAAACAAATTTATCTATTTTGACAAGAACATCTTCAATAATGCCCATAGAAATTCTAACAGTTTTATCAGCTAATTGTATACTCATCCTAGTTTGTTTGGGCTTCCCTAGACCTAGTCATTTAAACAATGAATAAGGCATGACATTTATGATTGCTCTTAAATAAGCTAACGCATTATTAATAGTTAGACTACCAATTAAACATGGAATTGTAAAACTCTCTAGATCTTTTAGCTTTCGTGGTAGTCTATTTTGTAACATTGCTGAGCATGCTGCGTTTAATTCCACGTGGTGCTCTTCATTTAATTTGCGTTTCTTAGTCATGACCTGTCTTAAGAATTTTCTCGTGTCTGACATCTGAAAAAGAGCTTTGAGAAGAGGTAAGTTAATATTTATTTTCTTCAAGAGTTTAAAAAACTTACCGAACTGTTCCTCTAAATTGCCTCTTTTTATCGCTTCGGGATAAGGTATGCGAGGTTGGTACTCCTTGATTACCTATTTTGGCTTTTCTTGTGTTACCTCTATCTTACCTTTTTCTACGTTGTTTTCTTGTATTGATTTTGGTTCATCTAACTCCTTACTATCTTGAGCCGAGATGGCTTGAATTTGCTCCTTTAGGTTAATCTTGGTGTTACTTGGTAGACGTCCTAGTGGTCGTTCTGACATCAGCTTTGCGAGTTGTTCGACTGCATTAGTGGCATCCTTGACTGACTTCGCAAGTTCCCCCATTTGATTCTCGTTGCTCTTAATTGTTTTCTCAGTTTTTTGGATACGTTTCTCTGTGTCTGCCAAAAATTTTGCTAGCATCTCCTCGAGGGTTGGTTTCCTCTCTTATGGATAAGGCTGATTTTGGAAGTTTTAAGGAGGTTGTTGTCTTTGATTTCCTTGATTTCCTTGACCTCCCCATGAAAAATTTGGGTGGTTCCTCTAACCTGGATTATAAGTATTACAATAAGGATTATTATTGGATCTAAAATTATTACCTATATAGTTTGTCTGTTCATTTTCTGCTCCTGGTTGGTAGGGTGGGTACTCAGGATTTGCCACAGTTCCACTTGCGTTGCATTGCATGACTGGGTGTACCTGCGAAGAACATAAACTGTCAAGTTTTTTATTCATCATCTCTACCTGATTTGATAGCATGGTTACTACATCAATGTTGTAGACTCCATCTACTTTTGTCGGTTTTGTCTTTGTAACCTGCCATTGATAATTATTTAACGACATCTTTTCAATGAACTCGTAAGCTGCTTCAGGAGTTTTATTATTCAAGTTACACCGTGGCTGAATCAATTAATTGTCTCGTTGAGGGATTTACACCATTGTAGAAGGTTTGGACTTGAAGCCATAATGTAGTCCGTGGTGTGGACATCTCTTCAAGAGATCTTTGTACCTCTCTCATGCATCGTATAATGTCTCTAAATCCATCTGCACAAAAGAAGAAATATCATTCCATAATTTAGCCGTTTTGGCGGTGGAAAATATTTTAATAAAAAATTTTCGGTCATTTGTTCCCATGTAGTGATTGACCCTAGTGGTAATGAGTTCAACCACTACTTGGCTTTATTCTTTAATGAAAAGGGAAATAATCGAAGAAGAATGGCATCATTAGAAAGGCCATTTATTTTGAAAGTATCACAAAACTCTAAAAATTTGCTATATGAGTGTTTGGGCCTTCGTCCTGCAAACCATCAAATTGAACAAATTGTAGAATCATTTGTATTGTATTAGGCTTTATTTCAAAATTATTAGCAGCTATAGCAGGCCTGACAATACTAGATTCTGCTCCTGTCAAATTAGGTTTAGCATAATCATACATAGTGCGCAGAGCATCCGCCACATCTCGTGGTGGGTTATTCTCGTCCATCCCTTCAGTAGGATTAGATTTGTCTTCTCGCTCTTCTTCTGTGTAAATTTCTCTACAATTTCTCCGAGCGGTAGCTTCAATTTCACTATCGTATACTAGAGGTCCTGTCGGGTTCCGTCTAGTCATAAACTAGAGGTACGTGCTAGGAAAAAGAAAGAAAAATAAAATTTAGTAAAATATAATGAAAATAAAATAAATTACAAAATAAAATAATGACTAAAGTAATAAAAATAGAGTTTTCTTAATATTTTGTTCCCCGGCAACGGCGCCAAAAACTTGATCGTTGAAATCAGAGCTTTAAAATTTATAAATAGAATGATCAAACCTGGAAACTAACTCTGACAACGACTTAAAGGCAAGTGTACCTATCGGACAGTAGTATAGCTTAGGCAAGACCGGATTATCGAACCCAAAGGAACAAAAAGTACTAATACTCACTTTCTTTTTATTATTTAGCCTAAAATATGTAGTGATTGGTTGCTTTAACTAATTTACGACTACTAAGCGAAAGACACAAAGACAATAAGAATGAATTGGGAAATAACTTGAAGAAACTCAATTGATTATGACGATACCCTCAGGAACAATCCACCTAGAATTCACTTGTTACTTATTACTGAATCATATGATTTCCTTACTTAGCTTGATCCGTGGGACTCCCTAACCTATATTAGACCATCTCTCGAGGCGAATAACGTCTAACTCTAGGTTAATTAGTGGAACTCTTGTTCGCTTATAATAACCCCCTAGAATAGCAGTAAATCGATCAATGGATTCCCATATTAGGTTTCATCCTAATCCGAAAAAATCTCATAACTCTATCTCTAGGCGTTCGATCAACTCCGCTTAATTATGCTAGATCTCCTCTTAAGGAAGGTCTATTCCTCCTCTACCTAAGCACAATTAAGAACAAACTAAGTATTTATCATATAATTCAGGAAATAATAACAAAATTTATCTAGGTTTCATCCCCTTCAGGTATCTGAAGGGTTTAGTTCATAACTTTAAAATAAAACATCTCAAGAGAAAAGATAAAACAAAACATAAGAAATCCCTAAAATCCCTTGAAGGAATTGAAGGAGAAATCCACCGTCTTGAGTAGAATCCCGGCTGCTTGAAATGGATCAACTGGCTATCTTCGAATGATTCCCACAAATGTGATCTTTCTGGCTCGGCTCCTTGGCCTAGCTAAAATCGCCTTCACTTAGGATGCACTTAGGGTGTTTATATAGACTTTTTGAATCCTTTATTTGGTCCCTAAGTGTCCTAAATTAAGTCTGCTTCCTACTCGTTATTTGAACAGGCTTTGGAAAGTATTTCTTTGGCTCTAAGTATCCAAATTCGAGTGAAATTGCTCTCTCTCGTAACAGGGGCACGACCATGGCACACGCCCGTGTAAATCATGGTTCGGTCGTGTCTTGATTCTGTCGATTGGGGCATAGCCGTGTAAATCGTGGCATGGCCATGTCTTAGTTAATTATCAAGGCACCGCCGTGTGACTTGAAGTCCAAGCCATGTCGATTTCTTCTTTGGCCCAAATTAGCCCATTTTAAGCCCATTTATTGTTCTTTTTGTCCTCGGGTGCTTTCCTGAGTATAAATATGAAAAGAAAGGATTAAAAGTACCTTTTTACATAAATCAGGGCTAAATCATCCTAAAAGCATACTAAATATGGGGTTAAAATATGTTACTTTTACGGTTTATCAATAAGAATTATGAATTAAGAAGGTTTAATTTTAATTGTGAGTTGAGGATTTTGCTTGAGGACAAGCAAACGCTTAACTATGGGGATATTTGATAAACCATAAAAGTAACACATTTTAATCCCACACTTAGCTTGTTTTTGGAAGTTTATTCATATAATTTCGTGAATTCGATGCTCCTAATCCTTTTAATTTGTATTTCTATACTTAGGTGAGCATAGGAAAGTGAAAGGAGTGGAAAACGGGCCAAAATCAAACAAAACGGGCATTCTCAAGGATCCACACGGCCAAGCCCACACTACACGGGCTGAGCACATGACTGTGTGAACCACACGGGCTGGACACACGCCCGTGTCGATCGAGAGCCATGCAAATTCTCACACGGCTGGGCCTCCTCACACGGGTTGACCACACGCTCGTGTCCCTGTCGCACCTGCTTTGTTTTCACGTGGAAAAAGTCAATTTTAGGGTTTTGAGCCTTCTAAAGTCTATAAATACACGCCAGAGGAAGACCTAAGAGAGCACGCAGAGTAGATCGAAGATATTACTCAAAGTAAGTCGTCTGATTCATCTCGGAAGCAGATCCACTTTAAGATTAAATATCTCCATTAAGTTCCTCAGAATTTTTTGGGTTCTTTATGTCTTGTTGTTTTCTTAACACTGAGATGTTTTCCTTTTACGTTATGAACTAAACTCCCTAAATACCTAGGGAGGATGAAACCTAGATGAATCTTATTATTTAATTATCTGAATTACATGATAAATACTTGTTATTGTTCTTAATTATGTTTCTTAAACCTTGCTTTAATATTTTCAGGATATTAATTCAAGTTTAATGTGCTTATTCAGTGGAGCAAAAGTCCCGATTTAAGAGAAGGTCTAGCATAATTAAGCGGAGTTGATTGCAACCCTAGAAATAGGATGACATAAATCTGCTGGATTAGAGTCAAATCTAATAATGGAATCCATATATCGAGTTAATGCGACGATAGGGGTTTTAATTAGAAAGAGATTTCAATTAATCAACCTAGAGTCAGTTGTTCTTAGTCTCGAAAGAGATATTAACATAACTTAGGGATTTCTACGGATCAAGGCAAGTGAATAAATCGTTTAATTCAGAGTCAGAATAATAAGTGAAGTCTAGGTGGATTCTTCCTGGGTATTGACTTTATTCATTGGTTTATTCGATTACTTTCTTCACTCTCTGTCGCGTTCATAGTTAATTAGTTAGTTAAAATTTAGATTAAAATAAATCTCATTAACTATTAGGCTAAATAATAAAAAGATAGTTATTACTAGTAATTTTAGTCATTGAGAATACGATATTCCGGACTCATCAAAGCTATACTACTGTTCGATAGGTGTGCTTGCCTTTGTCGAAATATTAGTTAGTTTCGAGCCCATCATTATCCACCGTAAGATTTTCCAAGATCGTACTCTGAGATAAATGGGCTTACTGATGAGTTTCTGCATCGAGAAGCGCCATTAAGATCCCTTGTAAATCAAAAGTGACTCTACTCGTTGTAACAATAGAAACCACATGATCGTATTCCAGTGGAAGACCATTCAGAACAGCAGAGTGTTGCTCCTCCAAAGACACTTGTTGACTACTCCCCACCAAGGAATAGCAAAGGTGTTTGATCCCTACCAGGTAATTAGATATAGAAAGGTTATTTTTCTTAAATTTGCGAAGTAAAGATCGATACCTCATTGCTTTAGTGGCAGATTAGCTACCAAAAATTCGTGTAAAAGTATCTAACAGTTCGAAAGTCGAATATGAACGACCAACCATTGATTGTGCAATGAAGCACTGATGGTAGAAAGAAGCCAGGCACACAAAGTAGAATCTTACTGCTCATATTGAGCGTAAGCCGAATTTTCAACTGATACACCGTTAAACCCAACAATATCTTGCGGCGGCACGATAAGTGTCCCATCAATGAAGATGTGTAGTTGATGGGTTTTGAAAACTAGTAACACATGTTGTTTAACCAAAACTGCTATCTTTTGTGACACAACTGCAATTGGGTTGAAAAACCTTCCATTTGCTGAGTCTCCTATACATGCAAGATCCATCAATGTAGCAATCAACAACTACTAAAACTCTGATACCATAATAGAAATGTAATTCATTAATCTTTTTCTACCAAAACTAGAGACCCTTTCTATATATATATATATATAGTTCTAATTACAACAGATAGTAAAACTACCTTGTAACTAAACTTTCAACCACTTATAACTAATTCTAGTTACTCTAATATTTAGAATTTTGGTTGCAAAAGAAGGAAACTGTGGAGTACATTTTTTATTTTTCAATTTATGTGTAGTTTTAGAATTTTCATATATTTTTATTGTAGATTTTATTTTAAATTTTTTATGAATTTGTTCATATTTTATAATTTTTGATATGAAATTTTCAAAATTTATTTTATATAAATTTTTATTTTTAAATTATTATATAAATTTGAATTCCTTTATTTGTTTTGTTTAAATTGAGCCTATGTAAATTTCAATGGTTATTTTTTTAAATTATGATCAAATTGAAATAATGTATAAATATTAATGACTAAATTTATTATTATATCAATTTTAGAATTGTCTTATCATCTCTCCATCATATAGATAACTACAATTATCGGAATCAAAGCAAAAAATTACAAAATAGTTGAATGACAATTTTATCCCTTCAAATATGGATAGACAAACAAATTAATATGGATAGCCAAAACAATTGTCTTCGCCCTTAAATTAGAGGAAAAAATGCGCTTAAATGTGCTTAAGCTAACGTCTTACTTATTATTGTATTAACAACAATGCCATATAAGCTAAAATTAAATCCGCAATTTAATTGCATATCTTAAAAATTAAAATTTAAAGCTTCCTTAAATAAAGTTACGAAGTTAGTGTTTTTATTTATAAAAATTTTAGCCTTAGAAGAAAGTAATTATCTTCCCTAAAGCTTCCATCAGCTTGAATTCCTGAGCTTCATATTCACTTAGATATAGACACCATTACTTTACTACTGAAGTGCCTACTTCAAACTACAAACACAATATTGCAGATCATAAAGATCAGCCCACCATATACATATCACACCAAGATCCCATCCTATATATGAAGTTAATGCTATATAATTATATTTATTACTGCACCCCTATCGTATAAGCAATAAAAAGAATCCGTACACGGTCTCATCTCATCTTAGGCTTAACCCTGCTATTATAAAGATGAAAGAGCTCAGTGAACTTTCCCTTTCGGTTTACAGCAAACACAACTTGCTTCATCATCAGCAGGCTTTGCTTAATACTGTCGACCCTTTTTTTCTTTAATAACCCTTTCGAAACACAACTGTAATAGGGTCCATGACTCCCCTTGTCATTGACACTCAAACACCCCCACTTGGTGCAATAATATGGTTCCCATTTTGGCATCATCGTTCAAAAAATCACTCATTTTACACCTAATTATATGAAATTTGAAGTTCTCATACAAATTTACTTGATCTTGTAATTATAAACTTCTCATCATTATATTATATATTAATTTCTTAATATGATCAAAGGTGTGTTTTCATATTTCATTTACGTTTTATCTATTTTTCGGACGATTTTAAGAGTGCATTTCACCATATCAGCTTGCTGAATTGTCAACAAAAAAAAAAATGAACCCTAAGTAGCTTTTTTTTTCTTTGGTTATCCCTAGCTAGCTAATTGATATAGAAAAAATATCTCAAATAATCTTTACTAAATGAAAGACAACCTTTATAAGTCGTTATTAAATTATATATAGAATTAAGGTTAAGAAACCAAAGGGAGGGTGTGTAGTAAAGAGGAAAGATTTTAAATATTAGGGCTGAAGATTATTACCATTTATTCACAAATATAAGGCGCATTATTCAAATTGCTATAGGAGTTAGTTGACCAAGGGCATTAAAAGTTTTAAAAGGTTAGAAATTTGAAGGGTTAAATCCCATGAACACCGAAAATGATACTAATGTTAGAAATTTGAATTTGAAAATGTCACCCTTAAACTTTTTTTTTCTTTGAAGATATAGTTAACTAATTATATTAATAAGTTAGTCCTCATATCATTTTTACATGATGAAATTTGAAAATGGACACTCAAGATCCTACAGCTTTAATCTTTGCTAACCGTTTTTGTTAATGTTGCTTTGGACAAGTTGTTTTTTTTTTTTTTTTTGGTATATTAAGTGTTTTGCAGTTTGAGTCTAAAACTATTCAAATCAAAGGTAGTATTTAAGTAAAACCTTTAATAATATTGATTTTAAGATTCAAATTTAATCTAATACTTCCACTTCTTCTAACAACTTGTCGGTAGATTCCATTTACATATAGTTGAAGAAAGAAGGAATGAGATAAGAAATGTTAGCCCCCATCGTCCGCTGAGGAAGTAGCAGGGGGGGGGGGCTGTCAGGATCAGGGTCACACTCATTTCATTATAATAGCAACAAGCATAATCTGGACAGGATAGGTAATACTTCCAAAATTCCTTTTTCGTTTCTCTTCAAACCCTAATCTCTTTAACTCACCAATACCAAGTAATTGCACTAAACCCGGTTTCCCATTAGAGAAAATCACCCTTTTATTTCCTCTTCCACGTCCCAGCAGCATTTGCTGCCACCCCTGGCTACTTCGATCGGCACTAATAACCCACTTTTCTTTTTCTTTTCATTCTATATATATATATATATATATATATATTATTAAATACCTCTTTGGATGCTATCCCTTGGTTCTCTCTCCCAATAAATTTTTCTATACATAAAGGGAAATTTAGTTTACTGGTGTGATATACATAGCCCGGGTTTAAAGCAAGGAGTTGAGGAGGGAATTAAAACTTTTTTTTGGGGGGTTCCGAGTGTTGCTTTCCTCTTGTGGTTTTTACTAGTTTGTTATCTAGAGAGAGGAACTATCTGGTTATCTTTCTTGCTTGGTGTTCCTTCTAGGGGTTGGGGTTGAGGAGAGGTTGCTTTTAAGCTTTGAAAGACATGTCGAGCTGCATCGAAGTTGTGCCTGAGCAACTCTGCTATATCCCTTGCAACTTTTGCAACATAGTTCTTGCGGTATCTTATCTGATGGATCTTTGCTGCTTCTTCTTCTTTTCTTTTTTTTTTTTTTTTTTTTTTTCTAATGGGTGGGATCTGCCTTTTTTATTTAGTTTTTCTTCATTTTCACACTTTCTTATCAACAGGCCACCACTAGCATATTTTTTAATTCATATTTTTAAGTGTTGGTAGTAATTTCTTTCTCCATGTATATCTTACAAGGAAGAAAAGAACAATTTAGATGCTGATAAAAGCTGTCTCTTTGCTTCAGAGGATAGATTTTTACTGAAACCTATTGATTTTCTTCCCGGGTTTTCTTGTTTTTATTACCAGTCAGGTCTCCATCGTTGGACTTTTCTTTTTCTTCTTCTTTTGCAGTCAAAGATAAAGTCTTAATGCAAAGACCAGAGAGGAAAAGAGAGGAAGGGAAAGGCTTTGAGATTTCTGATTTTTTTTTAATTATGTTTTTTTGGGTAAAAAGAAACCCTATGCTTCTTCCTTGACCACTATTCGAATGACCTAGTCACTATTTTTTCCTTTTTTTCCTTCTTAAGTTGACTATATTGTTGATCTAGGAAGAAAATAAAAGCTAGCATATCATTATCATAAACAAAATCCTTTTTTTTAAGAATCTTCAGCTGATCTGTGATTTTCTTTGATTTGTGGTTACTAATTTACAGCTGAATTTTGGTTTGCAAACTATTAATAAAAAAATAGTTAATTAATTAAGGGATTAATGCGCAGGTGAGCGTTCCATGCAGCAGTCTGTTTGATATAGTGACAGTCCGATGCGGGCACTGCACCAATCTATGGTCCGTTAACATGGCAGCCGCCGCATCTCAGTCACTGTCATGGCAAGCTATTCAGGTGATATGATATATGAATGATGAATTTCTAACTAAATTTTAATTTTCTTTTTATGTAATAGTTGCAGTCGACAGGGAAACCCTAGCAGCCGCCATAATTGAAACCTAATTAATTTGCTTTTCGGTAGAGCTGGACTTTACAGCCGCTTTTCATGTTTTGTTTTTGTTTACAAAGGTCTGATTTTGGGTAGCTTGATTTGATTGACATGTAAGTTAGTGCAGTAATGATTTCATTTGGAGAACTTTGTCTTCATCTAGGGAAACAAAAACAAGATGAAAATTGAAAGAGGCAAAAGGTGGGTGGGTTTTTGTAAGAGAACCATTGGTTTTTTTCATTACAAAACTTATTTAGGGGTCTATCTTAAATGATGGTACAATTCTAACTGATTCACTCACTTGAATGTTTTTTTCTCTCTCTCACTTAAGAAAGGACTAATCAGCCAGTACATTATGATAATAATTAGGCACCCAATAATGCAATAGAGGATTATAGGAGGGATTTGGGTTCCTCATCGAAATGCAGCCACAACAAGCTGTCAATGCGATCTCCTCTGCCTAACAATGCGACTGAGGAAAGGGTAGTGAACCGACGTAAGTTAATCAAATAAACTCTCTATTTAAAACCTTGTTTTTTGTGTCCTTCCACTATTTTTCTTAAATAATGTGCGTAAGGGGCCATTGTTTGTTTTTCAGCTCCCGAGAAGAGGCAGCGAGTACCTTCTGCATACAACCGCTTCATTAAGTACGATATCTTAAAACACCATTAACTTATATGGAAGGCTAAATGTCTGACAGTAGAGTAAATAATTATATGGATGTAATTGTGGACTAATGTAGAGAGGAGATTCAAAGGATCAAGGCCAACAATCCAGATATCAGCCACAGAGAAGCATTCAGTACTGCTGCTAAGAATGTAGGGAAATGCATGGTAACAAATTTGTTTAGAATTTACTTTTTTTTGGTTTATACTGACTTTTTTTTCTTTTTAATCAATTCGTACATGGAGTGGGCACACTTTCCTCATATCCATTTTGGGCTGATGCTGGAAACCAACAACCAAACTAAGATGAATAATGTAAGTGGCTAATTCTATTTGGGGAAAGTTCATTGCAAAACTCAGATTTGATTATCTTGCTTTAAGGTAGAAATGGCTTCTTTTAAAGTTAAAAGTTAAAAGTTAAAACAACAGCTCAGTTAGTTCATTTGGTTATTCTTAAGAAGTGGGTATTAATGGGTTTGAGTATTTCTCCTATTTTCAGGTTGTGTTTGAGAATTTTGATATGAAATTATGGATTTAGACTTTGAAAATAATATAATCTGTGTGATAATAATGTGATAATAATACATATAACATTTATGAGTACTTTTTCCAATTCAGGAATTTATACATTTTTAGAATAAAATTCATGAATTTGTTAAGTAGTGAAATACTAGTGAATTTAAGACTCGTCTTTTTAAAAGTTATAATTGTAATTTTTATTTCTGGTGAGGTTAAAAACAGTAGTGGTGGTGAAATTAATTATTTTAACAGTGAGATTGTATTCTAAGTGGTGAGATTAAAATTAACGTTGAGGTGTGTGTTCGAATTTAAATGCAGATGTGACAGTGAAGTGAAAATAGAAAATAACTAATAAAAATACTAAACTATAAATGATATATAATAGAAGTTATTAAATTATTTTATTTTTATAAAATTATTAAAAATATGTGAATTTATAATTTTTAATAGAATATTAATATGTATCATAATATTTTAATTAATTATAAATTTATTATATTAAATTATAATTATATTTTCATAGTAAATTCATTTCTTTATAACAATGTGAAGTAGAACGTTTATCATTTAATTTATTTTATATAAAATTAATGGATTGAAGTTGATGATTTTAAGCAGGCCTAAGAAGCATCTAATGTGAAGCTGAACAAAAAGAAGGGAAGGCAAAATGGTTTGAAGTGAGGAAAAGTGTTGATCAATGCTTTTAAGGATATATCCTTAGTTTTATTTGTCTTGGATTGTTTGCTACTAACTTTCTTTCATCCTTTTCCAACTCAACATATATATTTCACCTCATATTTTTATTATAATTTATATTATAAGAGAATGTATGTTATCTATCACTTAATTTTTTTTAAAGTTTTATTTTAATTATCAAAATTTGGAAATTAATTTCATTAATATTTGATATTCTCTATCTATGGTTGATTGTCAACATACTTTTTAAACCAATTTATAAATTACATTGTTAATCATTCTACTATTTGAGAGGTTTGGATTCGATAACTCAACTATTAAATTAAAATTTTGAAAACAAACAATAAATCAATCTTGTTAAAATATTAATATACATAACATGTTGCCTCATTAAAAAGCTTACCAAGAAAATCTGGTGAGAAAAAACATCAGTTAAGGGAAAAAGAGTACAAGTGATATTTACTCCCTCTCATGACAACATCACATGATATATTAGAGTCTATGTATTTCAATCTTGAATACTAGCTTTTCAAATGATCACTTTAACAGATTTACTAAATGTTTATCTCATGATTCTTCTAAAGGTCATGAGTGAGTGAGGAAGAATTTTTGGGGAAATATATTTTAATCTTTTTAGGAGTTCCAACACTAATCATAACAAACTTTGATCATCATACCTCTATAAAAATATATATGTTCAACTTAATTTATATAAATATTTATGCAAACACATTGAACAATTTCTCAGAATTTAATATGCTTTTAGCATTTTAAATCTTTTAAGGATTTTAATGTAAATTTCAATATATAGTGACTTATATAAAAGCCTGTAACAACAATCATTACGCATATGTCAACTTTTTATGGACCACCAAACTAATAAGATATTAAAATGTCATTGCATCCACCAAAAAATAATAGTATATCTTTTCATAATAAATGTTAGGACTTAAGGGAAAACTTAATTTTTCTTATTTTGTTTTTGCAAGACTGTCAATTAGTACTCCACAAACTTTACACATTTAAATTTTTTGACTATAGGTCCAGAAACTCACGATTTGAAAGTGAGTTTAATTCTACTTTAATTGTCTCTTTCTATTTTGACCAATCTATTCTATGTCTATATTTCACAACAAATTTATTCAAGATCCTCATTTTCTTTTATTATTTCAAAAAATAATATTGCTTGCAAAACCATTGTCGACAACATTTCATTTCAATCCCATATTTTCTCATTTTGACATAACTTATTAATATTTCTTCATTTTCTCTATTTTAATCTTCCGGTACATGAATCTCTTCTATAGTTTTAATAATTAGTTATGTCTGGTGTTTTTTGGAGCACCCACTTCCACTATATGTGTAACATCCCAAAAATGGGGCTATTTGGAATTTAATTATTTTTCTTATGTATGAACTGCTGTGATATTATTTATGGAATAATAGAGCTTAATTAAAGGCCTTGAGTTGGCTTGGAAGAGTAGAAAATATTATTTATGAGCTTTAAGGGGGGATAGCCTTAGGAGTTAGGGGTTATAAGAATAAATAAGGAAACATTTGACATAAAATGAGCCTAGAATAAGTGGCAAAGGGAGGGCCACTTGGGAGCTACAATTGACGCCATCAGGGAATAAGGGAGAACCTTGGTTCGAGTCACAATTCTCCCCTTTTTGACATTTTTTTTGGACGGCATTGAATGGGAGAGTTTTTCCCCTCTTCAAACTCTTTTATTATTATTATTAAAAGATAATATGAGCATTTTATTTTGGTTCTAAGGATAATAGAAGGTAAAAGAGATATTGTATGGATTAATAAAAGATTATTAGGAATTAAATTCAAATTAGTTTGAATTAATTTGAGTGAGTGGCTTGGAGTGATTCAAGGAAGATGATCAAAGTTGAACTCCTTGTTGGAGTGGAGTGGACGGCATGGAGTCTTGGTGATGAGGGAAAGCCGAATTCTTCTAGCCATTTACTTGACAATTTCGGCTAGCCTTTTTCCATTTAGCATTTTTTTCTTTTCCTTTTTCTAAACCGATTACCCCTCCCCCTCATTCCTCCTTTATTTTCTTTCTTCATAGAAGTCTTTTGGCCGAAACTCCCCACTCTTTCCTTCTCCAAAATTCTTCCTTTTCTACCTTCACCCACAGTAGCCGAATCATCTACCTTTCTTCTTCTTTTCTTACTAAAAGTCCAGCCTTATTTAATCCATCATAGCCGAATTTGAACCCTATCAAGGTGCCGAATTTCTTTCTCTTTGTTTTTAGAACACCTAGGTCGAATATTGTACAAGGGGGAGGCTTTCTTTTAATCACTTTTGGTAAGTATATTTGGCGAATGCCCATGTTCTCTCCTCTCTTGTCGGCTTTGATAAGGGTAAGTAGTTGGTTGCAATTGATGATAAGGGTGCTAATCTTTTGTTAATTAAATCATCTAGGTGCTTCGGGATTTTGGAGATCGTCAAACTAAGTTTCAATCGTGACCAATCAAGTGGTAAGTGGGGGTAAGAATCGATTTTCATGGATTTAAAAGCCGAAGGCTATTAACTTTGTTTACTAACCGATGGTAATTGGTGAAGCAGATTCGGGAAACGGGTGTTGTGATTAGTATTCAAAAGCAAATAGGTAAGGATTCGGGTTCAGAAAATGACCCCTTTAAATTACTTGGGTTGGCCGAATGGGCCATAGTGCTAATCCCATGGATTGGCCGAATGTAGGTACAGAGGGATCTAGGGTGGTCGACTCTTCTTTTCGGGATTTAGACTCCTCGTTGGTGACAGTGTGTACATACACATATAACTTGTTAAATATCTTGATTGTTGTGAATGTTGTCTTGATTTTATGTAGCATTGGATAATATACCATATCGGTATAGATGGCGATTCTGTAAGTACTGTTAATATGAATTTGTTATTTGATGCTTTTGGGAAGCATGATGCATTGATACATGAGATTTAAGTATGTGATGACATGAAACATATACATATGTGATTGATGTGGGATTGATGAGTGGAGGCGGTGTTATTCGTGCCGACGGGCACCGATGTTTTGGTAACACACCGTGACTACGGTCACCGGAGGTTTGGTACCTCCAGAGGTTTGGCACCTCATAGCGACTTATCCCCGTGGTTAACACCACCGTGGGTTGGCCCCACTTGAGATATGGGATCGTCTCGCGGTGATTTGGTATCACACGATGGGTTGGCCCCATCAATTGATCCGTGTCTCACGGACACCGGTGTTTTGGTAACACATCGTGACTATATGTCACCGGTGGTTTGGTACCACAACGGGTGACAATGGCGTTTGGATGGCTAGGATGGGTATTTAATATTCGCATATTAATGGTTATGTGTTGTGTATGAAAATGTTTTAAAACGGGGAAGGGTTACATACTGAGTCTTGGTGACTCACCTTCTCCATTATTTTTTTCCAGGTGATGCATAGATCGCGGATATGGAGCCGGAGGGACTCGAGGTGGCCATGCAGTGGACTTGAAATAAATGAACTTTAATTTTAGTTATATTATTTTATTATCGGTTTGTTTTTATTTGGATTGTAATGAGGCCTCCATAAACTTTATTTTTGTTACTATACATATGTTGGATAGTTGCTTTTAAACTACACTATTAAAAATTAAATTAGAATCACATGTTTTCCTAAATCAACACGAAAATGTTTTATCGTGTCAGCGGACACATCCAAAATTTGTATAATAACTTGACTTAATTAAATTTCCGAATTTAATCTAAGTATGATTTCAGCAAGATAACCAAAAACGAGAAGTTTTCAACAAAACTTAAATTGGTTTTAAAATTGGGTTTCAAAAAGTTTTTCCCGTAACGACCCATATTCGGTCCTAACGTTTGGGCGGGTTTAATATTACAAATTGGTATCGAGCAGGTTCAATACTCAATTTGTGGGGCCCAAGGCCCAAAATGTTTTAGTAGGCCTTCTTAAAGTATTTTTTGGGTTTTTGAGCGGCATGGCCCGAGTCTCCCGACCGATCCGCCTGTAAGTACATCTAAACCTCTTTGTGAAATATATTCGTAGAAGGGTAGGAAGCATGGAGCGTAGATAGACTTATAGGAACTTGAACCCTAGGATTAGATTACTCGAGACACAAAAGCAGAACATAAGACTTAAAGAACTAAACCAACCTATGGCTAAGTCATTGAGCTAGGGTGTGGTAACCCCGTCGCATGTCTAGGATTGGGCAGGAAGAGCACGGTATTTAAGCATCGAGTGACTCACCACCTCTTCGCAGTATCCTACACAGTGCGTAGCTTGGGTTCACCCTAACCTGGAGGGCTCGGTGGTGTGGTAACCTCTGCGCATGTCTAGAAAGGTTCGGTGGGAGCTTGGTATTTAAGCGATCAGTGTGACTCACCTCCTCTCCACACGAAACCTGCACAGTGCGTAGCTTGGGTTCACCACGACCAAGAGGGTGGGTCATAGGCTAAACATAACGACTAAAACCCGAAAGGGAACTAACCATGTTTTTGAAAAAGAAGAAAACAACAAAACTCTAATTTCTACAAAATCTTCAAAATCACTCTTTCAAATATAAGAACAACCATTTTTACAATGTTTTCTCGAAAAAGTAGATTTTTGAAAAATTACAAAAATGCCCTTAGGGGTAAAATTACTAAAATACCCTTGACTCATAAAATATCAAATCAATGATTTTGTCCAAAAATTTCAACTACTTCTCAAATATTCAACTCTGCTTTGAAAATCATCAATGAAATACTTTGGTTTGGAAAATTTTGAAAATGCCTCAACTTGTAAAATTACCGAAACGACCCTGAGTACAAAATTTTTGCAACATCATCGTTTTAAGAAAGGAAAATTCTCAAAAGGGACCCTCGAGTTTTACAATTATTAAAACACCCTTGATGTACAAAATTACAAAATTACCTCGATTGACAAAATTACCAAAATACCACAGTTTACAAATAATGCCATAACTTCAAATTTTACAAAATTTTTAGAAATGCTCTTCAATTTTTGGGTGACCTGTTTTATTAAAATTTTGGAAATTTCTCAGAATTTTCTTACAAAAAATACCCCAGAGGAAAAAGACGAAAATACCACAGGTTAGAAAGCAGATGAATCGTCAGAGGAGTGAATAGGTATGGAAAGTATTAGGGAATGAATGTGGCCTTTTGTGTGGACTAGGATAGAATACTTAAAACATTGTTTGACCGAAAGAATCCTTATTCAATTTCTCATAAAATTTTTCGCGGGTAATCAAGCGGAACAAATTACTAATTCATAAAATTTTTCTTAATCGATTAAAGTCGTTAGATAGAATGAGTTCTAGAGGGCGTGGCCGACGTGAGCGTGGTAGGGAAGAATGACTATATCGAACCCGTTAGGTCGAGGCATGGTTACGAAAATGAGGTACCACCGCCACCACCACCTCCAGCTTTTGGAGCAGAAGGCGAGGATCGGGGCGAGAGAGAGGCGATGATCGCAAGGCGTGTTGCGAGTTCTCGAGTTGGTGGTCAGGCGGTGGAAATCTAGGAGCTCAAATCTGTTCCCGGCGAATTCGATCCAACGAGTGAAGTGTTTGAGGTGTGTCGAGTGGCACCGGTCAAGAGAATCTTGGCTAGAGTCAACTGAAAGGATCATGGATGATCTTGACTGACCGAGGAAGAAAAAGCGAAAAGGGTATGATCGCTTCTAAAGGATGAAGCGTGTCGATGGTGGTGACGATTCGAGATGGCGCTTCTGGCAGATAATCGACTTGGGATTATTTCAAAACCACCTATCGGAAGAAGTATGTGGGCACCAGATTATCAGATGCTCGGAGGAAAGCCTTTCTAGGGTTAGTGCAAGGAACTAAGTCGAGAGCGGAATATAAGGCGGAGTTTTTAAGGCGGCGAGGTATGCTAGAGGCATCGTGGCTCTTGAACACGAGTGTCAGTGTCCGCTTTGAGGACGGACTCGAGATGATTTGAGGTTCTTGATTGCCCATGACAAGTTCGTGAGTTCTCATCTCTAGTGGAAAAGGCTAAGGTAGCCGAAGGGATCGAGGAGGCTATGAGACAAAATTATAGTAGGAATAATCAAAGAGAGGATTTGGGTCAGCTGGATCCAGTGGTAGTGTCCAGAAAAAGGCTAGGCCAAGTGGGCCAAATTAGGCGGTAAGGCCCATGACTGCTAATCAGAGGCCGACTCAGTGTAACCGCTGTGGAAAGACCCATTGGGAAAGTTGTTCAACTGACGATAGAGGATGTTTTAAGTGTGGGTCTTTGGAGCATCGGATCAGAGATTGTCCTCGAAAACTAGCTAAGAACCAGCCAGAGGGACAGAACCGTTCTCAAGAGAGAAATGTGGGACCACAGAGGGGTCGTGGTAATGGCAGAGGAAGCAACGGTCCTAACCGAGGTCGTAGAATTCAGGGCAGAGGTTCAGGCAACACAGAGGCTAGGCAGCCTGGCTTAGTCTATCTTGTGAGGCATCATGAGGAGGGTGACGCACCGGATGTCATAACCGGTATGTTTCTGATTTTTGGTCTTCCTTATTATGCATTAGTCGATGTGGGGTCTACACATTCATACGTAGCAAGTAGTGTGGTAGAGACTTTGGACCTAAACTCAAACCGCTTCAGGAGATGGTGTAGTTAGTCCGTTAGGTCACTCTGTAGTGGTAGACAAACTTTATAGAGGCGTACCCTAGAACTTCAAGGGGTAGTATTTGTGGTCGATCGATGGAACTACCGTTTGGGGAGTTCAATTTGATCCTTGAAATGGATTGGTGGTTAAGTATCGGCGAATTTGGATTGTGACTAAGCGCATGGTTCTTAAGACTATTTGGAAATGATGAAGTGGTTATGATAGGTGATAGAAGGAATTACCTATCCAACGTGGTGTCTGCCTTGAAGGTTGAGAAGATGATCAAGAAGGGTCGTAAGGCGTTTTGGTTCAAATCGTGCTTTGGAAGCTAAGGAGATGAGTTGGAAAGGTCCGAACGGTTGGGGAATTTCTTGATGTGTTCCCGGAAGAACTTCCGGGTCTACCTCGGATCGGAAAGTCGAATTCGGTATAGATTTGCTACAGGCAGCTTTGTGTCTATAGCACCTCACCGAATGGCACCAAAGGAATTGGTGGGTGAAGGCTCAAATTCGTGAGCTCTTGGATAAAGGGTTTATTCGACCTAGTATATCTCTCGTGGGGAGCGCTTTGTATTGTTTGTCGTGAAGAAGGATGGTTCTATGCGGATGTGCATCGACTACCGTCAGTTAAACAAGTTAACGATCAAAAACAAGTACCCGTTACCTCGGATCGATGACTTGTTTGACCAACTGAAGGGTGCATCGATATTTTCAAAGATAGACTTTAGGTCGGGTTACCATCAACTTAAGGTGAAGGAGGTCGATGTTCACAAGACGGCATTTCGAACTCGGTATGGGCATTACGAGTTCCTAGTGATGCCATTTGGGTTGACCAATGCACCGGCGGCGTTCATGGATTTAATGAATAGAGTATTTCAACAGTACTTGGACCAGTTTGTCGTAGTGTTCATAGACGACATATTGGTTTACTCTAAGACGGAGGAGGAGCATGATAAGCATTTGCGATTAGTTCTGCAAGTGTTGAGGGAAAAACAGTTATATGCCAAATTCAGTAAGTGCGACTTTTGGCTAAGGGAGGTGGCTTTCTTGGGTCACGTAGTGTCAGCGAAAGGGATTAGAGTGGATCCCCGCAAGATTGAAGCGGTGTTGGAGTGGAAACCGTCTAAGTCGGTGGCAGAGATACGAAGTTTTCTAGGTTTAGCGGGGTATTATCGAAGGTTTGTGGAAGGGTTCTCTTTGATCGCAGCGCCATTGACTAAATTGCTAAGGAAAGGTGTTCCATTTGTATGGACAAAGAAGCAGCAAGAAAGCTTTGATAAGTTAAGGAAAATTTTGACGGAGGCTCCGGTTTTGGTACAGCCTGAGGCAGGAAAGTTGTTCACCGTCTACTGTGATGCATCCCATACTGGTTTAGGATGTGTGCTGATGCAAGAAGGAAAGGTAGTAGCCTATCTATCCCGTCAGTTAAGACCGCATGAGGTTAACTACCCAACTCACGACACAGAGTTAGCGGCGATCGTCTTCGCTCGAAGATATGGAGACATTATCTTTATGGGGAGAAGTCGATAATTTACACGGATCACAAAAGTTTGAGGTATCTTCGACACGAAGGATCGAATCGAGGCACCGATGGATTGAATTAAAGGACTACTGTTGTTCCATCGAATATCATCCGGGTAAGGCTAACGTGGTGGCTGACGCGTTGAGCCGGAAGGTTGTGGCAGACTTAAGAGCAATGTTTGCTCAGTTGAGCCTATATGACGATGGAAGCCTTTTGGCAGAGCTTCAAGTTAAGCCAACGTGGATCGAGGAAATTAAGGACAAACAGTTAGTGGATGAAGGGTTAAATGCTAAGAGAATGCAAGTTCGGGATGGTGGTTTAGAAGGGTATAGTTTGTTGGTGATGGTGTGTTATGTTTTCAAGGACGTACATGATCTTGAAGGATATGGAGTTGAGGCGGAAAATTCTCCATGATGCACATAGCAGCCCACACGCTATGCATCCCGGAGGAAGCAAGATGTATGGAGATCTCACGAAACGATTACGGTGGCGGGTTGAGCGTGAGATAACGGAATTCGTAGGGAAGTGTTTGATGTGTCGTGAGTTAAGGTGAACACCGATTACCATCGGGGCTACTTCAACCGGTAAAGATCCCTCAATGGAAGTGGGGCGGATCCTATGGATTTCGTCGATGGGCTACCCTTACGCCCAAAGAAGAAAGATGCGATTTGGGTAATCGTGACCGTCGACTAAATCACTCACTTCATCTGGGTGAGAATGGATTACTCACTCGAAGCTAGCAAAGTTGTATGTGGCGAGATAGTCGATTGCATGGTGTGCCGTATCAATTATTTGAGATAGGGACCCAAGGTTCACTTGAGGTTTTGGAAAGCGTTACATCAAGCGTTGGAGTGCGCGGTTGGATTTTAGCATGACTTTCCATCCTCGACAGACGGGCGATCGAAAAGGTCATCTGAGATCTTAGAGGATATCTTTGAGGGTTGCGTTTTAGAATTTCGAGGTAGTTGGGAGGAATTTTACCATTAGCCGAGTTCGCCTACAATAATAGTTACCAGCGAGTATTGGATGGCACCATACGAAGCCTTGTATGGACGAAATGCCGAACTCGGCGTGTTGGACAGAGTTGGGGAACGACAAGTTCGGGTCGAAATTAGTAGCGAGGCGAAGACAAAGTCAAAGTGATTGGTCTCGTCTCAAGGAAGCATCGAGATGGCGAAGTCTTATCCGATCTCAAACGCAAGGAAATGGAGTATCTTTGTGGGAGACAAGGTCTTTCGAAGGTGTCGCTTGGAAAAAGGTGTTAAGATTTGGACGAAAGGGAAGTGAGCCCAAGGTTCATCGGCCATATACGGTGGTAAAGCGAGTAGGACCGGTAGCTTATCGACTAGAGTTGCCGACAGAATCGAATCGGATCCATGGCGTATTTCATGTATCGATCTTTGAGACGATATCGGTCGAGATCCTTCGCACGTTGTGCCGAAGAATGAAGATTGAGGTGAATCGGATCTATCTTTTGAGGAAGAACCGGTTCGGATCTTGGATAGAGATATAAAGCTTCTACGTAGGAAGTCGGTGCCCTTAGTGAAAGTCTTGTGGCGAGAACCATGGTGTGGAAGAAGCTACGTGGGAACACGAGGATATGATCTGGTGACAATACCTCATCTGTTTTATTTGGGTAATTTGGGATGAAATTTACTTTAAGGGGTAGAAGCGTAACATCCCAAAAATGGGGCTATTTGGAATTTAATTATTTTTCTTATGTATGAGCTAACTGTGATATTATTTATGGAATAATAGAGCTTAATTAAAGGCCTTGAGTTGGCTTGGAAGAGTAGAAAATATTATTTATGAGCTTTAAGGGGGATAGCCTTAGGAGTTAGGGGTTATAAGAATAAATAAGGAAACATTTGACATAAATGAGCCTAGAATAAGTGGCAAAGGGAGGCCACTTGGGAGCTACAATTGACGCCATCGGGGAACAAGGAGAACCTTGGTTGAGTCACAATTCTCCTTTTGACATTTTTTGGGCGGCATTGAATGGGAGAGTTTTTCCCTCTTCAAACTCTTTTATTATTATTATTAAAAGATAATATGAGCATTTTATTTTGGTTCTAAGGATAATAGAAGGTAAAAGAGATATTGTATGGATTAATAAAAGATTATTAGGAATTAAATTCAAATTAGTTTGAATTAATTTGAGTGAGTGGCTTGGAGTGATTCAAGGAAGATGATCAAAGTTGAACTCCTTGTTGGAGTGGAGTGGATGGCATGGAGTCTTGGTGATGAGGAAAGTCAATTCTTCTAGCCATTTACTTGACAATTTCGCTAGCCTTTTTCCATTTAGCATTTTTTCTTTTCCTTTTCTAAACCGATTACCCTCCCCTCATTCCTCCTTTATTTTCTTTCTTCATAGAAGTCTTTTGGCGAAACTCCCACTCTTTCCTTCTCCAAAATTCTTCCTTTTCTACCTTCACCCACATGAGCAGAATCATCTACCTTTCTTCTTCTTTTCTTACTAAAAGTCTAGCCTTATTTAATCCATCATAGCCGAATTTGAACCCTATCAAGGTGCCGAATTTCTTTCTCTTTGTTTTTAGAACACCTAGGCCGAATATTGTACAAGGGGGAGGCTTTCTTTTAATCACTTTTGGTAAGTATATTTGGCCGAATGCCCATGTTCTCTCCCTCTCTTGTCGGCTTTGATAAGGGTAAGTAGTTGGTTCGGCAATTGATGATAAGGGTGCTAATCTTTTGTTAATTAAATCTGTCTAGGTGCTTCGGGATTTTGGAGATCGTCAAACTAAGTTTCAATCGTGACCAATCAAGTGGTAAGTGGGGGTAAGAATCGATTTTCATGGATTTAAAAGCCGAAGGCTATTAACTTTGTTTACTAACCGATGGTAATTGGTGAAGCAGATTCGGGAAACGGGTGTTGTGATTAGTATTCAAAAGCAAATAGGTAAGGATTGAGTTGAAAATGACCCTTTAAATTACTTGGGTTGGCGAATGGGCCATAGTGCTAATCCATGGATTGGCGAATGTAGGTACTGAGAGGGATCTAGGGTGGTCGACTCTTCTTTTCGGGATTTAGACTCCTCGTTGGTGACAGGTGTGTACATACACACATATAACTTGTTAAATATGCTGATTGTTGTGAATGTTGTCTTGATTTTATGTAGCATTGGATAATATACCATATCGGTATAGATGGCGATTCAGGTAAGTACCTGTTAATATGAATTTGTTATTTGATGCTTTTGGGAAGCATGATGCATTGATACATGAGATTTAAGTATGTGATGACATGAAACATATACATATGTGATTGATGTGGGATTGATGAGTGGAGGCGGTGTTATTCGTGTAAGCGGGCACCGATGTTTTGGTAACACACCGTGACTACGGTCACCGGAGGTTTGGTACCTCCGGAGGTTTGGCACCTCATAGCGACTTATCCCGTGGTTAACACCCCGTGGGTTGGCCCCACTTGAGATATGGGATCGTCGCGGTGATTTGGTATCACACGATGGGTTGGCCCCATCAATTGATCCGTGTCTCACGGACACCGGTGTTTTGGTAACACATCGTGACTATATGTCACCGGTGGTTTGGTACCACAACGGGTAGAAGCGATGGCGTTTGGATGGCTAGGATGGGTATTTAATATTCGCATATTAATGGTTATGTGTTGTGTATGAAAATGTTTTAAAAGCGGGAAGGGTTACATCTCGAGTCTTGGTGACTCACCTTCTCCATTATTTTTTCGGTGATGCATAGATCGCGGATATGGGCGGGAGGGACTCGAGGTGGCCATGCGGTGGACTTGAAATAAATGAACTTTAATTTTAGTTATATTATTTTATTATCGGTTTGTTTTATTTGGATTGTAATGAGGCCTCCATAAACTTTATTTTTGTTACTATACATATGTTGGATAGTTGCTTTTAAACTACACTATTAAAAATTAAATTAGAATCACATGTTTTCCTAAATCAACACGAAAATGTTTTATCGTGTCAGCGGACACATCCAAAATTTGTATAATTACTTGACTTAATTAAATTTCCGAATTTAATCTAAGTATGATTTCAGTAAGATAACCAAAAACGAGAAGTTTTCAACAAAACTTAAATTGGTTTTAAAATTGGGTTTCAAAAAGTTTTTCCCGTAACGACCCATATTCGGTCCTAACGTTTGGGCCGGGTTTGGGATGTTACAATATGACCATTTAGATTTGTTATTTTCTTTTATAAGAATTTTCATCCTTAGAACCAATCGATCTACCATACTTTAGGTATGCATTACTTTCATATATTCTAATAGGTTGCCCTACTTGGACTTCAATTCAAATCAAAACATTAGCTGGTATATAACATTTGGTTATTCTATCAGGTCAGTAAGTGCATCTAGCAGTTAACTTGCAATAAAGTGAATTATCTTTTAAACTTTTGGTTCAAATTACTTTCTTGTAACACCCAAATTATTTATCTATGTTTCTGCAATTGGTTGACACAATTATGTATCTGATTCAGTGGTTAAGTGTTCTGGGTGTATGTGTGAGGTCCTAAGTTCAAGCCTTGTCTTTGGCAAATTTTGATATTTTTCTGATTCAAGCCTTATACTTGCTTAGTGGGTTTATATTAAATTATTTGTAAAACCATATTAGAATGAGCCTGCTGGTTCGAGTGGTAAGGGAACTAGTGTGTTGGAGGTCTTGTGTTTGAATCCCTACGTTAACATGGGTAATTATTTTAGTTCGATTATGGGCAAGTGTTTTGGTGGAGTTAGGTTTCTAAGTAGTGGCTGTAGTAGGTTAGTAGAGAGGAATTTTAGGGATTCCTTATATTGTCAATTTTCTTTTCCTTTCAAAATTTTTCCTCTTTCCTCTGAATTCCTAAAATTTCTAACGTTAGTTCTCCGTTTCTCTGTCGATTTCTTTTTCTATTATTCCTTTCGATTTCATTTTCTTTTTAGTCAACCGACACTCATTGGTTCTCGTTATTTTTGGTTTTTGTCTCTCGATTTTGGTAAGTGGAACCTTGCTATCTCGTAATTTGTGTATTTTTTGTCCAAGCATTGATTAGGGTCATATGGTTGTTTGGTAGCTACAAATCTTGGAGATCGTGACTCTACTCTTATAGAATCATAGTCAATTGGTCGGAGTGCTGGAGTAAGCAGTAAGTGTTTGGTTTAAGTTTTGGATGGTTTCGGGTTTTCGGTTTATTGGTGCATAAAGACTGAAGTGAACATTGGTATGGCAAATTGTAGGTTCTGGTGGTCTTGGGATCGTTTTTACATCAAACTGATACCAGGTGTGTACCCAAAATGCAAAAAAATGAGATTCGACGAAAGCTAAAAAAACCCTACTGTCGACGCCACACGGTCGTGTGGTAGGCCTTGTGGTAGGCTGTGTGCGACAATACGTCCGTGTGATTGACGAGGGTCAGGCCATGTGATGGCCGGAGTGTGGCCGTGCGGGCCACAAGGGCTAAACCAGACTGGGCATGTGGGCCCACACGGGTGAGTCACACGGGCTTGTGAATATTGGGTCAGACCATGTGATCCACACGGGCAAGGCCAATCTAGGCAGGTGGGCCCACACGGGCAACCCACACGGGTGTGTGGGCCTATTTATCTAAAATTTTCCCTAAGGTTGCACGGGTCGTCCCAAACGACTGTGGTCCTACTGTAGGGTCGGTAAGGGCTAACAAAACCCTAAACTATATGATCTGTTTGACTGATATTCTATACTGAGCATGATAGTATATGAATGTTATACCTGTATGTAAGCATGTTAAGCATGATTTATTTGTTAATTTCGTATGCATGTCCTGTTACTGTGTTTGGGGTGGGATGATATATATATTAGAGGAAGTGTTGTAAAAGGCAGATTATGCCTAATATCCGGCAAAGATTGCATTATATCTCCGTACATGCCGCATTGGTACAAACATGGTGTGTAAAATTTGGGTGGGTGTTTTAAATGCCACATGGTGTGTTAGGATGGTCGAAGATGGTGTGTAAAGGATGGGGGTAGGATTCTGTTATCTGATTTGCATATCTGCAACTGTATCAGTATTTGAAATGGGCTCATGAATCTGTATCTGATTTGTATTTGACATGGGCTTAGGCTCGATTGTGAATCTTTCTGATTTGTGATATTCTTTATGTGTACATACTTAATATTGCTAGGTTACACACTGAGTTTACGTAAAATCACCCATTTTTCTATTTGTCTGTACAAGTAACCCACAGTCTTAGGCGGATTGGTGCGACGGAGGACTCGACGGTGACCACCTATTTTACTGTTTCATTGTTGGGTTATTAAGTTTGGCATTGAAGTTGTATCTTTTGGGACTTTGGACTCTTTTTAACGGTTGGTTTTGGTTTCACTGTTTGACTTATGCATGCTCTATTAAAGGTTTTCTTTTAAAATGACGGTTTACTAAAACGAAGTTTTCTAAAATAATAACTGTTTTGCTAAAACATCACAATTCTTCGTAAGCTTCCGCTCTAAATGATTTTTAAGCAAATGGAGTGATGTTTTGACATTAAATTCAGAAACTTAAGAATTAAATAAACTTTTTGAGTTGTTAAAAACAAATAAGTGCTAATATACTGAAATGATTTTATGGTGACGAGTTAGTTTACAAAACCCTTTCCATATGATATCGCTAGATTCGTCTATAACGTCTAGGCCGGGTTTGGGGCATTACATTTCTATAATGATCTAAATAATGATATATAACACCTATAACCCGTAACCATCGCTAAAATAGGGTTAAGAGGCATTACCGAACATATCAAAACTTTTACAATCATTTCACAAAAATATAATGCACCATCATCATATCATAGCAATTCATATACATAGAGTCTCATTTAAAGGTCTACGAAACCTTAATCATGCTTTCGAAAAGGGTCGGGACTAAACCGAGCACATACAAAATTTTTTGAAAATTTAAACATTTTTCATAGTACAGGTCACATGCCTGTGTGGGCAAGTCATGTGCCTCACACGGCTTTAGACACACCCGTGTGTCTAGGCCGTGGCAAAACAGGGCATACATACTGACTTGTCCACACGGCCACAAGACACGCCCGTGTGCTTGACCCGTGGGCAACACTGACTTAATTCAGATGGCCTGTCACACGCCCGTTTGTCTGGCCCATATGCGAGACTGACTTGTTTCGAATTACAACCTTAGGAGACATGGTCGAGACACACACTCGTGTACTCAACCATGTGGGAAAATATAGGCCATTTGCAAGGCCAATTTTCCATCCAAACTTTGGGTCAAACCTACAAGCATCAAACCAATCTAAATTCATACCTCAAAGGCATCCAAAACAATTTTCTGAAAATTTAAACATTTTTCATAGTACAGGGGTCACACGCCGTGTAGGCAAGTCATGTGCCTCACACGATTTTAGACACACCCGTGCGTTTAGGCCGTGGCAAAACAGGGCATACATACTGACTTGTCCACATGGCCACAAGACACGCCTGTGTGCTTGACCCATGGGCAACACTGACTTAATTCACATGGCCTATCACATGTCCGTGTGTCTGGCCCGTGTGTAAGACTGACTTGTTTCGAATTACAACCTTAAGAGACACGGTCGAGACACACGCTCGTGTATTCAACCGTGTGGGAAAATATAGGCCATTTGCAAGGCCAATTTGCCATCCAAACTTTGGGTCAAACCTACAAGCATCAAACCAATCTAAATTCATACCTCAAAGGCATCCAAAACATTTTTCAAAAATTTAAACATTTTTCATAGTACAGAGGTCACACGCCCATATGGGCAAGTCGTGTGCCTCACACAGCTTTAGATACACCCGTTTGTCTAGGCCATGGCAAAACAGGGCATACATACTGACTTGTCCACACGGCCACAAGACACGCCCATGTGCTTGACCCTTGGGCAACACTGACTTAATTCACACGGCCTGTCACACGCCCGTGTGTCTAGCCCGTGTGCAAGACTGACTTGTTTTGAATTATGACCTTAAGAGACACGGTCAAGACACACGCCCATGTGCTCAACTGTGTGGGAAAATATAGACCATTTGTAAGGCCAATTTGCCATCCAAACTTTGGGTCAAACCTACAAGCATCAAACCAATCTAAATTCATACCTCAAATGCATCCAAAACATACCAAAACATGCACAATTTAACTCTTAACAACATCATTCATTTCTTATGCTAACCCATCTTAAACATACAAATTCAAAGCATAGATTTCACATCAAAACATGTGATTAATACTTCATGTAAAACCATCTCAAATCCTAGCATTTCTCATCATATAAATTTTCTCAATTCAACCATAAACTTACCAATATAGACCATTTCATTTAATCATTCATGAGCACATCAAAACATTCCAACTTATGCATCTTAAGAAAGAACAAAACTCATCTATAAACATATTCATTAACAAGCCATATCATATGGCTATTTATACACATCTCAAAACATATTCTAATACTTCTAGCCTATACATGCCATACTTAAATATGTACATATTCAAAAGGTACCAAAATGTAGTTCGATAGTGTGGTGATGATCCTTGACAATCCCCGAGCTTCCCGTAGCTTTGATAATCTATAAAACAATGAACAAACACATACACAAAGTAAGCTTTCATAGCTTAGTAAGTCATAAGCAAATAATGATCATATAAACATTCACATTAAATCAACTAGCCAAATCAAACAAACCTTAGCCAAATGTACATTTATTATGCTTGCAAACTAAAATATTATCACATTTACATTAGCATTATAACATCAATGGTCAAATGCACATATACTATAAGCACATATATAGTTCTCTTTTATCATGTATAATTCATATATTCATCTCAAACATATACTTACCTTACTTTCATATTCATATAACATAGCACGTACCTAAACCTTTTAGTTCGTTTTCACCTTCGATCTTAGCTCGATAATGTCCGTTGAACCATTTGGAACTAATAAGGATACTCGGATAATCGTAAATCTCGTACAATGCCAAAGTCCCAGACGTGGTCTTACATGTAATCTCATATCGATGCCACTATCCTAGACAGGGTCTTACACGAATCAAATACAATGCCAATGTCCCAAACATGGTCTTACACATAAACACAAGTCGATGCCAATGTCCCAGACGTAGTCTTACATGAAATCACATATCGGAATCCTATGTCATGACATATGTATCCTAACTATTCCTAAGGTTCGTACGGGGCTTTCGGACGTCATAACTTGATCATTTCAGGCTCATAAATATTTCTCCCGTGCTCAATTCATTTCAGCATATTATATACACAAGTAATAATTCAATTCGGTACTATTAAAATGAATACAATAGAATTTATCGACATTTATTTACTTATGAACTTACCTCGTACGGAAACGAACAGATCGAAGTGACTATTCTACAACTTTCGACTTCCCGATCTAATTCCGATTTCTTTCGTTCTAGATCTAAATAAATTCAAAATTAACTAATTTAATAACACATTCATTCAATTTAATCCACAAACACATAATTAGGCCCTTTTTACACATTAGCCCTTATAATTTTACACTTTTACATTTTAGTCCTTATTTCACAAAACACAAAATATTCAAAATTTAACCACACTATAGCTTGGTCGAATGTTCATTATACTAATAAAAATCCACACATTTCATTTATTTCACATTTTAGTCCTTCAAAATAACATTTTCACAATTTAGCCCAAATTACTCAAATTCATCAAAAATCCAAAGGCAAAACATATTAATCTATCACATATCTTTTATTTTCTATCATCAAACAACAAAAACAACAAGCTTTCAACAATGGCAAAACAAAAAATCATCATCAAATTCAAAAATTAAGACATGGGCTAGCTAGTACTCGAAGAAAAGATCACAAAAACGTAGAAATTATCAAAAATCGAACAAAACTCATGCCTTAATCAAACAAAATGTAACACCCCTAACCCGTATTCGTTGCCGAATTAGGGTTACGAGGCATTACCGATCTAAACCCAACCTAGAATAGGCATTCATATACATAGATCATACTTCTTTGTTACTAGTTTGAATCAAATGAACTTCACTCGCATGGCTATCAAATTTCGAATTCATTATTGAACATACATCAATTATAGATTACTCACTTTCGCATATATAAGAATTAATATATACCATTTCATTAATCGAACATTTTATATCATTATCATAGAATCTATCTCACATGCGTGTAATCAGCCAACCATTTACCAAACCATTTTAAAAACATCTCATAGCTAAATACACAAGCACATTATGACCAAATTATTAAAGCAACTCATAAAGCCGAATATGCATAAAGAATTACATATTCAATAATCTAAATCTAATGAACATTTCATCAATAATGTACTCAGCTTCTCACGACATTTATACATTTATTTATATCCCATTATAACTACTAAGACATATTACATGCTCATCAATACAATACATATACTAAGGTCGAATCTCATAATCACTTACATCTTCTATTCGAACATGTTTTAAACTTACTAAAAGAACTATTTATAAGTCATACATATCTTTACTAAATCAAGATATATAACCCAAAATACCATTCATACACATCATGAATAACTCCATTATCAAACCACACAACCAAACACAAGCATAATTACACTATGAAATATACTTCCATAATAAGCCAACATCATGACCAAATTTGCATAAGTCCTAAATGTTAAGATTTAGCCATTTTCGCATGGCATAATATATACATATACCTAGCTCCAAACGATCATTTCAAAATTTAACCCAACCTATACATGCCATAGTTTCAAAAATTCAGCTTATAAAATACCAAAATTAGTCGATAGTGTGATAGACTTTGACGATGATCCCCGAGCTCGTAACTTGTCTCCCAAAATCTATAAAACAATGCAATTAAACACATAAAGTAAGCTATGGTAGCTTAGTAAGTTATAAGCAATTTCGTGATATCAATGCATTAAGTCAATATATCAAAAATTTAATAAAAATTTAATAGGCAACAATCCATCAACTACTCAATTACTTGTGCAACCTCATAACATTCTTATCTCTCAAATTCAAGCCGAACCTAATATGAATATTTTGTCCCCATGTATTATTGATATATTCAATGTTCCAAACTATTTAAACCTATATATTGCACCAAATTTCCACATATCTAAATCACATTTTGTAATTTATATAACAATCAATACAATTTTGTAAACATTTGCACATATCAACTTATATCATCGAAACTATACATTTAAAAGAAACATTCCATCCAATCCACAAATAATCACTTACTCTTGATTTCAAATACCACATCTCATAGTTTCAATACTTACCAAATTTGATCTTTGAATTGAAAATTAACTCGTACCCTTATTTCTTATTAATCGATTTCGCACACATAGTGCTTGATAATTAACTTCGCTTGACCGATTTCGCACACTTAGTGCTCGGTAATTCAATTCGTACACTTAGTACATAATGACCGATTTCGCACACTTAGTGCTCGATATTTTAAATTCGCACACTTAGTGCCTTTCTCATTCTTGTTACACATTTATATATATATACACACATAAGAATTAAACCTCAACTATAAATATATGAATTAGCCTATTTCAATCTCAATAATTAACATCCCACTCGGGTATACCAATAGCTCACATACATACCTCACATTCAGCTATATCAATAGTATAAATACATACTTCCATTAAATTCAATTCAGCTCAATTGCTTGAAAACTTACCTCGAGTATCGACGAACTATATTTTTCGACTATTCAACAAACTTCGCTTTTCCCGATCCAATCCCGATCCTTTTTGTTCTTGATCTAATAAATTTCAAATTTAGGTAAATTAAGTATAATTCCATTGAATTTGATCCGAAAACACATAAATGGGAAAATTACCATTTTGCCCCTAATATTTTATACTTTTTACAATTTAGTCCTTTTTGCACAAAACACAAATTACACAAAATTTGACCATACTTCTTTAGGCCAAATATTCATAGACTTATTACAAGCCCATACATCTCATTCATTTCATATTTTGACCCCTCAATTTACAAATTTCACAATTTAATCCTATTTAGACATTTCTATCAAAAATGCCTTAATTAAAGTTAACAATCTAACATCCTATATTTATTTTCCATCACTAAACATAAATTTCATCAAGCTATCAACAATGGCATTTCATGAATACATCATCAAATTCGAAAATTCAAGCTTGGGCTAGCTAGTATTCAAAGCAACGATCTCAAAAACGTAAAAATGATCAAAAACCGAACTCAAATCACTTACCTATTTGAACTTGTAAGAGCCGAATGTGTCAAAGCTTCAAAACTCTCTTTTCTCTCTTAGTTTCGGTCACTCTTGAGAAAGATGAACACTTTCTCTTCGTTCTTATTTTTATTCAATTATAATCTATTTACATATATTAAATTATTACATAATATCATAAAATATATAATAAACAATTCAATTTACTATTACATGCACACCTACCCGGCCACTATGCTTAATTTATTGTCAAATTGCTACTTAAAGCGTCCAATTTATAAAGACAACAACAATTAGGCACTATCTCATTGAACCATTAATTTTTTTATGCGATTAAGCCCTTTTTCAAAATTAAGCACTAAAAGATCAAATTTTAATACGAAAATCTCACACACACCAATTCACACATAATGAACATAGAAAATCATATAAAAATATTTTTCCAACTCGAATTCGTGGTCTCGAAACCACTGTTCAGATTAGGGTCAAAATCGGGTTGTTACAACTATCCCCCCTTAAGGATTTTCGTCCCCGAAAATCTTACCGATGAATAGCTTTGGATAACATTCTTTCATTGAATCCTCAAGCTCCCAGGTTGCTTCCTCAATTTCGTGCTTAAGCCAAAGCACTTTGACCAATGATATTTTTTTTATTTCACAACTCTTTCACTTCACGAGCCAGGATACGGATCAGTTCTTCCTCATAGGTTAAATCAGAAGGTATATCAACCTCTGACGGACTAATCACATGAGAAGGATCAGATCTATACCGTCGGAGCATCGAAACATGAAAAACATTGTGGATCTTTTCTAGTTCAGGTGGCAATAGCAATCTATATGCAATCGGCCCAATTCGCTCCAAAACCTCATATGGTCCAACGAATCTCGAACTCAATTTGCTCTTGCGACCAAATCTGAGTATTTTCTTCCACGGTGAGACTTTCAAAAACACACGATCACCAATCTGAAACTCTATATCTTCACGTTTCAAGTCTGCATATGATTTCTGACGATCTGACATTGCTTTCAAACTTTCTCGGATCACTTTTACTTTCTGTTCGGTTTCTTTTACCAAATCAACCCCGTATATCTTGTTTTCACTAAGCTCTATCCAATACAAAGGTGTACGACATTTACGACCGTACAAAGCTTCATAGGGTGCCATTTTGATACTCGATTGAAAGCTATTATTGTACATAAATTCAATCAAAGGTAAGTATCTTTCCCACATACCCTAAAACTCAAGAATACAACATCTCAACATATCCTCAAGTATTTGGTTGATTCTCTCGGATTGGCCATCCGTCTGAAGGTGAAAAGCTGTGCTAAAATGTAATTTAGTACCTAATGTATCTTGCGCATTTCTTCCAAAACCGCGATGTAAACCTCGGGTCTCTATCCGAAACAATAGAAATATGTACCCGTGTAAATGTATAATCTGAGAAACATACAATTTAGCTAGTTTATCGAGTGAGAAATCTATACGAATCGGAATGAAGTGAGTCGATTTTGTCAATCTGTCTACTATAACCCAAATTGCATCTTTCTTACTCGGTGTCAACGGTAAACCAGATACGAAATCCATCGTGACTCGATCTTGTTTCCATTCAGGTATCATAATCGGCCATCCCGTGCCATAAGTAGTACTGTTTTAAATCATTATACATCTTCGTGCTACCCGGATGAATAGACAATCTACTATTATAAGCTTCATTACAAATCATTCGAATCAACTCAGGATCCTTTGGTACACATATTCGGTTTCTGAATAGCAAACATCCCTCAGCATGAACCTGAAATTTCGAGTCAGCATTCGAACCACAATTATTCCTTTTTTATATCAAATTATCATCAACCTTTTGAGCTCGCAAATCTGTTGATAAAATAATGGTCTCACTTTCAATTCGGCTATAATTGCACCATCGTCGGTCATAGTCATTTCTGTATTCATTGCACGCAGAGCAAACAATGATTTTCGGCTTAGGGCATCGGCAACCACATTAGCCTTTCCCGGGAGATAATCAATCACAAGCTCGTAGTATTTTAATAATTCCAACCATCGTCGTTGTCTTAAATTCAAATCCTTCTGATTCATTAAGTACTTTAGACTTTTATGATCGAAGTAGACATGGCATTTTTCACCAAACATATAGTGGCGCCATATTTTCAGAGCAAAAACTATAGCGACTAATTGAGATCGTGCGTTGGATAATTTTTTTCATGCGGCTTTAACTATCTCGAAGCGTAGGCTACGACCTTACCCTCCTACATCAAAACACAGCCCAAACCATTCAAGGATGCATCACTGAAGATAGCAAACTCTTTACCCGACTCTGGTGAACAAGCACTGAAGCTTCAGTCAACAAAGTTTTTAGCCGATCGAAACTCTTCTGGCACTTCTCCGTCCACTTGAATTTAACATCTTTTTGAAGTAGCTTTGTCAATGGATTTGCTATCATCGAGAAACCTTTCACGAAACATCTATAATAACCGGCTAGCCCCAAAAAATTTGAACTTCAAAATATTCCGTGGGGGTCTCCAATCCAGTATAGTCGAGATCTTACTCGGATCAACCCAAATACCCGATGCTGAAACAACATGCCCCAAGAAGCTAACTTCGCGTAACCAGAACTCACATTTACTAAATTTTGCGTACAACTGCTTATCATGCAAAATCTGTAACACAAGTCTCAAGTGTTCGGCATGGCCGGTTTCATCATGTGAGTAGATTAGAATATCATCTATAAACACAACCACGAATTGATCCAAATACTGTCTAAATACTCGATTCATCAAGTCCATGAAAACAGCAGGAGCATTAGTGAGTTCGAACGGCATCACCAAAAACTTGTAATGTCCGTATCTCGTTCGAAAAACAGTCTTAGGCACATCAAACTCTCTAATACACAACTGATAATAGCTCGATCTTAAATCAATCTTCGAAAATATTGAGGCTCCCTTTAGCTAATCGAATAAATCATCAATGCGCGGTAACGGGTATTTATTCTTTATGGTCACTTTATTGAGCTATCGGTAATCGATGTACATTCTCAAAGTTCCATCTTTCTTCTTTATGAATAACACTGGCGCACCTTAGGGAGAGAAACTCGGTCGAGCAAAACCTCTATATGTCAACTCTTGCAACTGCGCTTTCAATTCTTTTAATTCAGTCGGTGCCATTCTATAAGGAGCTATCGAGATCGGAGTCATCCCTGGCACTAATTCGATATCAAACTCTACCTCCCGAACAGGTGGCAAACCCGACAATTCTTTCAGAAACACATCCGAGTATTCACATACAACCGGAACATATTCAATCTTCTTTTGGTCACTTTACTATCAATTACATAAGCAAAGTAAGCTTCGCAACCCTTTCTCATAAGCTTCCGAGTCAACATCGAAGATATCACTACTGGTAACCCATTTAAATTAGTAGACTCAATTCGAATTATCTCATTATTCTGGCACCGCAAATTAATAGTCTTTCTTCTACAGTTCACTACAGTATCATGTACGGTTAACCAATCCATGCCGAGAATGATATCAAACTCATCAAATGGTAGTAACATCAAATCAGCCGGAAAACATGAATCTCAAATTATCAAAGAGAGCAAATAGTACACCTTATCAACTAGCACACACCGGCCCACGGGGTTCAAAACCCGAATCACAAACTCAGTAGACTCAACAGGTAAAGTCTTACTGGATACTAATGTTTCACACACATAGGAATTAGTTGAACCGGGATCAATCAGAGCAAATATACCAGTGATAACATCTGGAGATGAAGCTTCCTCTCGGGCACGAATGGCATAGGCTCTGGCATGCGCACGAGCCTCGGATGGAATAGCTGTATTCAAAGTCCCTCTCTGAGTACCGCTTCTACCTCCCACATTTTGGGGTGGCCTACCTCTAACCGCAGCACCACTCGATCTCACACTCTGAGCAATATCCTTCTCAGCTAATTCTGGGCAATCCCGAATGAAATGATCATGCGAACCACACTTGTAGCAAACTCGATTGTTGAACTTGCCCCAACATTCACCAAAATGTCACCTACCACACTGTTGACACTCGGGTTTATTCGGTTGAGTATTGCCAACACTAGCAATCGAGGTGGCTCATGAACTCACTGGTGGTCGCTCTCGTATGAAAATCCCAGCATTAGTCTTAGATCGACTACTGTCATTTCTGAACTTCTTTGATACCATCTGAGAAGTTTTACTTGCTGATCTCTTGCGAAATCTCTAGCTTCGAACTCAGCTTTTCTTTTCTCTTTTCTGAGCTCTTTGACCTTGCAAGCTCGCTCAACAAGTACTACGAACTCTTTTATTTCAAGTATACCGATAAGCAATTTTATGTCTTCATTCAGTCCTTCCTCAAATCTTTTACACATAGCATCCTCGATTGCAACACACTTTCGGGCATATTGACTAAGTCTCACAAACTCACGCTCATAATCAGATACGGTCATACGACCCTGTTTTAACTCGAGAAATTCTTTACGTTTCGATCAATAAATTGCTGACTGATATACTTTTTGCAAAACTCTATCTGAAAGAAATCCCAAGTGACCCGTTCCTTCGGAACAACCGAAACCAAAGTGTTCCACCAATAATAGGTAGAACCCTGTAATAAAGATATAGCACATTTCAAGCACTCTTGGGTGTACAAGATAGTTTATCGAAGACACGAATAATATTATCGAGCAAAAATTCAACTCGCTCAGCATCATCAGTAGCTGTGGCACTAAACTCTTCAGCTCCATATTTTTTATTTTATCAACATTGAGCTTATTTAATCTCTCAGGATTAATGATCGGGGGTACCACAAGTACAACAGGTGGATTATGAGGGTTCGGGGGCTGTTGAACAGTAAGATTTGTCCTGATATACTGATTAAACCAATCATTCATTATACTAAAGAAGGCTTGCTTAGCCCCTTCATCTTGGTTACTCATAGCTGGTCGAGATTCAACCGGCATGGTCCATTGCGGAGGGAGCAGACGCCGCACTCTCGACATCCTCAGCCATGGCTCGTTCGGGATCAGGATCTATTTACTATACGAAAGAAGAAAACATATTTCGTTGGAAGGAGTCATCACACTATCACAGTAAAAATTATGGCATGTATAGCTAGACTTACATGTGCTACATTAGTCCGAGAACCGACTAAACTGTAGCTCTAATACCAATCAAATTGTAACACCCCTAACCCGTATCCATCACGGATTAGGATTACGAGGCATTACCGATCTAAACCCAACCTAGAATAGGCATTCATTTACATAAATCATACTTCTTTATTACTAGTTCGAATCAAATGAACTTCACTCGCATGGCTATCAAATTTCGAATTCATTATTGAACATACATCAATTATATATTACTCACTTTCACATATATAAGTATAACATATACCATTTCATTCATCGAACATTTTAAATCATTATCATAGAATCTATCTCATATGCATGTAATCAACCAACAATTTACCAAACCATTTTAAAAACGTCTCATAGCTAAATACACAAGCACATTATGACCAAATTATTAAAGAACTCATAAAGCCGAATATGCATAAAGTATTACATATTCAATAATCTAAATCTAATGAATATTTCATCAATAATGTACTCAACTTCTCACGACATTTATACATTTATTTATATCCCATTATAACTACTAAGACATATTACATGCTCATCAATACAATACATATACTAAGGCCGAATCTCATAATCACTTACATCTTCTATTCGAACATGTTTTAAACTTACTAAAAGAACTATTTATAACTCATACATATCATTACTAAATCAAGATATATAACCCAAAATACCATTCATACATATCATGAATAACTCCATTATCAAACCATACAACCAAACACAAGCATAATTACACTATGAAATATACTTCCATAATAAGCCAACATCATGACCAAATTTGCATAAGTCCTAAATGTTAAGATTTAGCCATTTTCGCATGGCATAATATATACATATACCTATCTCAAAACGATCATTTCAAAATTTATCCCAACCTATACATGCCATAGTTTCAAAAATTCATCTCATAAAATACCACAATTAGTCGATAGTGTGATACACTTTGACGATGATCCCCGAGCTCGTAACTTGTCTTCCAAAATCTATAAAACAATGCAATTAAACACATAAAATAAGCTATCGTAGCTTAGTAAGTTATAAGAAATTTCGTGATATTAATGCGTTAAATCAATATATCAAAAATTTAATAAAAATTTAATAGGCAACAATCCATCAACTACTCAATTACATGTGCAACCTCATAACATTCTTATCTCTCAAATTCAAGCTAAACCTAATATGAATATTTTGTCCACATGTATTATTGATATATTCAATGTTCCAAACTATTTAAACCTATATCTTATACCAAATTTCCACATATCTAAATCACATTTTGTAATTTATATAACAATCAATACGATTTTGTAAACATTTTCACATATCAACTTATATCATCGAAACTATACATTTAAAAGAAACATTCCATCCAATCCACAAATAAACACTTACTCTTGATTCCAAATACCACATCTCATAGTTTCAATACTTACCAAATTTGATCTTTGAATTGAAAATTAACTCGTACCCTTATTTCTTATTAATCGATTTCGCACACATAGTGCTTGATAATTAACTTCGCACACTTAGTGCTCATTGACCGATTTCGCACACTTAGTGCTCGGTAATTCAATTCGTACACTTAGTACATAATGACCGATTTCTCACACTTAGTGCTCGATATTTTAAATCCGCACACTTAGTGCCTTTCTCATTCTTGTTACACATTTATATATATACACACATAAGAATTAAACCTCAAGTATAAATATACGAATTAGCTTATTTCAATATCAATAATCAACATCCCATTCGGGTATACCAATAGCTCATATACATACCTCACATTTGGCTATATCAATAATATATATACATCCTTCCATTAAATTCAATTCAACTCAATTGCTTAAAAACTTACCTCGAGTATCGAAGGACTATATTTTTTGACTATTCAACAAACTTCGCTTTCCCCCGATCCAATCCCGATCCTTTTTGTTCTTGATCTAATAAATTTCAAATTTAGCTAAATTAAGTATAATTCCATTAAATTTGATCCGAAAACACATAAATAGGAAAATTACCATTTTTCCCCTGATATTTTACACTTTTTACAACTTAGTCTTTTTGCACAAAACACAAATTACACAAAATTTGACCACACTTCTTTAGGATGAATATTCATAGCCTTATTACAAGCTCATACATCTCATTTATTTCACATTTTGACCCCTCAATTTACAATTTTTACAATTTAATCCTATTTAGACATTTCTATCAAAAATGCCTTAATTAAACTTAACAATCTAACATCCTATATTTATTTTCCATCACTAAACATAAATTTCATCAAGCTATCAACAATGGCATTTCATGAATACAACATCAAATTCAAAAATTCAAGCTTGGGTTAGCTAATATTCAAAGCAACGATCTCAAAAACGTAAAAATTATCAAAAATCGAACTCAAATCACTTACCTATTTGAACTTGTAAGAGTCGAATGTGTCAAAGCTTCAAAACTCTCTTTTTCTCTCTTAGTTTCGGTCACTCTTGAGAAAGATGAAAACTTTCTCTTTCATTCTTATTTTTATTCAATTATAGTCTATTTACATATATTAAATTATTACATAATATCATAAAATATATAATAAACAATTCAATTTACTATTACATGCACACCTACCCGGCCACTATGCTTAATTTATTGTCAAATTGCTACTTAAAGCCTCCAATTTATAAAGACAACAACAATTAGGCACTATCTCATTTAACCATCAAATTTTCATTTTACGCGATTAAGCCCTTTTTCAAAATTAAGCACCAAAACGATCAAATTTTAATACGAAAATTTCACACACACCAATTCACACATAATGAACATAGAAAATGATATAAAAATATTTTTTTGACTCGGATTCGTGGTCCTAAAACCACTATTCCGATTAAATTCAAAATCGGGCTGTTACATAAAACCATAGCCGAAACCTAACAAGCATATTTTCTTTTTTTTTCTTTCAATTTTCAGCAAACAAGGATGATAATGGACACATTTTATGATTTGTTTTATTTTAATGAACAATATTATTCTTTTACCAAATTAACCTTTTAAATTAACAAATAAAACATATATAAATTAAGGCCATTAATGTCCATGCTAATGTTTAATGGACAATTACCACATAAGGATATCATCTTTAATAAGCCATGTCAATTTGATATATAACTAATTAGAACACAACTTTTACCTTTTATGCGATTAAGCCTTTTTACCAAATAAACACACAAACGATCAAATTAAATTACGGAAATTTCACACATTTCAATTCACATACTATAAGCACGAAAATAATATTAAAGTATTTTTTTACTAGGATCTGTTGTCTCAAAACCACTATTCCAACTAGGGTCTAAACCGGACTGTTACATGGTATTAATCCCAAGTAATTATTTCATCTAGTTTGTTATTTCTCTCCTCCTAATGTTGGAAAAAATATCAAATCAAAATAGTAATCACTAAATCAAATTATGTAACACCCTTTACTCGTATTCCACTCCAAAATCGGGTATGAGGCATTACCGGACTTGACTGGCTTGCACATACAACTTTGGGCTTTAAAAAATTCATCCCCAACTTAATATTTCTCATTCTTATGCATAACATCCTTATCATGGGCCTATGAGGCCTTAAACATACATTCAGAAGGTCTCGGAATTAAACTGGAAACTTTTATGCACTTAGAAAAATTTTGCCTAAACAGGGGCTACACGCCCGTGTGAAATGGAACATGCCCGTGTAGGTAGGCCCTGTGGTCACACACGCCCATGTTCCTAGCCCGTTTGGTATTTAGTTTCTAATTCAAATTTATAGGGGCTTTCACACGGCCGGACACACGTCCGTGTCCTAGCCTGTGTGCCAAAACCATGGCATTTTGTTTAAGACGTCATCACTTTACTATGGCCACACGGCCAAGGCACACGTCCGTGTCCTTAGATCGTGTGTCGAATTAAATTCCAAATTCTAAGTGCAAACTTCACACTCTTGGGAACACGCCCATGTCCATGACTGTGCCTCCCACATGGCTGAGACACACTGCTATGTCTCTGCTCGTGTGTTTACTACTGAGCATACTGACTTGCAAGGCTAGCATGCAAGGGACACATAGCCGATCAACACACCCATGGGGCTGGTCGTGTGTCACACATGGCCTAGACACACGTCCGTGTGTCTACCTATGTAGACATTAAAAAGGCTATATTCCAAGCCAAATGCCATCCTACATAACAACCATACTTATACCAATTCATTTCAACATAACTCATGACCCTAAGGCACTTCCAAGAACTCAATTCAAAGCATCCACTCAAGCATAAACTTCATAATTTCATCTTCATTGAATATAAATAAACTTGTCATGTATTAGCCCAATTCCAATAACCATTTACAAAATGACTTTGATAACATAAATAGCCAACATTTTGGCTATCAATATAACATAAAAAAATACCCAAGTCCTATACATGCCATACTCAAAATAAATCTAACTTTGTTATACCAAAAGATGTCGATAATGTGATTTCCAAACTCGACGTCCCACGGTCCTCGAGTTATCTTAGCAATACTACAAGGAAAAGGGAAATGAGAGGGGTAAGCATAAAGCTTAGTAAGTTTGCATGAAGATAAATATAAAACAATAAGCTCAAGATGACATCAATCCATGGCATTAGGTAATCACCCAAAATCTTAAGCACTTTGCCATAACTTACTCGTACTTGTTCTTATCTAGCATATACCATGCCACATATCGTAAACATTCCTCGTGAATTACTCGTAGGTACCTTTGTTCACTCAATCACATGGCTTTAGTACTAATCTCATTTCTATTTCCAAGCTTACATATTTATCCCACTAAATCACTAGGTATACTCAAAGACGCATATTCATCGTCATTAACATAATCACGAAGCCAATGCCACATCCCGGATGTGGTCTTACATGGGGTCATCTCAGAGTGTCGATGCCATATCCCGGATATGGTCTTATATAGAATCTCATATCAAGTATCAATGCCATATCCCGGATATGGTCTTATACGATTTTCATATTCAATACCGAAGCCATATCCCAGATATGGTCTTATGCAGGATCTCAATTCGGTTCCGAGGCCATGTCCCCGACATGGTATTATATGGGACCTTATCCATCTCATGTCTCGATGATAGTTTTCTCTCATTCATTATAGTTCAACCGGGACTTTAACATCTCAACTTTTATCATCTTTCTCATTCAACACCAATACTCAATTTCATAGAATATCATGTATCATTATAATATCAAAAATTCTCAAACATACTAGCATAAATATTGAATTTATCACATACAAACTTACCTCGATTTTAAAATAAGCTAGATCGTCGATCTAGTCCAATACTTTATTCTTTCCCCAGTCGAGGATAATTCTTGGTTCTTCTTGATCTATAATAGAAAATTATATCATTTAATAATCACATTAATAATTGCATTCCAATAATCATACTTTGAAAAAATTACTATTTTGCCCTTAGACTTTTACAAAATGACTATTTTACCCATAGGCTTAGTAATCAATTCTAATTAAATTTATACCTTTAACGAGCCTAGGTGAAAATTTATTTCTCTTATGGAAACCATCAAAACTCATTATTTCACACATTTACCTCACATTTTACAATGTTTGTAAAAGGTCCTTTTAGGTGTTTGCATGGTAACACCTTTCACAAAAGTTGTTCATCTAACAACTAAGACTCACTTTCTTCCATAAAAATGCAGAAAACTAATTAAAAAATCTCATGGAAAAATATAAACTCTTTACCATTTTACAAAATAGTCCCCTCTTTAGAAAGCTTAAGCTTTAGGGGTTCTAAAAGTACAATTATTATCAAGAATGATCACTAAAACACTTACTTGTAAAGAGAAGAGTGTACTGAAATTTTTGAAGCTTTCAAACCCCTATTTTCTGCTATTTTTTGTTGGAAGAATGAAGGAGAAAAGATGATATTTTTTCTTTCTTTATTTTAATATAAAATCTCAATTTAGTCCACCTAATCCATATACTTGACCAAATTCTGACCTCTATTGTCCCCTATGGCTGGCCAACCATTATTTAAGGGGCTAATTACCCTTTAAAATACATCCAATTAATATTTCATATCTATTTGGCACCCTTAGCTTATAATTTTGAAATTTTGCACTTTATGCGATTTAGTCATTTTTCACGATTAAGCATGAAATCGCTAAAATTAAAGCACCAAAATTTTCATGCACTTATATAATCATGCTCTAACTCATAAAATAACATGAAAATAATTTTATCCGACTTCGTATTAGTGATTCCAAAACCACTGTTCCTACTAGCCCCTAAATCGGGTTGTTACAAATCATAATAGAATCTCCAATTTTTTAAAATATCTAATAAAAAAGAACTAATAACTAATATTAACTTTATTTAAATACACATTTTGTGCATTGTGGTGGAGCATTTTGAATATATATCGCACATTCAAAAATTTTAAAATGGGAAATATTTGGCTCTCACCAAAAGCCAAGTATATTGAGTAGTATTTATCATAACTTATTAGCATGATCCGTACAAGTGTTGATGCATGTAAAATATCATATCTTTATGCATATACAAAAAAAAAAATTTCTTAAAAGTAATTGTTTAGCTACTAACTGGAGGCACTTAATAATTAATTATGCTAAATAATTTTTGTTCTCAAAAGTATCAGGCTTTGCTATAGCTATTCATATTGAAAATCTAGCATTCAATAATAATTGAAAGCCTGAGTAAAAAAATCACCAACATAGGCAAGAATTGTCTCAATTGCATAATCTAAATTTTCCTCTTCAACTAATTATCAAACAAGTAGTCTCGCAAATGACAGGTCATGTAACAGTCCGGTTTAGACCCTAGTCAGAATAGTAGTTTTGGGACCACAAATCCGAGTCAAAAAAATATTTTAATATTATTTTTGTGTTTACAATATGTGATTAAGCATGTGTGAAAGTTTCATGATTTAATTTATCCAATTGTGTGCTTAATTTGATAAAAGGACTTAATCGCGTAAATGGTAAAAGTTGCTAACTATTTGTTAAAGTATTAAATTGCTTTGTTCTTTTAATAGGAAGGTCTTAAAATGGAATTAGGCCATTGTAATATGACATGGACGGTAGTGGACATGAATTTTAAGTATGTTATAAAGTTTCATTAAGGGTAAAATGGGAAATGAATAATAAATATGATAATTAATAAAACAAATGCTTAAATTAAGTCATTATATGTGTTCATCCATTGAAATTATAAAATAAAAAGAAATTTTAAAGCTTTGTGGTATTCTGCTATTACAAGTCTTGATTAAGGTATGTTAGTTGTTCAGTTTTTGATAATTTCTACATTTTTGTAATCGTTGCTTCGAGTACTACAAAACCCATGTCTTAATTTTAGAATTTGATGGTGATTTTGAAATATGCCATTGATGAATGCTTGAGCTTTTTGATGTTAGTTGATGAAATATGAAATATAAGTGTTAAATTAACATGTTTTGTCTTTGGATTTTTGGTGAATTTGAGTAATTTGGACTAAATTGTGAAAATAATATTTTGAGGGACTAAAATGTGAAATAAATGAGATTTATGGACTTGTATGATCATGTTGAAGATTCGGCTAAGCATGGGTACAAGGAAAATATGTGTATTTTGTGATTTTGTGAAATAGGGACTTAAATGTCAAAATGTGAAAATGTGAGGGATAATTTGTAAATTTCCCTAAATGTGTGTTTTTGGATTGAATTGAATGATTTGGTGAATAAATGTATTAAATTTGAATATGTATAGATCAAGAACCAAAGAAAACGGATTTAGATCGAGGAAAGTCGAAAGTGAACGAGTAGTCGAATCCGTCCGATTATATCCGTACGAGGTAAGTCCATATATGAATAAACATATTTAAGTTTAATTATTCATGTTTATTTGATATTGAATTGTGATGAATGGCTTTGGATGATATACGTGTGAAATCCGAGAAAGTATCGACAATGTGTCAAAGTCCAAAAGTCCGAACCTTAGGAATTGATAGGATCCAATGTCATGACATAGGGATTCGATATGTGATATCATGTAACACCACATCTGGGACGTTGGCATTGATTTGAGATTTACGTGTAAGACCATATCTGGGACACTGGCATCATATTTGATTCGTATAAGACCCTATCTAGGACAGTGGCATCGATATTGGATTACATATAAGACCACGTCTGGGATGTTGGCATTGTACGAGTATTCTAAGTTAACCGAGTATCCTATTTGATTCTAAATGGTTCAACGGGAAATTCTGAGAAATAAAGACTATGTGAAATGTGTAACCGTTTCAGGTATGTTTGAAATGTATATTATGATTGAGTATGAAAGGTATGTATATGTAATTGTGTATAAGTAAGATATGTGCATAAATTCAATGAGACAAAATGTGATATATGTATGTTTGTGATATGAGCAAAAGAGATACTTTGAGGTATGAATTGTTGGTAAGCAATGGCTAAACAAATAAGCCAAAGAAGAAATTGTGAATTTACAATTGAGAAATATTAATGATCTTGTATTTGATATGATTATTAATGTTATATGTTAAGTTTATTTGTATATGGCTTACTAAGCTTTTGAAAGCTTACTTTGTGTGTGTTTACATTGTTTTATAGATCGTTAAAGCTACGGAAAGCTTGGGGATTATTGAGGATCGTCATCACACTATCAAATCATATTTTGCTACTTTTTGAATGTGTTTATAGCTAAGTATGGCATGTATAGTCTAGTTGAATTAGATGATGTTTTGAGTTGTATATATAAGCTATGTGATATGGCTTGTAAATGGGATGTGAATATGGTAAATGTCAATTATGTTTTGTGATGCAAAGTTGGTATAATTTGATGAATGATTAGTATATTGAATTAGTAAGTTATGTGTGGATTGATTTTGCCTAAAAATGCTTGTGATTAGAATGAGATAAATGGTTCATAAGTTGGTAAGTTTGATATGCATTGAATGGTTAGAAAAGATGGACATTATTGGTATGGTTTGGTTGCATTTTGAGGGCATGAAATGTGTTTATTTGTGCTTGTAGGTTTGACCCTAAATGGGTGGAAAATTGGCCTTACAAATGGCCTATAATTGCCTACACGGTTAAGCACACAAGCGTGTGGCTCGACCGTGTCCCTTGAATTTGTAATTTGGTACAAGTCAGGCTCGCACACAGGCTAGACACACAGGCGTGTGACTGGTCGTGTGAAACAAGTCAGTTTCGACCACGGGCTGGACACACGGGCATGTGACTGGCCGTGTGGTACAAGTCAATGTCGACCACGGGTGAGGCACACGGGCGTGTCTCAGGCCATGTGGCGCACGTCAGTGTCGACCACGGGTGAGCCACACGGGCGTGTCTCAGGCTGTGTGTACAAGTCAGTATATATGCCCTGTTTTACCACGGCTTAGACACACAGGCGTGTCACACGGCCTACCCATACAGGCATGTGATCTCTGTAGCTTTGAAAAATGTTTGAATTTTAGAAAAATTTCGTAAGTGTTCAGTTTAGTCCCGACCCTTTTCTAATGCATGATTAAGGTCTCGTAGACCTCATTAAGGGACTATATGTTTATATTTTGAAATGATATGATGATGATATACTTTATGATGTGAAATGTTCGGAAAAGATCCGATTGCTCCGGTAATGCCTTTAACTCGATGATGGTTACAGGTGAGGGGTGTTACAAGTCATGATTTGATAACTCACATATGATTGTCTTGTAGATGCATGTACCAAAATAATACCAAAACATCCACTTACTGGGTAAATGGTGCCATCTTTCATTCGTAAATACAAGAGATTCAATTTCAACTTTTACTAGTGAGGTTCTACTAAGTAATCTTCTTTGAGAACAAGCAACACTTGAGAAATCTTTAAAATAAAGAATCTTCAAGTTATTTAATAAATATCTATGTAAATTCTCATTTTTGCATCATTATTGATTGAGATAGTTTAACAATCATGTCAATTAATTAATATATTTGGGCTAGTAAACTTTCGATTCACTATGCATGTGATTTAACCATAGTAATATATGTGTAATAAGCTAGAATAGATAATTTCTCTAATATTCATATGCTTCATTATAAACGAAATATATAAGGAGAAATGTAGCAAATAAACATTAGGAAAAGGCTAGAAGGGTATTTAAGCCCCTAAACTTTGAAAAAATCAATTAAGCCTCACCGTGAAAAACACACTCAATTAAACCCTCAAACTCTCAAATTGTATCAATTACGCCTTTTGACTGATGTTTTCTATCCTTGATTGTTACAGCGTTAACGTGGCTGTATGTTCGTGTTGTAATGTTCAAAGATGGAAAACATCGGTCAAAAGGCTTAATTAATGCAATTTGAGAATTTTTGGAGGGACTTAATTGATTTTTTCGTCAAAGTTTAAGGGTTTATATACCCCTTTAGCCTAAGGAAAACCTATCCTAAAGAAAGTAAAAAGCTATGTTGAATAATAAAAACAAACAAAACAATAAGGTAATTTTAATTATCTCTATTCCTAATAAAATAGTAAGTTCTTTAAGCATGATCCTCAAAAAGCTTGGGAGATATCATTCTAGTATGTCAAATTTAATTCAACACCAATTTTATTATTTGTTTCTACTTTATTTCTCTTTCGTCTGATAGAATCTTGATAGATTTTAATTAAATGTTTATGTGTACTATAGGTAAGTGATCAATGGTCTTTCATACCACATTGAAAACATAAGTTATCTCCACTCATTAAAGGGTTCTCTTGAAAATTTTTGTTCTTCTCTTACTTATCTTCATTTTTCCACTTCTAGTGGTAAAAAGAATTATTATGATCACCCTTTTGATTATTATTATAGTTCCACGACTTAATGATATAAAAGGCCCTCGAATAATCTCAAAAAATTTCAATTAAGCCCTACCTAACTTTTTTTCAACCAATTAAGCCCTTGAACTTACAAAATTAATCAAAGCCCTTTGACTAATGTTGGTTGTTAGTTTCTAACAAAATCGTTGACATGTCGTTTACGACTGTTGAGCCAGCCAACGAGCATTGACGTCGTGGTCCACATCAACACAAGTTGTTGTCTTCCACGTCAGCAAAGAATTAAAAAATATTAAAAAATAAAAATATGAAATTATTTTGAAAATTCAAGATCATAATGAACCTAGACAAATTACTGTGCAGGTTCATTTGAATCGAACATCCATTTATCCATATTTATTCTAAAATTATAAAAAATCATAAAAATCATATAAAAATTATTTTAAAAATATACAAACAGTAGAAATAATAAAAATCCAAAATTTATAAAAATAATTAAAATTTCCTTGAAATAAAAAAATAGAAAAATTTAAAAATATATATAAAAATCGTATTATAAAAACATAAAATATTCTTAAATAATTATAAGATTTCATGTATGTATTAGATATTAAATGAAGATTACAATAATGATATTTAGAACAATAATTTTATAATGAAAATTATCAAAATAAATTACCGAATTTAAATTATAATATTTCAAAAGTTTCAAACTATCGCCCATTGATTTTTTTCGGAAACACTGTTTTATAAGTCATATGGAAGAAATCTTATAATAATAAGAAAAAAAGAGTCCAATTACAACATCCCAAAAAGGAAGGAATTTAACACCACTTGACGCTCCCAAAAAGCTGTCAATGGCCACGCAAATCATAGAAATCCAATCTAAGTGAACCAACAATTATTCAACTAAAAAAAAAGTAAATTCGTCAATATTTTGCCAAAGTTCAATCTCTTTTATACATATGGAATCTTAGACTCAATTTTGGCTATTTTATCAAACTGATCTAAAAATATTTAATATTTATAAAAATAACCCAAGTTCAAAAATAATTATTAAAATAACCTGAAATAAACAATAGAATAGGGTTTTAGCCTTCGAATGACTGGCACCACCTAATATTTTGGCCTCATAATTACTTGATGATTATGTCATGTTTTAAAAATTAAATTTTTTGTTCTAGCCTTCCAATAATCGGCACCTGATATTTTTTTTTAAATTCTTCAATATTTTGCTAAAGTTCAATCTCTTTCATAGATCTGGACTCTTGACTCCAAATTTTCAACCTATTAATTCTGTATTTTTAAAGTATATATATAATATGTCATTATATGATTTTTATATTTTTTATAATTTTTATATTTTTAGAAAATATTTTAATTATTTTTATAATTTTTAGAATAAATTTAGATAAATGGGTGTCCAAATTCAGATGAACTTGGACAACTATTTATTCAAGTTCATTATGAACTTGAACTTTAAAAATAATTTTTATTTTCTAAATTTTTTTACTTTTTTGTTGATGATGTGAATCGCCACATCAGGACCTATTAGCTGACTCAGTAGCCGTTAATGGTCACTTCAGCAATTTCGTTACAAACTAAAGGTCAATGGACCGATTTGATCAATTTTGTAAGTTTAGGAGCTTAATTGGTGCAAAAAGTTGGGAGAGACTTAAATACTATTTTTTTAATTTTTTTAAGGCCTTTTATACCATTAAACTATAGTTCCACCTACCACATCCACGTCTACGACCATGATTATGCCTTTCAAATTCATTATGTATTACTACATTTGCTTCAAGGAATGGAGCAAATCCAATAGGATAGGTTTCACGATCGATTTTTTATTAATAGTTTGTTATTTTGTTTAGCCACAAGTAAACATGATATTAATTCAGAATAATTATCTTAAAACCCTTTTCATGGTATTGTTGTTGTAATAGCACATTTGAAACATGAAAAGTTGAAAATATTTTTTTCCTAGCAAGTCCTCATTTCTCCCCGTATAATTTTAATTGAAAACTTATCTTAAATAATGTAGATTTATACTCACTCACAATTTTAAAATCTTACAATCTCAAGTGCATCGAATTATAACGAGGTTTAGGTAGAATTACTATTTTCTTATGGTCATATATTTCTTTTAAGGCTTAATACTAAATTTGGCCTTTGAACTATAGAGAAATTCTCACTTTAGACGTTTTACTATTTTTTCAATCAGTTTGCCCCCTCTACTTCCATGACCTCATCCATTAAAAAAATTTGTATTCATTTTAACCAATCGGGAGCTTCCATGTGGACTAAGCCACTTCATTTTATTTTGGAAAATACTAGCATGGATTATTTTTTCTTTTACTTAATAATACATAATAGAAATTTAAGAAATTAATTATAATAAAGTAAAAACTCACTGTTTTTACTTCCCATTTCTTTGAGCATACGGAGAAGTTAGTGATTGAAAATTTTAGGGTGTGAAGATAGTGAAAATTGGGGTTTCATAAAACCTTGATCTTTGTTGAAGGATTTATTGAAAATTAGTGATAATTTCATCAAGACCGCTTGGTGTGTGAAGGTTTGTAATGTATTTGTTGTAACGACTTGACTTTTGTCAGTGTTGAAAAATACGATTTCAAAATTTTATTTTTATAAACCAAGACTGTAAATATAAAATAGGAATAATTATGGAGTTAATGTGTTAATATGTTAAGGATCAGTTAAGAAATTTAATCGAGAAAATCGTTAATTAAAGTTCAGGGACTAAATTATAAAAATCTAATCTCTACTGAATTTTAATTTAGAAAATGTTTGAGGACCTAAATAGCTATTAAACCATTGTTCTTTATGTTAATAGCGAATAATGACAATGATAGCCTTTCAATGATTATAATTATGATTAATAAATAAATGTTAAATTAAATTAATAATCACGAGTAATTAGGATTAATTAAATTTTAATTATAGTCTATATATATTAGTGGATGGAAAGATGAAATCTTTATCAACTTCCTTGTCGTCCAAAGTTAAAAAGAGAGAGAGGAAAACTTCAAATTATCAACCAAGCATTCGACCATTAATATATCAAGCTAAAGACGATGTTAGACTGTCTCGAGAAAAAAAAAAAAAGTGAGAGTGGTAGATGAGTGACGAAAGAATTCGGTTAGTACTTTTTGTTAAATATGGTGCCCTAAATGTGATATATTTATTTGTATACTTATAATTTTTTCAAACAGATTGGTTTAGTAAAATTATTCATGGATTCCTTTATATATTATTCTTAGTGGTTTTTTGATACAAAGCAAAATAGAAACAAATATTAGCTCACAAGACTTCTAATCTAGAAAAGGGATATCGTGATATCAAAGCATGAAAGTCATGATACCCTTGACAGTGCTGAAATGAGGAGAACAGAGGCCATCTACAATGGTATCATGATTGTAATAGGCCCAATTTACCTGGGCCCACAAACCATACAAATAAATAAATACAAAAACCAAAAATAACAAACCAAATAAAATGTCCACAGTCCATTTACATAACCCAAAATTACCTAACTACAAAACTTAAATGAGCCCAATTAGCCCAAAATGTTTTCAGCCTCTGGAAACCCTAGCAAGGGCCTTGCGCCGCTGCTCGTTGTAGCCCCTCTCACTGCCGAGCATCACACCGTTGTTCCACCGTGATTTTCGCCTTTTACCTACAAAAGGAAAGAAAACATAACAGAAACAGCAAGCATAGCAAGAAAGAATCTATGTATTTATGGTGTTTTTGATTTGTTTTGGGCTATAAAAAACCCTAATGTACTCTGTAAAAGGGGACAATTTTTACGAATATACACAAAAAGAAAATCAAAGAAACAGAAGAGGTGATTTCCGATTTAATATTTCATTTAATCATTACTTTTGTTTTCGTTTATTTCTTTTCTTTCTTTCTATATATGCAAAATACAGTAGATAATCAAAAATAGATTTGAAAAAATCGAAATAAAACAATCCATTTTTTTTCTCTTTTTGTTACTTTTGAAACTTTTTTTTTGTGCAAATATTATAAAAAATAAAAAGCAAAAAAATATTACCTTTAATTCGGCCTGAAGAGGGAAAGATTTGACTTTCCCTGGTAGTGGTGGTGGTGGCGGCGCGTGCGTGATCTGTCACCAGAGCCATGGCCGGAGACAAAGAGAAAGAGCTTTTTTGAAGCTATGTTTATTTTATTTTTTTGAAATGGCTTTAAAATGTTTTTTTTTTTTACAAATTTTTTGTTTATATAGGCCAGTGAAACGGCGTCATTTTGGTGTGGTCAATTAATGACCAAAACGGCATCGTTTAGGGCCAAGATCCGCACGTTGACCCGACCCGGGGAGGATCCGTGTTTTTATAAAAGGGGCAATTTGCCTCTTAAGTCCTTCCGAAATTTTATTTTTTGTAATTTCGTCCAATTTAAGTGTTTCTTTTTTTTTTTTTAAATCCAGCCCTAAAGATTTACTTTTATTTCTATTTAGTCTTGGGGCCATTTATACATAAATATTGGAACGGTGCCGTTTTGGGCAATAGGGTATATTTGCCCAGTGAGTCCCTCCTTTATGGCGTGTGCTTCAATTAGGTCCCTTGTTTTCATTTTTTTTTAATTCGCCCCTAAACTTTTATTTAAATTTAGTTTTATTTTTTTTTGTTTTTCCTTTTTTACTCTTGATTTTGATTTTATTAAGATTTAATTCCTTTTTAACCTTCTTTTATTATTTATTCATTTATTTTAATTATTTTAAACTTCTTTTGCTTTTCCCTATTTACGTTAAATTGTTTTATCATATATATTATTATTTTATTTGTTATATATTATCTATTATTATATATTATTTAACTTTAATCATATTATGTATTATTTGAAAATTTGTATGTTGTACATCATCTAAATTGTTTTATTATTAAGGCAAAGTTTTCCATATATTGTTTATTTGAAATATGTATATTATCTATTTTTAAATGGTATATTATATACTTATTATAAGTTATCCCTTATAAATTTTTTATTCAAAGTTTTTTATATTATTTATTTAAAAATATTTATTTATTTTATTATGTATATATTAACTATTTTAGATTTTTCTATATCGTTTTTTTTATTTTTTTATTTTTATTTTAAAATTGTTATAATATCCCTTTATTGTTTTGCATATATCATTTATCTTATATTGTTATTTTACTTTTATATTTGATCTCATGTAAAGTTTCGTATTCTTTCTTAGTTTTTATCTTTCGCATAGATCTTTTGAATTATTATTGCTTACTTTATATCTTTTATTTGTTATTCATGTTCTTTTATTTGTTTATTATTCTTATGTTTACTTTAGCATGGTCATTTTATTACTTGTATCATTCGCTATTTTATGTTATTCTTTCTCTTAACTCGCTTATATTAGTATTAAATGTTATTATATCATGTAATTGTAGTATATTGCTTTGGTATTTGTGTTTTGTAATGTATTGATGATACATTTTACTTAAATCATTGTTTTAAAATATATCTCATTTAATTGCCACTTTTTATCCAAAACTTTATTTCTTAAAATAAGGCAATATTTGACATTTGGGGTTTTGAGGAAATCGTGCCCTAACTTACTGGGCTTCAATTTTTCTCATGAAATCTAAATGAACAAGTATCCTTTTGAAATTAAAATATATGATTTTCAAATAAAAAAAAAACCTATCTTTGTGAATTTAAGATATTGCGTCCTAACTTATTGGATTTGACATTTTGATATTTTGAGATAGGGATTTCAAAAAAAAAAAAAAAAAAAACAAAGGATATTTGGTGTTTGGGAAATTTGAAAGGTCGTGCTCTAACTTACTGAGATTCGATTTTTCTTTTATCCAAATATTTGAATGTCTTTTTAAAGGTTATAAGTTTTGAAAAAGCAAAAGGGTCATATTTTAAAACCTTTTCAAATTTTTGATATTAGGACATTAAATAATCAATTAGGTACCAATTTTTGGTGTTACGAGGGTGCTAATCCTTCCTCGTGCGTATCGAGCCCGTTCTCTTGAATTTCGTAGACCAAAATCATTGTTTTAATAAATCCAAATGTTTTTTAATTAAAATAATCAATTTCAAGGTGATCCAATCACACCTTAAAAGAGATTGGTGGTGACTCCATTTTCGTTTTAAAAGTCGGCCCCGTTTTTCAAAATATAAAAATGGTTTTGACAGTGATACCAGACCATGGGTATCGCGACACCGCTACTTGAAAAGTGAAAAAACTGCAAGGAAATTGTGTCCAAACAAGCTTATGTCTTCTTTTTACTTAAGGGCAAAATGGCCATTGTTAGGTTAAATGTTAGTAGGCTATAAATACAACTTTATAAGTCTTTCATTTCAAATTTTGTTGGCTGATAGTTTCTTTAGTTTTTCATAGTTTTAGGGTTAGGTTTTCTTTTCTTTTCTTTTTCTTTTCATCTTTAGTTTAAGTTTTCTCTGTCTTTTTAGAGTAGATTTTATTCTTATAGTTTTCTTTCTTCTTTCTTGTAAAAGACTTTGTAAATGAAGATGATAAGCTTTTGGGTGCCATTGGTTCCACATATAAATAAGCATTTCTTATCCTTATCCTATATTGTGCTTATTAACTGTTCGATGAAATGTCCGGTTGGATGTTAAGCTTTATCATGTTCTAAATTGTTAGATGGTTGGTTGATTGGTTGCTTGTTAGTTTAAGTTAATATCAGTTCTCGATTAATTGGTTGTTTGATTATATCGAAATGCTTAATAGGTTAGAATTGATGCCTCTAGGGAAAAACCTAGATAAACGAGACCGAGAGGAGAGTTTATTCTTAGATAGTTCAATATAATCGTGCCGAGTAGTGAGACTGAGGTATAAGCTTAGGTGGTATCTTTTAGTTTAGGATGAGATCGAGAGGAGATTCCTAACTAAGAGTGGCAACCAATGTAATCGGTGGAGGCTCATTAGTTTAATTAGCACTCAACTAATCAATCAATCATCGTTTAATCATTTACATTATCTAAAACGTTAGGAAGAAGTTTAGCTTAATTAGTTTAGTTAATAGTTTAATTTTAGTTTATAAATCATTTTATTTCGACTTGCACTAATAATTTCGACTCAATTAGATTAGTAATTGCTTAACTTGTAATTAACTTGATAAACACATTTACCCACTTGGCAATCCTTTGGGTTTGACCTTCCGAAAACTTTGGTGTTCTATCGGACACTATATATATTACAACTGACATTGTTCGCTTGCAATTAAAGCCCTCTCTTTTATATTTTTTCTATAAAATAGTTCATTTTTCAACGTAAAAGCGCGTGCAGGTCAAATGTCACCCCTTTATATTCCATAAGGGGATTTCGGGCCTCTCTTATATCGGGTCCAATTACGAGTACTTCCCGAACTTTTTGACCCAGTACTTTGTAATTTGATCCAACCCAATTCTATTTTTCTATTTCCCAAAATAAATTTCAATATTTATATTTAATTAAATAATATTCTCATCTCAATTTTACCCTGTAAAATTATGATAATTTCCAAGAAAATATATTTAATATTTCACCATTCAACTTGTTCACTATGACCGTATGGTTCATTTTCATTTTCAAGTTTTAGAATAGCTCAAAAAAATTAATCTCAATCTTTAGATCATTTTTGAGAAATCCTTGTTCATTTCTAAATAAATTCATTTCATTTTCATTTTCATTTTGGAGAAAACTACATTCATTTCCAAATTATTTCATTTCTCCATTTTTATTTTCATTTTCATTTTGGAGAAAACCTTAATCATTTTCAGATGTTTTCTATTTCTCCACTTCACCATTCCTATTCATTTCTATTCATTTGATTCAACATGCAATTCATTTCTAGCTTCAATGAGCTAGCAGAAATACCGATTGGACATATGTAATTAAGGATCAAATAATTTATAATTAAGTTCCAACTTTTCGCTCATTAACTATAAACTCATTTAGTCATGAAGTCATTCCACTATAGTATTGTGACTGAGCTCTCCCCAACAGCATACCATTATGAAAGCAACTTGACAAGTGCTCGTCTCATGATCTTGTCATAAGTGTATTGCCCTCATAGGATATCTTTAATCTCTTTGGGATAATATATGTTCTTCTAATTTGATCCTATGTTATCTTATGATAATCATTACATCTTCCTTCATGAAATGTCAATCACTATCAAATAGTGATCAAGTCATCCATCACAAAGACGAATGACCCGTGACCACATTTACTTTTCATCAACCATGTAATACCAATGAGAAGATATCATTTACCCATTTCTCGGGCTATGAATTCCACTATTGTGAATAACCCTGCATACTGCAGAAGTTGTACACGCAACACACCAGCTTTTGGTTCCTTATTTGTTCGAATTCAAGCTTTTACTTTAAAGTGTCCAAGTCGCGCATACATAGCCTATTATCCACTCAAGATTTAGGTATGTCACACTATGAACGTCACTGTAACACTCCTAACCTGTGTCCGCTGTTGGATTAGGGTTACGAGGTGTTACTCAACTAATCACCAAGTTCATTCAATCACATGGATCATAATACTTAAGAAATGATATTACGAAAAACAAGCCATCACAAAATAATATCAATTGCATTATATACAATAAAATAAGTAAACTCGATCAAATTACAAAGCACTATTCATTTGGTCATTTTTAAGAGTGTGGCCGAATATACTCATGTTTATAATGACCTTACTAACGCAAATCAACAATTACTAAAACCGAACATGAAACATCTATATACATATTCCTTCAATTCCTATCAATAGTAAATATACCAACTTCTATATCAACTATCGAACATCCAATCATAATATAGAACACTTTTCTTAGAAGATCATAGTTAAAACAACAAAACCCAAACATAACTCACATTAACTAAAACATGTGAATCTACTCTTGTTCCCTAACGCACATAAGAACCATGACCAAGTATGCCCAACCAAATTACAAGACTCATAAAATCTTTCATACCAAATATGCAAGTTTGTTTACCACATTATACAAATATCATGATCAAGTATCATAACTATAATTTAGCTCAAATCAATCAAACCATTTAACCTAAACATCAAACATACATACCATGAGACCTATTAATAACAAAATTCTATCATCAACAAATATTCCCAAATTTAAGCATCATGTTCAAATATAATCGAACTCAAGCTTAGAAATTAAATCGTTTAACCAATCACCATTCTTAATTACATCATGAAACATACCTTCTTTATAACATACTAACATGGCCAAATAATACAAGTAAGTATACCTTATCTTGATCATTAATATCTCACACATAACATAGTATGAAATAACTTTCATGATAAGTTTATAATATATTCTAACATGCACAATTAAAATCACCAAAATCAAGCATTAATAAACCATTTTCACATGGCCTTTATACATCATATTCGATGCAAAACTCATAACTAGAATTATATAGCCTATACATGCCATAATTCTCAAAACTTGACTCATCAAAAGAGTACCAAAGATAGATAATAGTATGATGATCTTCCAAGATGATCCCCAAGCACGAGCCAAGCTCCCAAATGAAATCTACAATTTCAAAGAACAACCGAAAACAAAGTAAGCTTTCATAGCTTAGTAAGATTTAAGCAATTTATACTCATATACAAGCTTATTTGAGATTTCAAAACCTAATTCATTTATAACATCAATACCAAAAAGTCAAACATTCAAAGGCTGAATTCATAACCACGTTATATGCTTATACCAATATCCATATATCACTATCACATAATAAATAATTAGCATATATGTATAATACTTACCGAATCTTCTACTTGCATTTCAGCTACCATCAATCTCAAGTTAATAGGCATAATACATACCTCTAGTTTACTTACCTCTCCAAACTTAACCATTCATGTGAAACATGTGATAGTATACTCGATCATATCCGTATACTTAATAGCATTAGTATTAGAAGTCTTTTAATGAGCTTCATACCTGTACACTAGTTAATAAGATTTAGTAACGTATCGCACACTTAGTGTCGTTACTCAACATTTTCGCACACTTAGTGCCAATTTTCCCGTAATGTATCGCACACTAAGTGTCGTTACTTAACATTTCCGCACACTTAGTGCCAATTTTCCCATAACGTATCGCACACTAAGTGTCATTACTTAATATTTTCGCACACTTAGTGCCATGAGACCGGTTTCGCACACTTAGTGCCCGGTTATAATTTCGTACACATAGTACCTTTTTGTAGACCTGTAATTCATTCACATGTTCACTATATATATATATATATATATATATATATATATTCAAGATCAAATCCATAGCATTTCATGTACGCACATACATACAAGCATAACATTATTATTTCATACCCAAATATAAATTTCATATTCGGCTATAACAATATCATGTAACTAGCTTTACTTGGAATATATATTCATATCATAATTTAATACCTCACATATTTACTTGCATCATAAACATTTAGATGTACATTTCATACAATCAAATTCAACTTCTAAGCAACCCCAATTTAGGCTAACTTATACCAAATTCCACAACACATTCGCAACTTAATGTTCAATATACTTACCACCCTTTAACATAGACATATTATAAAGAAAATTCAATTTAACTCAATTGCTTAAAATCTTACCTTGGAAATTATCGAATTAAGCTTCCCGGCTATTCGTTTAATTTTACTTTTCCCCGATCCGATCCCGTGTCTTTTTTTTCTTGATCTAAATAAATTCCAAATTTAAGCTTATTCAATATATTTTCATTCAATTTAATACAAAAATCACATAAATGGGAAATTACCATTTTACCCCTGACATTTTCAACTTTTACAATTTAATCCAATTTTCACAAAACACAAAATATGCTAAATTTACATATTTTAAGCTAGGGCGAATGTTCCCTAAGCTTATAAAAGTCCCCATTTTTCATAAATTCTACAATCTAGCCCCTCAATTTAGTATTTTTGAAATTTAGTCCTAGATACTCAATTTAATCAAAATTTCCAACACAAAAAATCTAATAATCTAACACATATATTTTATTTAAAATCATTAACCATCACAAAACATGAGTATTCATCAATGGCCAAATATTAAACAAGCATCAAATTCAAAAATTCCAACATGAGTCAAGTAATATACAAAGCAACGATCTCAAATACGTAAAAATTATCAAAAACTAAAACTGAATCATACCTTAATCAAGATTAAGAAATGCCGAAACCCTTAGAGCTTTTTCTCTTCTTTTCCCCTTTTAGTTTCGGCCAAAAGCACCCAAAAAGATGAACATGCAATGTTCTTTTATGTTTTATTATTTTAATGTTATAATATAATACATATTTTATTATAAGCTTAATATATAAAGAAAAACAAATATAAAATGCTTTATAAAAGCTTAGTGCCGTCCATTAGCATGCTAAAAGGGCCAATTTACAACCTTAATCCTCATATAAAAGAAGACAAAACAGTTTAGTCACTCAATTTAATAAATGGCTACTTTTACCACTTATGCAATTTAGTCCTTTTCTTTAAACTAAACATACAAACAGTCAAATAAATTCACAAAATTTTAGCACATGCTCAATCATATATATTTAACACAAAAAATAATATTAAAATATTTTTTGACTAGGATTCGTGGTCCCGAAACCACCTTTCCAGTCAGGGCTAAAATCAGGCTGTTACAGTCACAAGTGAATAAATCCATAAACGGATTCAGGATCTATTCTTCTTAGGTCCAGTTCAATGTATTGTCAGTCTAGTCAATCACATCTTTGTCTCTATCTTCTGAGATTCGTCCGTTCTGATGCCCAAGACAAAGCATCTCCCCATTAGACTTGATTTACGGCATATTAGTCTTCCAATCGGTTTGCTCATTTCAGATTAGACTAAAGACATGTTTAGGTTTGTCTACTAATACAAGTTGTCTTTTCGTATTACGATCCGACTATGTAATACCGCTTAGTATTAGTTTAAACATTAGACAACCAATGAGTAACATTTGCTTCCATTTTGCTTTGCGAGCAAAAATCATATGAGGACAATTATACAAAAAAATATTAATGTAACCAATAAATTTGTTTTATTAATCAATCTGTTCAAAAAATTTATAAGTTTACAAACAAATATACTACACTTAGGGCACTAGATCCAATATCAATGCATAGGTATGTAAATGTTGGAGCTAAATGGTGTAATTGACATATTTATGTTGATAAATGTATTGATTGAACTTAGATGATAATCATGTTTGGAATGATGTGTAAATGGTTAATTTGCAAATGTGATAAACTTGTTTTAGCATGTTTGGACATGTTTTAGTATAGATAGAATTGGTGTTTGGATGAACATAATGAAATGAATTGGTTGGAAGCTATTGAATAGGTACAAAAATGTACATTTTGCCAAAAATAGGGGCAACATCGCGACCTGGTATTTTTGACGTTGCAACTTTGTCCGACAGTAAGTGACATCTCGACATAGAGAGGTTTAACATCATGACATAACTCATTGAGTTGATGAGGTTGCAATGAGGAAAAGATGAAGTCGCGACATTGGTTAGGATTTTTAAAACTTTATAATTTGGTCCTAATTTATGCTCGAATTAGCAAAAGAACTTTCGTAAGCTCGTGTGGGACCCAAAATGACTTTGTATCACATGTTGAATGTGTATGATACTTATTTACGTGTTGTGAATGATCAAACGTTGTAGAATTGTCTGTCGTTGTTCGACAACGAAAGTAGCATCCTACAGCTTGGACCCGGCAGTCGGGTTAGGCGAGGAGTGTTACATAATTTGCATGCAATATTATTTGAAGTCGTCCTTAAGGCATTAAAGCAAACAAATTCTTCAAAATTGGGGATTTCAACTATTATTGGTCTTTCCACCATCAGATCTACTTTGCATATTGGATATTTATCTCTCAAAACAACATAATCCCACAATCTGTTAAATTCATAATGAACTCTACATTGTCCATAATGTCCCTATCTTAACTAGGTTCAAAACTGTCATCATCCGAATACTCTAAACAATCTGTATAAATATTACAAATATTTATTTATTTTTTCATTTTAAAGTGAATTCATTTAACAACAAACTTTTATAATTCCTTTGAAAATCAACTTTACCAAACCTAACCCTTTGTTTGGATTGAACAATAACAAGATAAAGGAAAGAAAAGTAAGGGAAAGAAATGTCATTTCCCTTGTTTGGATAACATGTTTTATTTAAGCAAGGGAAAGTAAAGGAAGTTGAATATTCGTTGTTTTCTCTTGATTTTCTTAGTTTTTATTTATCCTAATTTGAGAGAAAATTCAAGCTAAGGAAAGGAAAATAAAATTTCTTTTAAGATAAGGAATTTCATTTTTATCTTGTTAATATTTTACCTAACAAAAAGGATATAGTTGGAAAAAATAGAGTAAACTACACCCAAGGTCACTAAATTATTAGTAAGTTTATATTTTGGTTACTCAACTTCAAAAGGTTACAAAATAATCATTGAACTATTCTAAAGTTTTTATTTAAGTCATTGAGCTATTAAGTATTTTTTAAAAAAAATCGACAAGTGACTCCAAGCGATGATTTGACGATTGATATGGTAGATCAATACCTATCGATGAGTAAAAGAATATACCTTAGATCAAAGTATTGATCTGATGATCGGTGTCAGAGATCGAAGAATAATTCTTTTTAGATTTTGGTTCGTAGATTCATGATGTTCAAAGCTATTTTATAAAAAGAAACTGAATTGTAAAAGAAAGTTGATGGAGAGCTTTGGATTGGTGAAAAAAGGTGTGAGCAAAGAAGGTCATACAACAACAATTTTAGCAACCCAAATACTTAAATAGAAACTTTTGAATAGTTTAGTGACCACTTTAGAACTTTTTAAAGTTGAGTGACTAAAACGTAAATTTAATGATAATTTAGTAACCTTAATTATAGTTTACCCAAAAAAATAATATAAATAATCATTTCCTTTAACAATCAAACAAAATTATAAAAAATTATTCACTTTTCTTTCCTTTACTAAATTCAATTATTCAAACAAAGTAAACATACATCATTTCCTTTTCTTTATTTTTTTTTTTTTACAATTATTTACCTAAACATAATATAGAAGTATTCAATAAACAACTTTCTTGATTTAAATTTAGATGTCTTTTCTAAAAGTGTTTTAGATGGTTAGCATTGCCTTTAATGTCAGGACAAAATTTTTAAAACGCTGAACAGACTCGTGATTATTCTCGAAGTAAGTTTCAGAGTAGAATCCTCAAGTTTCCAACAATGCCATTAGAATCAGGAAATGGGAGCAACTAGGAGGGCACCTCTGAAAAACAGCTGGTGAAGGGGAAATGTGATCTCCGCTTCTGTATTCTTTTAAATGTAAACTTCAAAGGCAGAGAGAAGAAGTAGATGTGCATGTAAGTGGTAATAATGAGTGAATGTTATTGGGATCAGCGATTGGATTGTAGTAAAACGTTACAAGCTGTATTTTTCTTGGAAAATACTAAAACAACTCATTTAATAAATAAATGTTGGTGAAAAGAGGTTCTGACACAAGAATCTGAAATGTCAAATTCATGTATGAATGGCATTCATTGTGATTTCAGCTCCCACTCAAAAGCCTTCTCTTTCCTGCTCACTTATTAAATTTCAATTTATTCCTAGTTTACCTTTTAATTTTTATGTCTTCAGTATTATTATGAAATTTTAAAATTTCCATTTAATTAATATTACAATATATGATATATCAACTTTAAATAATTAAAATTAATATAAAGATAAATCTTGAAAATTAATAAAATTTTTATAAAAATAGGAATAATTTACTCAAATACAATATTATTATTGTGCCATTTATTATTTTGATATTAATATGTATTCAACTAAAATTATAATATAAATATAATAAAATAATTTATGATAACACATTGTTAATTTTATATACTCTTTATACAATTAATATAAATATATGCAGCATATTTATAATTTATATAGACCCAAATTGAGATTTTTAAAAGCCAAAATCTAAATTTTAAAATTTTTATTTATTTAATTTAAGTGAAAAGACAAGTTGTTGGTTGCGTAACATGTGATTCCTGTGGTGGACATAAATTCTCCGAAATGGCACCCCCGCCCTCAACCTTCTTTTTTCAGAAAAATAACATCTTATTGTTTCAGAGACCTAAAACAGGATACTCGAAAAATGGGAACAAAGAAGCCCTGGGAAAATGGCATCATTTACATATCAAGAACCAAATATGTATTTTATTGCAAAGCATTTTAGGGTTTAACGGAGGATGGTTCTGTAATTTAACTCTTACTTTTAGATGACAGCCTTAACCAATGAAAACACAGTTTTAAGTAATAACCATAATAATAATAATAATAATAATAATAATAATAACTAAGTTCTAAAATTAACTGAATCCATGTTTCAGCTTTTGCTTTCTCCTATAATAAAAGCATATAACCAATTGAGATTCTCATCATCAAACTCCAACTTGCTAAAGTCTCCCAGGACCCAAAAAGGAAAATTAAAAATATCTATTTGTGTGTCAGTGGCATATGGTATTTTTTCCAATTGGACTGAAACATATTCTTGATGACCTATCGGATCCGAAGTTGAAGCTAATATCCGAAGCATCAACATGGTTGGGGGCACTGCTTGTTGAAGGGAATGAAAAAACGAGGGCAGGAGAAGATCTGTTCAACCCAAAACTATATGAAGGTTCTGTTAGTTCCTCTTTGGGTTGATGCTGACTGCTACCTGATAGAAATGGCATGATAGTTGGTGTTGGAGGCTCAGAAGACACACCAGAAGATGCAGAAACAGGGAATGTGAATCCCGTGCTATTATCCGAAGTAAACATCCACCTTTGCTCAGGCTTGGTCACAGAAATTGAAGCCAAAACTGGTTTATTTCCCGAAGAATTAGATGAAGGCTTTAGCAAACCCTCACATGGTGCCTCAGACACTGCAGCACCGGTGAACTTTGGGAGATCCTGTCAAATAAATTGATTAGTATGGCATTCTTTGATGTAACCAAAAGTTCCAAGTAACTAATAGACCTAAGCAAATTGGCAAGTGAGACGCAGAGTAAGCTATTAATATTGCTCCTGCATCATATTATGATTACCAGATTCATGACCCCAACCAAATTTCAGAGTTGATTTGAGGAAGATAAACTGATAGTACATCTTATCACCTAATGCACTTCGTATGAGAGGCTGAAAAAGATTACTATCAAGTAATGCACTTAGTATGAGAGACGAAAAATAGACAGAAAAAGTTATATTCTCACTTTCCATGTTGGGACAACAAAATGGTAGAAATTGGAGTTGGTATATGTACCATATTGCATTTGTTGATAAAAGATATGTATTATTTTCTATATGGTATCTCCAAGAAATATTAGGGGAAGAAAGGTTAAATTTCCTCTTAAAAGATACAGAGAACCTGTAAAATTCGATGCTTCTAATTATAGTTTATACTTACTAGGAAAGTGCTTAGCAAAATGATTAGCAGTATGGCATGAGAATGGGCCATTAGTAAATTATAAGACCTAATAAGATCACGCATGTTCACAGAATAATAATAAAAGGATGATTGAAATACCTTGTGTGCAGTCTTCATTTGAGAATCCTGAGTTTTTCCACGATCTAGTAAAGACCCTGCATTATTGCCAAACATTGTAACAGTGCTATCAACTTTTAAATTGGAAGCTGAAGTTTTCTTCACATTCTTAGTCTCAATGGAACTTTCTGGAGAAGAGACAGAAATTGAGTTATCATTCCATGAAGCAGAGCTTCTGTTGTTCAATTTATCCCTGCTTTTAGAAGAATCAAGTCCTAAATTTGGCAAATCGTTGTGCTCTGCTGAAACGGCAGCATTAACATCCGAAGACTCAGATTTTTTCCATGAAGTGGCTATCTTTAACTCCTCAGACTTCTTCTTAGGAGTCACTAGATTTCGCTCAAGATGCTCCAATATTGTCCTAGCCATCTGACTGGAATGAGGATGAACAGGTGGGATACCCATTTCAGAGCTCCTATTACCATCTACTGATTGAATATCTGAGGAGCTACTGGCACCTCCTTGTTCCAAATTCTTCTTGATTGAAGAAAATTGACCTTTGGAAACATTGGAATTTCCCACTGGAAAAGGATCATTTAATGATGAATGAGAATAAATAGATCCTCTGGATGGAATTTCTCCAGTGCCCTTATGACGAATCCTGCGAATGGGTCCCACAGATCCATAGCCTTTATCCACCGTGTTGCTCCTCAACTTCAATTTTATGTTCAAACAACAAACAAATGACTCAAGTCAAATAGATGTAATGATGATAAGAGTTCAATTCATCAAAACGTGAGTTGCAAATAGGCATGAGCTGCTAGATCATGATAAATATTCCCTCATTCAGCTTTCATATCTATCCAGGTTTGGGATAGCACAAACATAAACACACAAATTGGGCTATGTCCAACCCAGGTGCACATTTTTCCCCCAAGGCCTTGCTTAGTACGAAATCTAATAATTAGATTTCATAACCACTTTCTAAAATGTAGCTTGCTTAACCATTGGATTAAACACTTTTCCATCTTTACTCGTTTCTATCATTGCTACCACACAAAGCTTAAGGGTATACTTGGTAGAGTGGAAAAGTGAAACAATTTGGGTGAAAAGTGGAAAGAGAATAAATTTTGAGTATGATTGATAGGAAAGAAAATCGAAAGGCAAGAAAATAAGAAATATGACTATTTTCCACCTTGATGCATAACATCAAAATCATTACAAATTGGTAAAATAAGATGAGAAAAATGAGAAAGATAAAAAATAAGTATGCATGTTTACAATACTATCCAAATCATTTTAAAATTTTAAATTAAGATGAGAGAAATTATGCGTGCATATGTGTAGAGGGTATACTGGTAAAATAATATGTATTTTTGTATGTGTACATATATACTAGAAGTATAATCAGGAGTACCCACAAAACCGCTAATCATGAAAAATTACCTGCCCATATGCAGGAGTTTGTGATTGCTGTAAAGGAGAGAATGAACCATTCAGGAAAGCATCACCCTCGCCTCGTACATGAGCCATCTGATTAAATGCAAGTAACAAGAAAAATAAATCTCTAGCAAGCATCAGATGTAAATCACAACAGAATACAAACAAAATTTTAAAAGTCCAAACCTTGGATTTAGATTTTGAATAGATGGTTCTGGAGTAAGGGGTTCTTGGAATGTTATGAAGTCCAAATCTACCTCTTTGACTTTGTGGAGTTAGATAACTACGTTGATCATGTACCATGGAACCTGGCCAACATGTGGATGGCTTCGGTGAAGCAAATGGAACAAATGGTTCTGATGCAAAATCGTCAGCAAGCATTGTTGGTCTTTCATCTTTGATATAATACTCTTAGAACCTAGGTTTGATTCTGATGTCCGGTTTGCCATGTATGCTTTTGCAATTTCAATTGGTGAAGGTGCAGTATCATTTAGGAGCTGCAATAATCATAGAATTTAAATAAACACAGAACAGAAAAGATATGAGAACAAGTACATCGGTTTCCATTGTACCTAACAGTACAGGTACATTGATATATGATGGACATGAGAAAAGATGCAACTTTGTTCATGCATTCGCGTGTTACGAAACACACATACACAGAGATTAGACATACTAATAAACTTCTATCCATGGGAACTCCCATAAGGCTCATCCTAGCCAACCTTCCTCTTCCCAACCAACCCAACAGCTGTAGTAATTCATTTAATTTACTTTCAAGAGCCTAACCCAATGTTGTCAAGGGCAGAAGGCACACTCTAGGCACTATAACTCTTACAGTGCTTGAGGTACAAGAAGCAAAGTAACACAAGCTAGAGTGAAAATACATTATATATATATGCTTGTGTGCTTTGTATGTGTGTATATATAAGAAAGATAAGCTTAGTGTTACATTTCTGATAATAAACTCTAAACTTTGCCTGGTTTATCCTACAAAACAGGCAATTTTTCCTAGTCATTTATTGGCCAATATGCATGATTTCCCTAGATGTCTTTGTTCTTTTGTTGGGCAGTATGAAAGATTTCTTTCAAGTCCACGTTTGCTGTTAAATACACAAAATAGAGAAGTTCAGTCTGATATTTCCTGTTTCTTATTTATTTATTGAAGGTACAATTCATGAAAAAATAGAAATTATAAAGAACTTCAGTTAGGCATGCCTTTTTCTTTTTTTCTTTTGCACCTACTGCCTTCTAAAAAAGCCCACCTAGGTGCACCAACTTAGTACCTAACCAAATGCACCTCGTCAGAAAAGGTCTGAAGTACTTTTGTTGTCTGGTACTAAGGCAAATAGCTTAGTAACAGACTAACACTGGCCAGCCGTTATTTATATCTACTTTTGGTATGTCAAAAGCTTCCTCAAAAGCATTGAGTTATCTGTCACAACCCTATTCAAAAGTTTGTTACTTAAATCTTTGATTGAATTATTAACTTCAAAAGTATATCTATAACTATTTCTAATTATAGGGTACATTCAAATGCATCGTTTTACTCCTTGAGTGAATACGATTGTTAGATGTCCACAAATAGGCACCCAAGTATCTAACCTCTTAAAGTTAATAAACAAAATTTTGAGAATTTAACAGCTCTTATTCTCTCTTCTAAATTTGTATGAAGGAATTCCTAGCCAAAGTGTGAAGTATTTGAGCACTGGTGAGAAGGCTAGATATTTTATCTTCTTCAGCTTTGCAGCATTGTTTAAAAATAACACCAGCCCTAGATAGTTATATTGAAACCCCAGAATGGCCACCTATCAAACTCTAACTGAACCCTCACAAAAGCAACCCCAAGCTTCAACTCAAACCACTGTTTAGGGTACTGTTCACCACACAAATCAGCACAAATGTCTATACCTTTTCTTCTTCTTTTTTACTTTCTTTTGATCCCTAAATTAAGTATTTTCTTTTCTAAACCATACCCTCTATCCAGTCCACCTTAAAGTTAGAAGTGCTCACCCATCATATAAAAAGATTACCTTAATTTGAAGCAATTCCCTTCCATGTCCGACATCAATTTCATTAAAGATTAAATTACATTGTTATGATAGTTACAAGTTCAAATAATTGAATTTAAAAATAAAATCTGTGGGTTTCTACAAGTTATGTTACTCGTATCAAAATGTGGTGAGGACATGTTAATTCTTTCTAAAAGGTTTTCCATATATCTAGAGGGTTGCACCACCATACCATATCTATATGATGTGTGTAACAGATGAATGCTTCAAGGAATATAAGGATTCGAGACAGCATAGTGTTATTAAAGTCTAACATACAAGTGGAATACTTTTTCCTCATTTTTGCACAAACATCACAGCATATCTAGAAAGTAACATATGACACAAGATTCAACCTCGGTATCCATGTGCATATCATTAATCCAAAATAAGAGCTCATTAAAGTGATTTTCACTCACAGTTGGCTTCGAAAGTGGGGTTGCCAAATCCCTTGTAGTAGTAGCTATATTCAGATCATCCTGTTTTTCTTCAGTTGGCCTTCTCAGGTTTTGAGAAACTATAGATCCCTTGGCACCTACAGTAGATAAGGTTAAATTCCTATCTTCTTGATCAACTTGAGGAACATCAACAGCCTTTGAATTTATAATCCCTATCAGACGATTGATTTCATCCCTGGGTACAGAATGTTATTAGATATTTAACTCTTTGAGTTAACTAAATGATCACCCTGAAAGATAAATACAAACATGGATATATGAAATATGAGCATAGAAGAGCATGAACAGATCATTAATTCATCAAAACCAAGCCCATGCATAATGGCTGGGAATTGGGATATGGCTATAAATGATGTTCTGACAAAACCAGTAATTCTTGGCAGAAACAATCAAGTGTAAAATTTAAGAACAACACAGAGAATGTGAAATTTAAAACAACAAAAACTAGTTACCTCGAAAATGTTTTCCCCTTCATTAGCTTCTCAATTTCTGAAAGCCCATCGTCTCTAATGTCACCCTGGTTGCCTTTTCTATGTTCAGCAATGCCAGAACCAGCCTTTGGTCCATCAGTTGTCCCAATAGTACCAGCTGTTTCGGACACTACAAACTAGGAAAGGAATGCAAATACACTCATTCAAACCAGGCCATCAAGAAAAGCTCAAAATTAACAAATTTCCGCTTAAATTGAGCAAGTGAAGTGTGATTTTACAAAATTTATAGCGAAAATAGAAACCCTTACAGTTAAATAACAACTTTGATCTTCTTCATTAGTATGTTCTTCGATATCTTCGTCCAACTCACCTGTTTCCAACAGAACTGACAAACTTCAACAACAAATAACAGCAATTCAAGATTTAATTAACAACTATAAGTGAAAAAGGAATTCATTAAAAATCTCCATCTCCTTTTACCTAAAGTTAAGTCGCTCTAAAACCCTAAAGAACCCAAATTAATCCCAAGAAGAGAATAAGTTTTAAAAGAGATGTTTTATTCAAATATATATAACTGACCATGAGCTTGAGGTTCTGGCGGCGGGAGAGAATCGTTGTTGAGGGGTTTCAAGAAGAGAGAGGGGAGGATTCTAGAGGCGCCGCTGGCTATGAGACGGCAAGCCGGATCGACGAGTTTGGAGAGTAAGCGACCGCGTAAGGATTGGTTCTGCTGAGGACGGGCGTAGGGTGTGGTAGGTGGTCGACGCGGCGGTTGCCTCCTTAGTTTCCCGCCGGCGCCGCGTTCTGTCGTAGCCTGATCTTGCAATGAGTAGGACGGCGTCGTTTCGATGGTTTTTTCCATTCGAGTTGTCTTCTCAGTTGGTCTCTCCCTTCTTCTCTCCCACGCGCAATCACGCACCAACTCACTGAGTCACTGTGTCTGTGTTTACTACGAAGCGCGCTTTTATTTTCATTTGGTCACTTTTTTGTTTTTAGTTTTTAGCTACAGTACATTTGTTTTTATTTTTTCTCCTTAAATTGTGGGGCCACTTTCTACAACCAATGGGGACATGCCATATGTAAAAAACAATTAACCAACTAGTTTAATATATTTTTATTTAATGATTTTTCTTTTCATAAATCACATCTAAATTACAGATTCAATAATTACATGCAAACTATTTCATTAATTTATATTTTACTTAATATTGGATAAACCACTTTCTCTTTTTTTTTTTTTGGTAAAATTAGCATAATAATAAGTTTAGCCCTTAGCATTTATAACTTTTGTTATTTTGATCCTAGTTTCACCTTTGTTCTCAAGTTAAAAATAAATTTATCAAATTTTGGAATAAAGAAATGTTTGGTAACTTGGAAATGTGTACTAGAAAAAGAACAATTCTTTTCTCAACAAAATATAAGGAAATCTAACACGGTAGAAAAGGAAAGAATTGTAAGATAGGAACTAGAAAAAGTACTTAACATTTTGTTGTTCCAAAATCACGAAGTTAATTGGCTAATAGTGCAAGGGGAAGAAACACCAAATATTTCCATGTATCGGTTAATTAAAGGAAAGCTAGAAAAGATTGTTTTGAGAGAGAGAAAGCAAGTGATTGAGGAGCATGAAATATTAAGGAACATTTGTTGAACATTTTAAAAGGATTTATTTAGTCAAATATGGGGAAAAGGGAGAGGAAATTAAGGAGTATCTTGACAAGTTACAACTAAAGAGACTTATGAAAGATTAAAAGTAGCATATTAACGCTCCTTTCATAAAAAAAGAAGAAGGTGAAGTTGGCACTTGATGTTTAATCCAACTAAAGCCCCTAGGCCAAATGGTAAACTTGTTTTATTCTTTTCTAGAAAAATTGGTATATTGTGGGTGAGTCACTCACTAAGGCGGTCTTAAACTTCCTTCAAACGGATAAAATGTTTAAAGAAATGAACAAGACTTTCATTGCCCTTGTACCGAATAAACAATGTCTGCAAAGAGTAGATGACTATAGACCAATAAGTCGTTGTAATGTAGTCTATAAGTTAATTGCATAAATCATGGCCAATAGATTGAAACCTATAATTAGTAACCCAATCACTCTTTTTAGAGCACTTACTGTTTGGAACAGGAAAATTAACAATAATGTTATGGTAATTAGCTATTAGGCACTGGTAAATGGGGATCAATTTGCTTACATAATGCAAAATAGAGGCTTGAGATAAGGTGATTCACTATCTTCGTATTTGTTTATCCTCTGCCATAATGTTCTTTCAACGGCTTTACTTAAATTGGAATAAAAGAATAAAATTCATCGTATTAGGATTGGACACAATTATTTTCCTCTCTCATTTATTTTTTGCATATGATAACTATATCTTTTTTAAAAGCAAACTTGGAGGAACATAAAGAGGTTAAGAAAGCTCAAAACACAAATTTAGAGAAATTAGAGTTAATGGTGAGTGAAAATTGTCATCCCTGATTTCAAAAACTATTTCAATAAATTCTATAAGTACCAGTTACTACAAAGCTAGTAAGTAAGATCAACAATATCTAAAAGCCCAGAAAAAAATTTTGAGCCATTGTTGGACAAGTTCAATGTTACACCCCTCGCTCAACCCGATCGACGAGTCTGAGCTATAGGATGCTACAATCGTTTCCGAAGTAAATACAATCAAATATACAGTAAATATTCGTTCATACATGCAATTAAGTATCATTCACATTCCATTCATGTGAAATAATCAATTTCAAGTCTTAATCGAGCTTACAAAAGCTCTTTTGACAACTCGAGCTTGAAATAGGACCAAATTATAAAGTTTAGAAAATCTCAGGCTGACATTGCGACCTCGACATTTCCTTGTCGCGACATGGTTATTTTAGTATGTCACTAAGATGACAATGTCACAATGTTGAGATCTTGTAGTCGTGAAGTGGAACCTGTTTTTTGGTAAAAATAAGTCATTTGGTTCCTATTTCAATGCTTCCAAACAAAACTAGCAACATATGCACCTAATGCCAAATCCAATTGATCCAAAGCATAATTAAAACCATACTAGTCAAGTTTAAACACTCAATTCATATTCTTAACAAGACATTCACTACATATATCTACCAATTAACTTAAGAATTTTAATACCATTTGAGCATACGAAGCAAATTCATTCAAATGTCTAACCTTACCTATGCCAAATATATCAAACATACCATTTCACTTTCAACACACATATAATTCATTTGTCTACACTTTTTTGACATTATTTATGAACAAAGATAACTATTTATCAACATATACCTTAAGTAAAATCATTACACATACCATACCAATTCATATATCCACTTAACCACTCATTTTACCTCATACCACAATCTTTCATATACCAAATTCAAATAGGTATATATGTCACCTTCTCAAAACACCAAACATTGTCATGAAACATATTGAAAACAATCATAAGCCAAATTCATTTCCATGTTCAACTCATCAAGACTTTTAAACATTAAAGTATGTATCAAAACACCTATGTATATGCCACAATCTTAAGTTCAAAATTATCAAACATCTACCAAATCGGTGATAAGATAGTGGAAGCTTCGAGTCAATCCAACTTGATGCATTCCACAAGATAACAATCTACAAGGAAAAGGGAAAACAAACGGGATATGTAACACCCCTTGCCCAACTCGATCGTCGGGTCCGAGCTACAGGATGCCACAATCGTTGCCAGAGAAACTACCGTCAAATATATCATAAGTAATCCTTTACACATGCAATCCAATGTTAAATAGACTCAATCCTTGATAAACAATTAAATTCGAGTCTTAATCGAGATTACGAAAGCTCTTTTGTTAATCCGAGCACAAAACATGACCAAATTGCAAAGTTTTAAAAGTTTAGGGTTGATGTCGTGATGTCATTTCCTCCATGTCGTGACGTCGCCAAAAAAATATGTCACATCATGACCTTAGGTCATCGACGTTGCAACGTGAGTTACTATCGGTCAACGTTGCAATGAGGAAAGTTGTTCGTCGAGACAACGACCCTGTATTTGGTAAAAATGAGTCATTTTGATACCTATTTCAAATGCTCCAAACAAAGCTTAAAACATTTGCATCTAATGCCAAATTCAATTGGTCCAAAACATACCAAAACCATACCAATCAAGTTTAAACATTCAATCCAACTTTTAACAAGTCATTCACTATTTATATATCAATCAAACTTAATTATTTCAATGCCATTTGAGCATACCAACCAAATTTATTCAAATGCCAAACTTACTTATGCTAAATCCATCAAAACATACAATGCCAATACATATATCAACTTAACCATTCATTTTACTTCATACCACAATCTTCCTTATGCCAAATTTAAATAGGTACATATATCATTTCCTCAAAACATCAAATATAACCACTTTATGCATTAACCAAACCAATTGTCATGAACAACATTCAAAATCATCATAAGCTAAATTCATTTCCATGTTCAATTCATCAAGAATTTTATACCTTAAGGTATGTACCAAGACCTATATACATGCTACAGCCTTAAGTTCAAAATGATCAAACATCTACCAATTCAGTGATAGGATAGTGTAAACTTCGAACAATCTGGCTTGACGCGTTCCGTAAGTGTTGATCTACAAGGAAATAGGAAAACAAATGGGGTAAGCATATTAAATGTTTAGTAAGTTCATAGGCATTAAACAAAACTTACCTTAGCTTTTAATTAAATGCAAAAAAACTACCACAAGTTGTATACTTTTGCAAACACGGCAAACCAAAACATTAAAAAGGTAAGTATTTACTTATAATCAAATCATATGATATCACAAGTATGTAACATGCCCATTCAAGTCATTTACTTAACCAAACTCAAAACTTATTCAACTAAAGAATGTTACAATCATATATATATATATGACAATGTCAACAATTCAATACCATACTCATGTTCAATTCAACAATTGTCCATTTGGACATTAAGTTCATATCATTTAATTTCACTTTAATCGTTTCGCCTGAAGAACCTTAGTAAACGGATTTGGATACATAGGTATTTTGTTACACCAATTGCTCGTCCAAGCTAAATAAACTTGTGTCAGGTCACCAATCTAAGCTAAACCTTTATAATGACACGATCGGTTGCTTGTCCAAGATGAAAATATACATGTCAGGTTATCAGTCTAGGCTAAACCTTTAAAACGACATTAAGTTACCACTTCCGGCTAAACATGTATCACATGTATCTTTGAGTCGGCAACAAATGTTAAATCTCGATAACATCTGTAACCAATTCTGCACAAGCATGCACCAACCCTATTGCCATGTCAATCGTATCCTAACCTTTACTAAGTTCAAACACGAGCCTTATTACACATATTAACTCCACTTTTCAGTTTAGTCTAAATTTCACCTTTTGAACCAATTCACAACCAAACACATATAAGATTACAAATCAAATACACAAAAACCTATATAAAACAACTACCATATGAACTTACTTGTTCTAAATAGCAAGCAAGTTGAACCTCTAGGGACTAATCGATAATTTTGGCTTTTCTTCGATTATATCTAGTTTGATCCAATTTTTGATTTATACAATTATTCTATTAAATTCATCAATACAAAACATTTTCATATTATTCCATGATATGTATGAAACTATATAATTCCATTTTTGATACCCTTAAAGTTTAACATTTTATTCAATTTAGTCCCTAAAACCAAAATAGCAATATCTTTCAATTTTGAGATTTGATTTAAAAATCGATTCCAGTTACATCCTTTAGGGACCCTTTACTTTCTATTAATACCAAAATTTCATAACAATTTTACAAATTATTCACTTCAATCCTTGTGTACAAAACTATCAATTAAACATTACAATCTAGTCATTTTTTCATATCTAAGCTTAAAATCTATCAATTTAACATCAATTTCTTTAAGAAATCAACAATGACAACTTTCAAAAATTTTAACGATTTCGCAAATTGGTACATGGGCTAGCTAAGTCAAACTCCCATGACCTTAAAAACATAAAAATTACAAGAAAGGGACATGAAATCACCTTAGAATTGAGGACCGAAAGTTGAAAGCTTCCAAAAATAGCTTCTTTTAATTTTTCTATTGTTTGTTTCGATGGAGAAGAAAGCATAAAGATGACAACTCCATTTATTTTTCTTTTATACCTTATTTAATAATTAATTAATTTAGTTTAATTAAGTTAATTATACCTTTAACTTAATCAACCATTAATCATGAATCAATGGTTTCTTACATCCTTTCCCACTAACATATGTTATAAATTGTTTTGATGTCCATTTTGGACCTTTATCTATTTAAAAATTTGTAGCGATTGGACTTTTACAATTTAGTCCTTGTACCATAATTAACTATCAATTCAACAAAATTACCAAACCAAACTTTAATATATTTCTATAATAAACTCATAAATATTAAATATTAATACTTACAGACTCGATTTACGAAAATAGGGTTTCAAAGCCCATTTTTCAACATCACTAAAAATCGAGTTGTTACAAGATAAGCAGATAGAATACTTAGTAAGTTCATACGCATTAAACAAAAATTTACCTCATCTTTCAATTAAATACAATAAGATACTTAGATTGGAAAATTTTGGCTAGACATTACAAACCACATATCACTAAGGTGAGTTTTAACTTGTAAATAAGCATATAATACCACAATCACATATCATGCAAATTCATGTCATTTTGACTTACCAGTTCAAAACTTATTCAATCATGGAATGAAATAATTAAATACATACTAATGTCACTTTTTCAATACCTTGTTCTAGTTCAAATTTAACATTTCACAAATGAATATCAATATCATTATGTCTCATTTCAATTTCTCAATTCATGTACTCTGTTTCGCCCGATGATCCTTAGTAAACAGACTCAAATACACTGGTATCTTCCTCACACCAATTGTTCGTCCGAGCTTAATATACTCATGTCAAGTTACCAATCCAAGCTAAACCTTTATAATGACACATTCGATTGTTTGTTGAAGCTGAAAATATACATGTCAGGTTACCCATCTCGGCTAAACCTTTAAAATGATATTAGGTTACCACTCCAAGCTAAACCTGTATCACATGTATCTTCGAGTCCACAACAAATGTTGGATCTCGGTAACATTTGTAACCAATTCTCCACAAGCATGCACAAAAACCTATTGGCATGCCACTCATATCCTAACATTTGCTAAGTTCACACGGGCCTTAATACACGTATTAACTCCACTTTTCAAATTAGTCCAAATCTCACCTTTTGAACCAATTCACAACCAAACACATATAGAATTACAAATCAAATACACAAAAACCTATATAAAAAACTACCATATGAACTATAATGCCCTGATTTATTTCACTTTGTTTTTATGAATTCTGTCATAAATGAGTATCTACTTCAGTGGCTTAGTGTTGTGATTGTGTGTTTGAGGTCTTGGGTTAGAGTCCCACTTTTGGAAATTTATGTTATTTTTTATCTTAGCCTTATCTTTAGTGGTTTGGCTTACATATCACTTTCGGTCAACTCATATTAGAATAAGTGTAACAACTCATATAGTGGTAGAACCATAATGACCATAGAAATTATTTTAATATTATTATATGTTTTATATCATGATTATATGAGTGCATAAAAATTTTGGTGCATTAATTTTGGTGATTGCATGCTTAATTGCGAAAAAGGACTAAATCGCATAAAGTGCAAAAGTTTTATTTTACAAGCTAGAGGTGTCTAATAGCTATAGAATATTAAATTGGAGGTCCTTAATGTTCAATTAGGCCATTAGGGAAGTGATGGCCGACCATAGGGACAAGAAAATCAAATTGGTTAATGGTTAGGTGAGTTTTGGTGACTTAATTGAATAAAATAAGATAAAATAAAGAAGCTATCATCTTTTCCTATTTTTATTTTTTCTTCCACAGAAAATTCTAGCAAGAATAGGGGTTTTTGAAGCTCAAACTTTCAGCCAAGCTATCCTCTTGCAATTATGTGATTATGATGGAATTAGAGTTTATCCAAGTAAGATCTCGGCTATTGTGGAATGGAAACCGTCGAGGAGTGTGTCAGAGATTAGGAGCTTTTTGGGCTTAACGGGTTACTATAGGTGGTTCGTTAAAGGGTTCTCCATGATTGCTGCACCGATGACGAGACTACTACATAAAAATGTTAAGTTTGAATGGACCGAGAGGAGCCAACAAAGTTTTGAGAAACTGAAAACATTGTTGACTGAAGCCCCGATTTTGTACAACCGGATTCGGGGAAGGGGTGTTACAATAAGCTTGCTGGTTCAAGTGGTAAGGTGTTAGCTTGCATTAAGGTCTTGTGTTCGAACCCCTCTGGGAGCGAAGGATGTTAATTTTTGCTTCTGTGAATGTGTGCCGGTTGTGCAGTAGAAGTTGGATGGAACTGGTACTCTGTAGTTGTTGGATAAGTTAGTGGGTCGGTTTTAGGGGAATTGGTTGGTTAGTGAATAGTGGGGAGCTGGGATTTTATTCTGAATTAAATTTTTTGTAATTTTATTTTATTTTATTTTCTTCCCAAAAATCCCTTTTCTTTTCTAACGTTCTTCCCTTTTCTCTCTCTGCAATTTTCTTTTTGTACCTTAATTAAAAACATATAGTGATAAAACTTTTAAAATCTAGTCCATGTACCTTAATTAAACAATTAATAGAAAAAATTGAAAGACCAAACTTTAATAAAATTTTATACCAACTTCGGACATGGTTTATGGGATTTCAAAATAGCCTTTTTCGACACCATTGAAAATTGAGTTGTTACATTCAAGGACAAGTTGCATAGTTGGCACATAAAGCTTCTCATTAAATCTACCCTTAACAGCCTACCTATGTATTAGTTATCTTACATTAAGATGACAACCTCCTTATTGATATGTCTAAAATATATATGTTTTTCAAGTATCTTTTTACTTATAATCTATGCAAATTTCGAGTATATGGACAACTAATTGCGTCATTTTAGTTCATATTTAGACATTGGGCATAACTTTAGTAAAGTGTGTAATTTTATTAATTTTAGCATTAATTTTACATAATTTTACTATTTTATGTTCAATGTTAATTTTTACTCAGTTTGTTACAGTTGGACCACTGAATTAATTAATGTGGGAGTCAATAAAAACACACATGCATGTGAGCTAAAATCCATCTCATTTGGACAACTAGATGATGAATTGGGCTTAGAAATATTTCCTTGACCCAGCTTGAAGAAGGTTGCTGAAGAGAATTAAATTGTTTCTTAATTGGGTTACCAAAATTGTCCAACAAGTGGAAGAGAAGCCCAAATTCGGCTAAGGCATGAAAATCAGCCCAAATTAGCTTTGGAATTAGAATTGAAGGCCCTTGCATGTGTAAAAAATCAAAAATTAGCCCCCAACTTAACCTTTGAAAACCTTCTAACCTTTTGCATGATCCATGCATAAAATCAAACATGAATCAAGCAACCACTCAACCTTCTTTCCACATTTTATGGTTGGCCAAGCAAGGGAGAAATCCAAGAGATCTCCATGCTATTTTTAGCAAACTCCCAAGTCATTCCTCTTGTATAAATACCACCTTCCATCTCCCATTTCATTCATCCTACACATCCCTCAATTCACATTTCTATCGTTTCCTCTCATCTTTCTTTCCTATCTTCCATGCATAAGCCATCCATTTCCTCACTTCCCTTTAGCTAGCATTTCCCTTGAGAAAAACTCTCTTGGTCGGCCACCTTGAGGAGCAATTTGCGAAGGAGCAATCATGAGAATTAGAGGAAGCCACCACAATCGGTCTTCGGAGATTTTCTGAAACCATCAAGAGTTCCTTCTTCCTTATTCTTTATTTTTGTTCTTAGTTATTCAAATATGTTTGCAATTTTTTAATTATTTTTCCATTAACGATGATGACTTAATTTTATTTTAGCTAGAATGATTGCAATAATTTGATAAAATCCATTTGATTCATGTTTATGATGTTTTGTGCCTCAGTTGTTCATGCTTCCAATTAAAATCATTTATGTATTTCATGTATTAAAACATGTTTGAATACATTAGAATTAGTTGATCAATCCTGACCAAATGACAATTAATGGACACAATAATTGGAAGGTGCTTGCTTAAATTAGATCTTGATCCGATTAAATTAAAGGTTCGTAATAACTCAAGAGAGCTCTATTACCTTGCATAACTTTAGGTTTGTGTGATTAAATTGTTTCAAACATGATTCGTCTTTGTTACCTCACATAAATTCTAATGAATCCTTAATAAAATGTGGACATAGAAATATACATGTTTTTCTAAACAAAAGACTTCGAAAGAACTTATATCAGATTCCAAGTTAATGAATGATCGAGTTGCCATGGAATTTTTTTGGAACATTGTTGAACATGATGAGAATGAATTGAGTCAAGTGTTGTAATTATTCTAGCTTATTCATGTTATTGTTGTTAAACTTGTGAAATTACTGCTAAATCACCTTGCATTCTACTTCATATTATTTGCATTTAGGATTAATTTGCACTTAGTTAATTAATTTAATTTAACATCTATCACTCAAAAATTTTGTGTTTTCTTCACCAACTTGTAAATTCATAATTTTTCAATTATTTGATTAACAGATACAGTCCCTGTGGAGATGATAATTCTTTTACTTACTTATTACTTGATAACGACTATGTACATTTGCACATTTCGTCGCGAACCACTTATGCGATGAACTTGATAAAAGAATATGAGTCCTTTGGTAAGGTCATCCGAGTGAAGTGAGAAAGGTTCATTTTCGAAGTTGTGACCACTTATGCCTACCAAAGGAAAGTGGTAGGATTGGCTTTCGCAAAATGCGATTGCTTAGCAAAGCCCTTTTAGCAAAGCAAGCTTTGCAAATCTTAAGGTAGGAGAGCTAGTTGTTGAACCAAACTATGACAAGGAAATATTGTTGAGAGAAGAAATATTTGGAAGCAGAGGCAAAGGTCAGAGACTTTTAGGTGTGGAAGAGTATAGTGTATTGTTAGAGATTGTGTAAACCAAATCTCGTCACTTGCTGAAGAAATAAATACAGCGGCAAAATAAAGGGACTTATACCAATGGTCAACAAGGATACTTTGACGAAGTATTGGTTGTTGCTATAGGGGGTTGTCGCTATAACCCTATAGCAACGGTTAAAGCCCGTTGATATATACCTTTTACCATATCGTGACAATTTGTCCGTCAATAAAGTTTCTTTAAAGGACAACTATTTTACCATACCTTTACTGACAATTCACTTTGTCTTGAAGAACAAATTTTGTCGACAAAGTTCAAGTTTGTAACTTTTACCCATTTTATTGGTATTTGCCAATAGTTTCGATCGGTAAAAAGAATTTATGATTTTATATCAATAAAAAAAATTCTGATAGTAATATTAATTTATGATTTTATACTAATAATTGTTTAAAATTACTAAATGAGAAATATAATTAAAATCAAATCATATTAATAAAGAAAAAAATCATCTAATAATTAATAAAATTGTGCATCATTTGGAGTATCTGAACATCAAATATGTTATGCATCATAAAAGATTCAAGCATAACTAACTTTACAAAGTTGGCATAAATACAAAAAGACAAACCACAAATCCAAGCCTACTAAACTTGATGGCATCTCCATTCTCCGTCCCCATCTAATAGATGTGTACATCAAACAACACTTAGTTGCCCTACTTGGAACACAATACCACGCGTAAGAACTTAATAAACAATCAAATACAATGGTTTAGTGCACATGGGATTTGACAAACCTCATCAACCAACATAAGTGGGACCATACTCTGAATTTGGCATAAACCTTGTTCCAAACAAATTCTTCATTTTTTGAAATCTTGAAACCATGACATTAGTGGTTGTAGCCTGAAAGTAGATCAAATGAGTGAGACAACATAGATTAAAAGGAAAAAGTCTATTTAAGCTCATAGGCACGAGTAAACAAATTTTGAAGGATTTGTCTCTTTGAAATTGGGCAATAATGAGAACTCGAGCTCTTTGGTAGACTACATAAAATATCATCAGATTGTTCTTAAAGTTGGCCTTTTAAACAGTAAGGTCATAAACACACAATCATTGCAACAATCACAAAAATATATGATTAACTACCAAAAATACACGAACCAAATAGAGTTTCATGGGTTCACTGTAGTGCTGAAGAAGTAACTTTGCTCTCTCAATTGCAGTGTTGAATAAGCGTCAACTGCTGCTTTAATTCTCTTAACAGCTTCCTCTCTGGACACCACCTTCCTGCCTTGTGTATGACCACTAGTTTTTGGGAACACCTAATAGTGAAGTTTGATAAAAACCCAAGCCTCAAAATACGAACAAAACCCAAAAAGCAATTCGAAGACTGAAAAAAACTGCTTAGAAAAGGACTGGTTTGGAAAGATCTCTATTTCCTACCATACTTTTTCAACACAAATAATATTAAAACCACTTTATAAAGTTAGAAAAGGACTGGTTTAAACAAATTTAATAACACAGACAATGAATTAATTTATAATAAATTAAGCATCTTTATTTTATTAAAGAAAAAAACCAAAGTTTTAATCTTTCTTTTTTCATGTTTTTCACATAAATTAAATTTCTGTTTCTTATTTTTAATTATAAAATGAAATGTTTAAAGTATATCCTTTTGTGAATTTTGTCTTCAAATATTATAAAATACTTTTTTATGGCAAAGTTCAATAAAAAAAATCAAAGATGCCAAAATTCTTTAAAAAAAAAAATTGATTACACAACTTAATCAAATAAAAGTACCTTTTCTTTTCTTTTCCTTTTCGGTAAGCTACATTGTTGATGACTCAATTTTTATAAATTTTCATTGTAGAGACTAAAATTAAAAATTTGCAAATCGGGCACCATTGTTCACAGTAATTTTAATTTTAATCATTCAATTTTAATAAATTTCATTTTGGTCACTCATCGTTAATTCAACGAAACAACGCCACCACCGTCACACGCCACCTCCACGCGTCTGACACCTGCAAAACCAAGCCAACACGCAAAGAAGAGGACAAACAATGACAGCAGAGAAACAACGAAAATATATTGTATTTTTTTTATATTTTCGGCTATAAAAGTCGAAAAAACTATTGTATTTGGGGGGGTTTTTTCTCTAGACAATCAATACAAAAATTAGCAAAGGTTCTTTGTATCTTCTTTTTTTTTTTTTTTTCCTTTTTTTTTGTTCTATTCGAATCTATTTATACACATACAAAGATTTTTTATTTATTTTTTAAACTATATATATCTATATATATATATATAGATATATTAAAATGAGATAAAAAGAGTAAAAATGTACAGGGGTCCGACCACCGCACAGTGGATACTGATGGAGGCGGACGACGTCGATCGGTGCAAAAACTCTCGCCGGACCCAGGCCGGATACGGAGGGCTAGAGAGCAAAGAAAAGCTCTCAAAAATTTTTTTAAAAGGGTGCTGCAAGTGAAAATTTTTTAGAAAAGTTTAGATTTTATAAACGATTAAAACGGCGCCGTTTAGGCCATGACCCGATCCGACCAACCCGACCCACCTAGGATCCGCGTGTTTTTTTAGCGAAAGGGTTATTTGCTCTTTTGGCCCTTCCACTTTTTCGGCCATTTTCAATTTAGTCCTTTTTGTTTTATTTCCTCTAATTTTGCCCGATAATTTTGCTATTATTTCGTTTTAACCCCTCAATGGAATGGCATCGTTTAGGGAAACAGGGATTAATTTCCCAATCGGTCCCTGCATCTTTGCGCGCGTTTCATCCTGAACCTTTAGCTTGCTATTTCTATTTTTATTTTAAAATCTATACCTAAATTTCTTTAAATTATGATTTAGTCCTTTTGGTTATTATTGTAATCATATTATTAAATTAATTTACTATTATCATTAGTATTACATTCTTTCTTTTTACTTGTTATTATATGTTTTTCATTATACTTATTTAACCTTCTACTATTATCTTTAGATTTATTATCATTTTAAAATATACTTATTTTACTTTTTGTAATTACTTTTACCATTTTATTTATTATTTATTTATATCCTTCATTATATACTTCATATTATTTGTTACTCCTATTATTATCAATGTTGTTACAATCATCACTAATATTATCATTCCTAAATTCATGTGCGTAATATTCTTTACTTATTCTTGTTTATTACAATTTTAGTTTCAAATTTTCTTTAGTTTTACTTATTAATTTTCATTTTAGCTTGTTTGTTTTAATTATTTCTTTTATTTTATTTTTATTCATCTTTCTTATTGTCGTCCTATTGACTCATCTATCATTATTTTGTTACGCATATTAGTATTGTAATTTATTTCTACATTTCATTACAAAATCATGTTATGTTTTATCCGACGCATTAAAATTTTTATTTTGAAATAAGCAAATACTCTGCGTTTTTAAAATTCGAAAGGTCATTTCCTAAGTTACGGGGTTTCGATTTTCTCGATAAATCCAAGTAAACGAACGTTTCTAAGACATTTTTAAATAATCTCGAGAATCAAGAAAAGATCGTGTTCTAGCTTACGGAATATGATTTCTTTCTAAAACTGAGTTAACCCTTTCAAAATAAGTTTTCGCATTAGTTCTCGTATCAAGAATTTAAGATATTGTGTTCTAACTTACGAGGACGTAATACTTTTTCTCGATTAACGTGAAACATGCACTATTCTTGGAAATTTTCAATTTTATAACAAAGGATCGTATTTTAAAATTTCTTCAATTTTTTAATTTTCGACATTAAAGACATCAATTAATCAACTAGATACCAATTTTGGGCGTATCGAGGGTGCTAATCCTTCTTCGTGCGTAACGGACTCCCGAACCCGTTTTCTAAATTTTGTAGACCAAAAAAATCATCGTTTTGATAAATTTAAACTTTTATTAAAATGATTGAATTATGAGGTGACCCGATCACACCTCACAAAAAAAATTGGTGGCAAATCCCATGTTCGTTTTCGTTTTCAAAATCAAAGTCGACCCCTTTTACAAAAAATGGTTTCGACAAAGGTAATACCCAATTTACAAATTTTATATTTTCAATGCCTAAAATGAATATTTAAAAAATTGAATGATCAACAATGCAATTTACCTTTTGTTTCTCCCTTTTCCCTCCTCCGAAGAAGCTTAAAAGTATATTCTAAGCTCGGGTAATATACATAGTAACTAACAATGTATGAACATATTATTGAAATATACATAGTAACCAACAATGTCTGAACATATTATTTTTGTTATGATATTGTTATGTATTATGTATCATTTATCAATGTATTTTGATATACTTTTTCAAGTTTATTAATATCTTTCAAATTTGGAAAATGCATTGATAGTGCTCAAAGTGCTTTTGTTTTAGAAAGGTTAATTTCAGATAACGTGTTGATTGCCTACGAGATTCTTCATACATTACGTCAGAAGCGTTCAGGGAAAAAAGGGTTTATGGCGGTTAAGCTTGACATGAGTAAAGCCTATGATAGAATGGAATGGTGTTATTTGAAGAATGTGATGCTTAAAATGGGTTTTGCCAAGAGCTGGGTAACTTTAGTTATGAAGTGTGTCTCAACAGTCTCTTACACAGTGAATATAAACGGAAGCAGAGGCAGAAATTTCCATCCTACCAGAGGATTACGACAAGGTGACCCACTTATCTCTTTTTGATTTGTAGTGAGGGACTTTCAGCCTTAATTAGACAGGCAGTGGAAGGAGGGACTATTAAAGGAGTTAAGGCAAGTAGAAGGAGGACAAAAATATCACACATTTTGTTTGCGGATGATTGCCTACTGTTTGGGGAAGCCACTAAAGAACGAGTAACTTTTTTAAAAGACATCTTGAAACAGTATGAACAATGCTCGGGTCAATGTGTGAACTTCAATAAATTGACTATTTTCTTCAGTTCAAACACTTCGGATAGGGCTAAGAACGAAATATATCGAATGTTCTGGGGATGAGATGCTCTACAAATATTGAGAAATATTTAGGACTACCTAACGTGGTAGGTAGAGGGAAAAAGCATCTTTTTAAAATTTAAAAGACAAGATAAACCAAAGGATTAGTCACTGGAGCTCACGGTATCTATCACAAGGAGGTAAGGAGGTCTTTTTCAAGTCAGTTCTTCAAGCAATACCAACTTATGCTATGACATGCTTTCTTCTACCAAAGTCTCTATGTGGGGAGTTGGAAAGCATTTTTACGAAGTATTGGTGGCAGCACGGTAAGGATAAGAGAGGGTTACACTGGTGTCAATAGAAGTTCATGTGCAGATCTAAAGAGGAGGGGGATATAGGATTTAGAAATATGTCAAATTTTAATATTTCACTATTAGCGAAACAGGGCTATAGGATTATGAATAATGAGGATTCCTTAGTAGCGAAAGTTCTAAAAGCTAAATATTTTCCAAACGATCAATTTTTAAATTCAAGATTGGGAAATTCGAGTTCTTACACTTGGAAGAGTATATGGGCTGCAAAAGACGTCTTGAGAAAAGGTTTAGTTTGGCGTGTTGGAATAGGCAATAATATCTCTATTAATTATGATTCATGGATTCCAGACGCTTTTAATTTCAGATTATCATCATAGATTGATTCGATGCGTGATCATTGTGTTCATATGCTGATTGATAGTAATGAGAGAAAATAGAAAGAGGAGTTAGTCAGATATACCTTTGTCGAGGAAGATGCTGTTCGAATCCTTAGAATTCCGTTAGCAAGCAACTCACACGAGGACTTCTTGGTATGGGGTGGTGAAGCTTCAGGGGAATTTTTGGTATGTAGCACTTATAAACTATTACAAAATACTGATGATAACCCTAGAGCTTATGCTTTACAAACCAGCTACAGAAAACTATACAAGAAACTATGGCTCTTAAATCTACCGACAAAAATAAAGATCACAATTTGGAAAATCACATGGAATTTCTTGCCCACAAAAGTAAATCTGCAACACAAGAAGCTAGTTGCTGACCCAAGCTATCCGCGGTGTAGGGAAACAAGCTAAAACGACCGATCACCTCTTCCGTGAGTGCCCTGTGACAGTGGAAATATGGTCAATACTGTTGCTTCAAGACGGGCTAATAAATGGTAACAGAGATTTTGAACAGTGGCTTATCTAGGCTTTTGAACAGTTCAACTCGCACACATGTCGTATCTTTTGCTGCGCACTTTGGGCCATTTGGGGCGATAGGAACTCAAAAATACATAACAAGAAGGTTAGCACTGGAACAAAGATCGAAAATTTCACAACAAACTATATCGCAGAACTTGATGGAATGGAAATAAAAAAATTAGGAAAATTAGGAAAAATACAGAGCTACAGTCACCCACCCGAGAATCCGTAAAGATCAACTTTGATGGAGCTTTTGATGGGCACAACAATATTTTGGCCTTTGGAATCGTGGTAAGGGATACTGAAGGGTCCGTCTTGTTATCATGTTCAGAAATTCACAAAGGGGTCCCTTCGACTTTTGATGTCGAAGCATTAACATGCAGAGAAGCGGTAAAGATAGGAGTGGAACATACATGGTCGGAGGTTATCATAGAGGGGGACTCCTAACAAGTAATCAAGAAATGTAAAAGCAGAGATCAAGATAGATCCATGATAGGAGCCTATATCTTGGACATTAAAAAGATGGCATACAGATCTAAGCAGTTCATTTTCAAGCACATTTCAAGAACAGCGAATACCCTCGCCCACAAAATTGCAACGAAATCTCTAAGGAAAAAAAGAAGGGACTTACCTGAAAGGAACAATACTGAAGCAGGCAGAAAATCAGAGGCTAAGAGAGTCGAGACACGAACCAGATTGAAAGAGGGACCTCAGGCAGCAATTTCAGAAAGGAAAAGCAAAGAAATGAAAGATCTAGAAAGGGGAAAGGCTTTTTAGAAATACAAATCCGTCATCCAAGAAGCAATTATGAAAGAGAGAGTACTGACGTTTTTCAAAGTGTTTTGATTAGGTGACAGCTTAGGTGGTTGGTTTTTAATTTTAAATTAGGCTATTGGTATTCTGATAAATATCTAGATATTTTTTTTTTCTATTTTGCGGTTTCGAATTGCTTTAGGCCTTTACTCTTTGGGCTCTTGTCATTGTTTTGTTAAGTTTTAGTTATTGTTTTTGTTTTATTTTATTAATAAAATGCCCAATCAATATGTTATTCAAAAAAAATATCTTTCAATTTTTTTATGGATATAGTTCTTTTCAAGTTAATTAGTATTCTCGACTAAATCTTAAATTGATTGGCATCAGAAATCATTATCAATGCAAAAAAACGAATTTTCAAGGGTATTGAAACGTTTTTATCTTCTTCTTAAAGATTGAGACGAATTATGAATAGTTTTAGAATTGTATTAAAAAAAAATTTGTTGGTATTCGTTATCTGATTTAACAGGTGTGCTGGTTTGCATCCTGAGAATAATAACCAAGATTTCACTTCCCCAAACCCTGCAGGATCTCCAAGCCAGTGCTCACTTCTATTTTATAGTCACCACCGCTCTCCTGCTTTGCTGCAATTTGCTCTACAAAATAACCAATTATCCAACACCATTACAGGCTTCTCCAAAATGACCCATTTTGCCCCAGGCCACAATTTTGGACAGTTAACAAGAAAGGTTTGCTGGCAAGCTTTTGGTATTCTCATGATATACATCGTCACACTACCTATTTCGTAGCCGAGAATATGGAATCCAAGCTTATTCGGGATTTCTTATCCTGTTTTGCTCAGTGTATGATCTCGCAGATTTCATGGGGAAGTCTCTTACTGGAGTATTTGCAATGCAAAGCATAAAGAAAGCTTCACAGAGTTGCATATCTAGGCTTTTGTTCTGTCCAGTTTTCACCGCTTGCCTCCACGGACTGGAGTGGCTCAAGGATGAAGTGCTGGTAGTGGTTGCTAGGTTTATGCTAGGTCTCACAAATGGATACCTAACAAGCGTGCTCATGATCCTAGGCCCCAAGTCCTTGCCGGTTTCGGAAGCAGAGTTACCTGCGACTGTATTGGTCGTGTTCCTGGGAATTGGTTTGGTTAGTGGTTCAGTACTTTGGTTGGTTCTGGATCATTTGATCTTTCATAAGATCAAAGACCTTTATACGCCTTCGTGCTTATTGTTATGAACAGCAAAAAAGAGCTTAAAGCTTAAAAAATATCATCACTTCCCTGAAATTTTTCAACAAAAGAGCAACAAAACATAACAGGGGTTAAGGTTAAAAAGAAAAGGAGACAAAAGAGGAAGATTCCAATGAACAATACATTTCCATATCTTATTATTTCACTTTTACATAATATGGATTCAAGAATGAGAAGAGCAAAACAGAGCTCTCAAATAACTACAAATCTCACTCTTCTTTCTACAATTGCAAAGAATCTAAATAAATATAAGCTCAAAAGACGAATCGAAATATAACTAAAGAAAAGGGGGGAAATTACCAAAAGTCAGAAAAAAGCTTAAATACAGGTTATTTCACACCACGAGGCTTAAGAAGCAGCAGCCAAAGTAGAAGCTCCATGGAAAAAGCTTTGATCTGATCCATTACTAAATTTTTCGCCAGCCTTTTCCTCTTCATCATCTTCCTCCTCTGCGTCCCAAAGAAACCGTGCATATGATGCTAGTACAAAACTGCAAATTTCATAAAAAATATATATGCAGATTTATGTTAATCATTGAATAATGAAACAAAAAAAAAAAGGATTAAAACTCAAAGTTTAGAAATTGGTTTCAAGGGTATTTACCAGTCGTCAGGGGCAGATTTAACGGCTTGATCAAAGTAAGTTTGAGCTCTAGGACCATCTTTATGAGTTTGCCAGATTAAATCAGCGTACATGGAGAGAAGATTCCCATCATTTGGATTTGCCAAGATTGCTCTCCCACAATATTCTTCGGCTCTCACAAAATCCCCACGAACCTGTTTAGGATTTCGGATATTAGATCGAGCTCAAAACTCAGAAAAGTTCGTTTTAATCTTTCTTTTAGTGAAACAAATAAATAAAGTTACCTCTTTTAAGAATCTAGCGTAATTGCTGAGGAGAAGCGAATTTCCAGGATTAGCTTGGGTCATTTTCTGATAATAAGTATCGGTGCTGTCTTTCCCGTTATTCGAATCCCAAAAACCCCATTCGTTATCATTGCCGTCAGATCCATCACCACCTCCTCTACCACCGCCGCCGCAGATGTTTCCTCCACCACCGCCTATCCCACACTCTTCCTCAACTCCAAGAGACGAAGCTCCCCACCATTCAAACCCAGCTTCTTCCTTTTCCACCTCTTCTTCCTCAACACAGACCCCATTCAAGATGCCGCCATTTTTCCGAACGGTTTTAATTTTCGGAATCACTAGGTCCCTGAGATCCTTCTCCGACACCGCCCTCGTCATCCTCCGAGTCGAATCGTCGCTCGATCCAACCGAAATCGAGCTCGAACACGAAACCGTGAACGAAAATGTTCGGGATCGAGAAATCTGGTACGGAAACTCGAGGTCCGGTGATGGCTCCTTAGAGTGTGGAACCAATGAATTGAGTAACGGCGTTGATGCACTCCTCAAAATCATTTCGGACTAAAATGAAAGAGGCGATCCTCGGAAATAAGCCAAAGATGAGGGATCAAATACCTGAGCTTCGCCTGCCGGCTGCTGTTGCAGCGTTTACGAGAGAAGTTTGGAAAAGGAGAAGAGGCGGTGAAAGGGTTTTATAGGGAGACTGAGCAAATGAACAGAGAAGATCTGAACCGTTGATCTAAAAGATGAATCTAATAACCCCTGATTTGCACGTGGGTTTTTGCTGAGCTGGGTTTTTTAAAGATCTGCTTGTCGTCCAGGATCAATGAGAATTATGGCTCGAGTCGTTTTCATTGATTAATATTATTTATTTAACTTAGTAATATGATTTTTAATATTATCCTCTTTTCTTTTGGTTACTTATGAACAAAGTTAAATTAATTCTTATTTAATACTTTTTCGGTTATTCTTATTGATTAAATAAAGAAAGAGAAAGTCGATTAAATGTTAACTTAATTAATATGAATATTATTGTTAATAAAAGATTACGTAGGTTTAAGTGTGTTAAAACGTAATATTTTTTATTTATAAGTTGACGTGAGATTTTGAGTAATTTTAAATATTTATATATATATATATATACAAATATAAGAGATTACTTTAAAATTTGGCTTTTCGCCAGCTTCATCAAAAATAGCACGTGTTTAAAGGTGGCAAAGTTTTAATGTTAGGAAAGTTCTAACTTATACCTAAATTTTTAATTTTAGGAAAATTCAAAATCATACTTTTAAGATTTATCTCTAAAATAAAATAATTATCGTAAGAACATTTTATATCCTTTACATATTTTAAACAACATTTATATGGATTTTTTAAAAAATGCAAATGACTAATGTTTTGAGAATTTAATTGTCATCTTTTATACTATATTCATATAAATTAAACATGTCAAATTTTAAGTAAATCAAAATTAGGTAATATTTGTTTGATGTAAAAAGAAATTAAACCATTAAATATATATAATAAAGTCAATGTTCTTAAATCAATAAGAAAAATTGAATCGATGAGGAGTGGTCCATTTACATTAATGTGAAACTAAATTAGGTTTAAACATTAGTGTAACTTTTATATGATCTATATATTAATAAATCGATTATCATATTCATGTTAAGATTTTTGAGTAAATTTAAAATGTTTAAACTATTTGTTTGACATAGAACTCTTTCAATTGTTGAATTTATGTTAGAAAGGTGGTATGCTATTAATTTAATATTTTACAGATATGATCATTAAAATTATATTATTAAATTCAATAATCAGTATTAATCATATAAAATTTATTTTATTATATAAAATTAATAATTTTTTACATATTAATATTTTAATAATTCAAATATCATATTTTATATTTATAATTATGTATTAGTGTTATGGGTAGAATTAAAGAAGAGTTGACAAAAATGAATCCTTTTGCTGGTGTGGGTTAAACAGCCATACAGACCCTAAAGTGGGTCTTTTTCTGCTTATGAACGGTAGAGATAGTGACGGAGTTAGAAAATTTTGTTAGAGGGTCGGAATTAAATTAAATTTTTATGATTTTGAAGAGAATTAAAGTATAATTTTATTATTATTAATTTAAAATTTTATAAATTATAAAAAATTTAATTAAAATAATTTCTTTTTAGAGGGATCCGCCCTGTCCCTTGGCTCCGTCCCTGAGTAGAGGGTTGACGTTTAGCTTCAGAAACCGTAGACCCCCACAGAAAAAGATATCACGTGATATTGGGCCCGCCATCAAAAATTTGAACGGTTGTGATGTGATATCTTCAAGTGACAAACCAAAAACAAGCGGAACTGGAAAGGGAAAGGGAAAGATAGTTTTGGTGACGGCGAGGAGAAAAAGGAGTTGAGTTCTGTAGCGAAATTAGCATGAGTGGCTGGTCTTGACCTAGGCGCGCAAATGGAAGCAAATGAGTTTTTGAGATATGGTGGAGCCCTGGGGACTTGGTCTCAATGGTGGAGAGTTTTGGGAGCCATCAAGTTCAAGAGAGTTACGTCTTTGGGGTGGGCTGACTGACTATTCAGTCTCAAGTGGACGAACAAAACTTTTCCTTTCCTGAATTTTCCCAAAATTGAAATTTCAGTTTCTATTTCCCCTTTGCAACTTGCTATTCTAAGGCTAATTTCATCCTTTCATTCTTACCATTTTTTTAAATTTTATTACTTTTTTTTCAATTGGGTGTTCCGTAAGTCAAGGATTTTTGTTTTTATCTTTGGAGTGTAGACTTATAAGCTGGATTTTTATAATTTTTTTATTTATTCCTCAAACTTCTTTTTTTAGCTTTGTTGAAGTTGTATATACGGAGATAACATTCCAATATTTAATTAATTTTTAAAATTAAAATTAATTAAATGTTAACATGTTATTATGTGATAATCTACATGTTAGTAAAATCAATAAATATTAATATTTTTATCTATTTTGAAGTGATTTGATAAAAATATAAATTTAATGACTAAAAGAGATAAAAATTAAATAAATGGTTAAATAACTTTTTTGTAAAGTTAGAAGATCAAATTAGTTTTTATGTATTTTTATTTTTATGCGATTTGTTTGAGTTGGGTCGGAATTGCCGGTTAGATCAATAGTGTTTAGAATCAATTAAAATATCGAATCAATTAGAGGAGTTAAAGACAAGTTAAAAAATTGATTCAATTTTCTTTATCTTAATTACTTCTTTAAGAATTTATAATTTATTTAATAAAACTGGAGAATGGGTTCACTGTTTTATGAGCATCTGTATAAGAGAACAACGTAAGCCAACATTTTAACTGAAAGAGGAAAGGAATTTACATAAGATTACACCATGATACTGACTGAAAACAGAATAAACTCAAATATAATAGTAAACAAAAACCCAGTAAATAGAGTCCAAAAAATGGAAGAATGAGTCCCAAATAAGAGTCAAATTAAGAAAGGAAGTCTCAACCGTTGCAATGCATTTGCAAGTACGTATCAATAAAGGTGTTTGACAAGCACCAGAGAGGGTGAGATTCATGAAATCTTTCGTCCATTGGTTGAAAAACAATAAAACATTGGACCATCTTGGAAAGAGCCATATATATGAGAAAACCAAGTTTATGTGATGGAGATTCATTCCCCTGCGTTTTGGCGGTTTAATTTAAGCCTTAAGGAGCACTTTCATGACTCCAAACCACCAACAATTATCTCCAACCTCATCAACTTATATGGGTGTAGGGTTTAAATGTTTTCTTGTAAGTTTATTAGCGCTTCATATTTTAATAAATAAGTTTAATTCAATTGCTTCTGTTATTGTTCTAAGGATCAGTTTAGTATTGCTTTTAAGAAATATTTTTGAAATAAAAAGTGCTTTAGAGATAAAAGAATTCTAAAATAAACTGTTATTTTTAGAGAAAACGTGCTTCTCCCAAACTAAAAATTGACCCAAAAGTATTTTTTTTAGAACTTGAAAAATTTTAACATTCTCAACAAAAAAAAAATTCTTCTCAAAATTACTTTTGAAAAGTATTCCTAAACTAGTCTTAACAATAAAAAGGTGTGAAACTTAAACGCATGTATGTAAGTAGAAATATTTTTAAATTAATATTATTTATATGAAAGTTGGAAACAAATAAATTGGTTGTTGGAATAAAAATTAAAAATGATGAATGGTAGGGCATGTTTGCAAAAATAAATTAAAGTAAGCAATAGTGATGTTTCTGTCCATGATTACAATCTTTGATTTTGTTAAGTGAAAAAGAAAAGTAAATTTGATCTTCATTTTTCCCTCATTCATAGATTTCAACCTTACAATCCATTGTTGGCGCTGATCATAAATCTCCGCCATGCTTTATTTTTTCTGGATCCAAGTAATTTCTTTTGACTTCTTCTTTATATAAATATGGTATTTTCTTATATGAGGGCTTTAATTTGTAGCACATTTTTATGATGTTTTACTATAATCTCATTTTTTAATTAATTTTGTAATTATATTATTGGTATGGAACATCCTAACAATTTTGATTACAAATATGATAGATTTTATATTGTCAACCGTTGTTTAAAATAATTTGTATAATTATATAAATTTTATTCTGTAAAATTTAATAACCTGTATTTATTTTAATTTCACTAAAAATTGTGTCACATATTATTTAATCTCTAAAAATAAAATTAATTTAACAATTACTTTTAATTTTATATATATATATTAAAATCATATTTTTAAGAAGAGTTTTGTTTTAAAATATTGGAATACAATTTAAATGTATGTTAATATATCTATAATAATATATATAAAACAATGAGTTTGGACAAACTTTTGGACCGACTAGAATACCCTTTATTTTTATCATATTATTAAGTTGATATTTAAAAATAATTATAATATTTAATTTAAAATTATTAATTAAAAAGTTGACATAAATTTAAAAATAATTATAATTTAATAGAAGTTGTGATAATTATACATTTAAAAATAATTACAATTTAATTTACATTTATTAATTACAAAATTTAGTTTAAATAATTATAATATAAGTAGAAGTTGACGTAAATAGGTTTTTACGATTATAATCATTTAAAAAAGTTTTAAATATTTTTCTATTCTTCTACATATTAATTATAGATTAATTATAAATTATTACAGTCAATTTGTTGATTACTAAATATAAAATAAAAACAAATTTGAATAGTGAAAAGTTTATTTTATAATGTATTAATTTTTTATTGTTTGTACAAATGATTTAATAATAGAAATTTTCATTAGTACTATATATTTGAATTATCAAAATAATTAATATATTTTAATAATGTTTATTAGTTATTATTTTTAATAATGACTACATAAATTATACCTTGAAAATTTTACAAATGTTTTAATTATGATTTATATTTTTAATATTATTAAAAAATTATTGATCTACAAAATATCGATATTTTAATATTTTATTTGAATTTTTCTTATACTTGAATTGTTAAATAAATCAATACATTTTAATTATATTTAACAATTTGAATAATGAATTAAAAATAATTATAATAGTTTAAAATAAATTATTCAAAATTAATTTAAAAGTAAAGACATAAAATTACATACACCACTTGTAACATTAAAAACTAGTTATATATAAAAGCGGTAACAAATTTCATGCACTAATATAATATATAACTAATTGACAACATGTCACATCCCAAAAATGGGGTTAGAAAATTTGAATTTGTGATTGATTGATTAATTGGATTTAAGTCTGAATACGCGTGATTGTTAAAGTGTGTTAATATATGTTTTAGAGTAACTAAGCATGATTTGTATGATCTATGTATGATACACAACATGTTAGAATATGGAAATTGACATGAAAACACAAAATAGTATGCATACGTGTCAAGGTAGGTTGGACATGTTTTGTTATCTTTGCAATTGAGTTATGAATTTTTATGCTATGCAATCGGAGTCCCTAAATGATATGAAATGACTTGAAAATTTGCATGATTAAGTCTTATTTGGATAATTCCATAATTTTTCTCTCGATTTTACCAAAAATATTTTACTAAAATTAAAATTTAATCCTTAAACTTTGCTTTAAATAATTAATTAAAGTATTAAAATAATATAATCAAGTATTATTATATTAATTAATCTAAAACGAAAGTTGATTATGAGGTTTAATTTGAAAATAGTGTGTTTCACTTGAGTTAAGACCAAACTGGAAAATGGTAAAATGAATTAAAATATTAATAATGAGACTTCACTATGAGTATTAATTATTATATATAAACTAAAATAGGAATGTGTAAAAACTATAAAGTTAAATAAATAATAAGAAAAAATTAAGTAAATGTGTAAGCTAATAAAGAATGTGTAAGCTGAGCTTGAAATAAATAAATATAATTGAGTGACTAAAAGAAATAAGAAATAAGACATAGATTGAGTGGTTAGATGTTGGTGTCTCTTCCTTAGAAGTTAAGGTTCAAGTCACCCTTTTCCTAAATCTCTTCCTTTTAATTTTCAACAACCTAAGATAAAAATCGCACTAAAATAAATATTATTTAGAGTAGAAACTTAACAAGAATGAGCAGCAGCTCAATGATTAACATGTTATTCTCTCCTTTCCTTATTTAAGTTCAATCCCTTCTTTCCCTTTTTATTTCATAATTTCACCAAAAAAAGCCCCAAAAATATATCAATATAATTAAGCCTAAAAAATAAACAAGAAATGACCCCCTTACGTGACCTAGGAGCCTCTTCCTAACTTCAAATTTCGGCAAAATATTAGGAAAATTGCAAGTGCAGCCCCTAGGGTTCACAAGTCCAAGGAATTGACCCAATTCTTTCCTAACAAGAATTCATATATTGTCCTTCCTCAAAATTCTAATAGAATTTGCCCCTCATCCTTCTATTTATTTTCTTTTTATTTTCTTTCTCTTTTCTTTACACCATATTTTCATCTTAATTGTTGATAATTATTTTGCTTTCTCGACTCAAACAATCCTCCATACAATTGTTTTTCTATCGATTTTGTAATTGCCGTCAATAACATCCCTACCTTTACCAAGAATTGGTAAGTACATTTCGTTTCCAATGTTTAGATCCCAAATTTTTGTAATATTTCTATCCAACGTTAATCTTACGTTCAATTAATCAATTAATTTTTAAGGTTAATTTTGGTATTTGATAAATAATGTTAATATTAATAAAACAACAAAAGCCACCATATTTTTTCTTCAATTTTCCACCGAATTTTCATGCTAAGAATAGCCATGGAAGCTTGAGCATTCGGCCAAGCTATTTTGGCCAATCAAGGTACGATTTTTGTCCCGTTTTTAATGATTTCTACATTTTTGATATGGTTGCAGCTTAATCTAACTAGCCCATATCTCCGATTTCAAAAATGTTAAAGTATTTGAATGTTGTCATTGTTGAATGCATGAGTATTTTGTTATTTGATGATGGAAAATAATTCATTGTTGTTAGATGTACAAGTTTTGTAAAGGGAATTTTGGTAAAAATGTCAATTTTGGACTAAATTGTGAATTATGAAAATTTAGTGGTTGAATTTTAAAATAAATGAAAAATATGGGTTGATATAAGAATGGGTAATATTCGCCAGCATGAATTTGTATTAACTTGAATGAATTGTGATTTTATGTGATAAGGACTAAATTGTAAAAATGTGAAATAATAGGGGCAAAAATATATTTTTTTCCAAAATGTGTAAATTGTGCTAAATTGAATGAAATGATGATTAAATAAGTAAAATTTGATATTATATAGATTGATATAAACGAGATTTGGATCTAGAACGAGGGAAAACAAAGTATCGGATTAGTCGACCTAATTCGTCGTTACAACGAATGAGGTAAGTTCGTATGTTTAATAAGCATTAAATTATATATGTATAAATGCTTAATTGATATAATTGTGGTAAATGATATATTATTGAAATGAAATGTGAATGCTATTGAGTACAATACTACTGAAATGATCGACAGAGATTCGATACAATGAAAGTCCCGGTTGAACCTTAGGAATAGATAGGATACAAATGTTATGACATTAATATTACTGAAATTACGTGTAAGCCCATATCTGGGATATGGCATCGATATGAGATTTCGTGTAAGACCATAGTTTGGCTATTAGCATCGATACGAGATTACATGTAAGACCATATTTGGGATATGGCATTGGTACGGTACTGTGTGTACGAGATTTCTGAGTATCCTTTAGTATTCCAAATGGTTCAACGGGAAATGTTAACGAAACGTGGTAACAAGTGATGGTACGACTTAGTCAAGGTACTCGTGACAGAAATCAACAAGTAAGTGTTAAAAGTGAATTTCATATGATGAGCAAGTGGAAAATTATGACAAATCATATGGTTCAATTGAATATATATATAAATGTGATGCCTATTGAATTGAATATAGTTTATTTCTATTGCTTATGTTTATGTAAATGTGAATGAATTGATAAGAAGTATTCAAATCATATAAGCATTGAAATGAATAAACTTATGAAATTCTTGGTTAACTATGTGAATAGATACATAATATAAAGATGGAATTATAGAAGTTATATTATAGTATTGATAATGGCTTAAAATGTGTTTATTTGATGAAATAAGTTATTATCATACGAGCTTACTAAGCTTTATAGCTTACTTTGTTATCTTTTCTATGTTTATAGTGATTCAGAGGCTTGCTCGGGTTGGAAGTCATCAGCGATCATATCACACTATCCAGCTATGGTTTGGTACTTATAAGCTTTGTGATATTGGTCATATAGCATGTATAGGTTTTGTGGTTATTTGTTGAGTATAAGTAATGTTGGTGATTGATGCATATGTGCTTGATATGTATTTAGCCATGAGATTTGGCATGATTAAGTTATGTGGTTTAAAGTATATATATATATATATATATATATATATTCCCATGTGATATGAGTTATTTTGGTAAGCTTAATGGTGGATTAAGTTATTCAAATGGCCATTTGGTATGTTTTGTGTAATAGCTTGAGATGTACTTGGTTTTGGTTTTGTATTCAAATGCCAAATTGGTTAATAAAGTAGGTTGATTTAGTATATGTTATATATGTGAATCTTGGCTTATGAATCTTGTTGATTGGTATTTGATTTAGTTAAGTGAATGATTGTGATGTAAACTTTGAACAAATTGATATTGGAATGGTCTATAATGTGATGATTTGAGATTGATTTAGTTGTTTAATTATGTATGGAAATGGTATCGTTTGCACTTGTTTATGTGTGTTTCCATTAGGTGAGAAAGGTGGTTTGTAACTAGCCTATTTTCATCCACACGGGTAGAGTACATGGGCATGTGACTCAACCGTGTGTGACACACGGTCAAAGTACCCGAGCGTATGTCCTCTGGTGTTGTAATTGGAAGCAAGTCAGTATGCTCCACACGACCTCACATACGGGCGTGTGACTTAGTCGTGTGGCATAAGTCAGTATACCCAACAGGTTTGACACGGCGTAGCACACGGCCTGGCACTCGGGCGTGTGTAGCCATTTCAAATGGGCACACGGCCTGGCACACTGGCGTGTGTGGCCATTTCGAATGGGCACACGGGCTAGACACACGGGAGTGTGGTTGGCCGTGTGACCCAAGTCAGTATGTACCCCCTATTTTCACACGGGCGTGTCTAAGTGAGATAATAAATTTATTAACTCTAATATTATTTCCAACGTCTATCTTCAATTTCGAGTCTCATATTCTTTCACAACTTTATGTTGAGATAGAGATAAACTCTTTAAAAGTTATATTTGAAATAAAACTCTTTATCTTAAATTTTTTTAAATGTGTTGCATTAATTAAACACAATAACATATATAAATTATGATTTGTGATATGGGCACAAGTTTATCCCCATACTAGCAGAACAAATTTACAAAATTATCTTTAACCGATGATATTTAATAATATAAATTTTAAAATTTATGTGAGTTTAACTTTCAGCTTCATTAAGAATGTTTAGTAGGCCAGGTCTGAGTTTGCCACAATGGAGAAAAAAAGGTTTGGACTACACTTACATTTTATACCTAATATCTTTAGGCGTCATAGGTTCCAAATGGTGTCATCAATTTTCAAGGCAAAATTAGCAATATATGCTTATTTTACTTTTTAATTAGGCTTTTGGGCCATTTTTATTTATTTATTTATGGAAATAAACTGATTTTAGAAGAGAAAAATAAAAAGTGCGTATAGCTGGGCGAGCTTTTTGGCCAGGTGCCAGGAAAGCTCGCCCAGCTGGATACGCTTTCTCCCAATGGTAAAAAGCAATGTTTTTTTGAACGTTATCGCGCCAACGGTAAAAAAATTCTATACCCTTAACGGTAATATTTTTTACCCTATAAATATCGCCCATTTTTTTCATTCACATCCTTCTCTCAACTCTCTCGTTTTAAATTTTTCGATATTTTCATTTAAAAATATAATTTTTAATTATCTCGTTTCAAATCGACTTCTCATGAATGGTCGCTTCTCTAATCCGCTTTGACGGCAAACATATTTTTGTCGCCCAAGCAATAGTGGTAAGATAAAATTTTAAATTTCGTTATTTCAATTATGTTAAATTTAAATATATTTTTTTAATTTGAATTTTTTATTGTGTAAGTAGGCGGATGATCGTGTTCTGGAGGGCTTTATTCATAATATGGGAAAGCCTGCGATCCCTGAAATCCGTGGCTACTTGTAACATGCTGAATTTTTGCATACGTCTCGCATGACCAGGAGTTGCAAACTTAATTTTACACTAATCAACACGTTGGTGGAAAGATGGAGGCCCAAAACACATAATTTCCACCTTTCATGCGGCCAGTGTACAATCACACTCAAGGACGTAGCGCTACAACTCAGTATGCCTGTGGGTGGACCAGTCATCATGGGATCAGTAGTTGTTCCGAGTAAAGTGGATCTCTACAGACCACTGTTGGGGAAGGTCCCGGACAAGTTTGAAGGTGGTCAGATATCGATTAACTGGTTGGAAAGAAATTTCGACCAACTCTCTCAAGACCGAACAAAAGAGGTCATAGAACAATACGCTCGAGCATCCATCATAGGGTTAATCGGAGCATTTTAATGCCCGACAAATCTCGAAATTTGGTGCACGTTAGGTGGCTACTACATCTTGTGGACTTCAATGAATGCAGAAAACTAAGTTGGGGATTGGTCATCTTGTCCATGTTATATCAAGAGATTTGTCGGGCCACGGTACCGAATAAGATGTCGATCAGTGGTTGCCTACCCTATTGTAGTTGTGGGTCTGGTGGCGACTACAATTTCTATGTCCCAAGGTGATCGACCCGTACATGTTCCCATTGATGATGAGGTAAACATCATTTAATAATAAATATGTAGTTTCTACATTAGTTTTTTTATTTATTATATGTTTCGACTAACATATCGCTTGTACAGGTGGAATCATGGGTCGAGTTACATGGGACTGCCCGAGGATCTGAAAGATTTTAGGCTGATGCTAGACCAACGCTCGGAAGCGAAGGTTAGTTACTAATTCTTTCGAACCTCTATTAATTACGTAATGATTCATAAAAAAAGCGTACATAACGATATTTACAACTTTACTCTTCAGTTTAAATGGATGTCGTAGGATGAAAACCGATATCATTTATTGCATCCCACCAGAAGTGTTGGAAAATCGAGAGATGTGGGAAGCCAATGTGTCATTGGTAGTGTACGCGACGGTTGAAATACACAAATTGGACCAGGTGTTGCGGCAGTTCAGGTGGAGGTAACAAATTTGGCCGCCACCGCGAGACTTGAAGGAGCTGCACAAGGTGGACATGCCGGGGAAGAAAGAGGACGACTAGGTGAAGCGACATGGGAGCATATCGAAGCTTGGGAGCATAGGATGCAATCTTTACCCGGTCCACGAACCATTGTTCTTAACAAACATTGCGGCAGATGTCGAGTACATGTCGTGGTTCAGACTCACCGATAAGCCGTATCTACTATCGCTAGAGGAGAGGAGAAGCCAAATTTGGTGCAAGAGGCAACGACGATCACCATAGCAGTAGCATAATAGGGGATGCGGTCGCACAATGGGATCGTCATTGGCCCCGGTAGAAAAAGTGATTTCCTGCCATGTCAGTAGAAATGCTTGCCCAGCTAGGCATGCTTTTTCTAACAAAATTTCTTCTACCAGAATTAAAAGTTCGACGATTCGTATTTTTTCATCCACTTTAATCACATTTCGAATATGTTCTTCACTTCTACAACGCGTCTTCAATGAAATGATTTTTTATTTTTATTTTGCATATAGACCCTTTCCTACACTTATAAAAGAGGTCTCACACACCAAGCTTCAATTGCCCCTCAAACATATTCTACAACACACTTTCCACCTCTACTTCATAAATCATTTTTGGGTGTTAACAATTCCAGTTTCTAAAAATATTTCCTTAATGTTCAAGGTATTTTTTAGTCGTCGGTGATGCGATATCTCTACAAGCCGCACACATTTCATTTTTCATGTCGATTGGGGACCATTACCTCTAAAGCCTATCGCGGAAAGTCAGGTTCAGAGTGGTTTTACTTTCTACGGTCAAGGGTGGAAGTCTACATGGAGGTCTCAATCAACGACCGTTATGCGGTACTGGTCGAGGTATAATAGGAGAGCCAATTGACAATCGTTACGCGACCACGAGCTCAATCTTTTTGGATACTCAAAAGTAATGCCCTATAAATACCATACAGAAGTTTGAGGGCATATTCGTACGAAAAACTGTAGGGCTTCTCGCTATAATCGATGTAATTTTTTCTCCATTTCTAAGCAACCGGTACCTTTAACCTTCCTTTTTATCTTAATGCCGGCACCATCGTGGATGCAAGATAACTCTCAAATGGGGAGTGGTTTTTGTAGTGTAGTAAACGTATTGCTCCTTTCGGGGTGGCGATGGTTGTCTTTATTAAACAAGCCATTAATAACTACAACCGCTACTGTGCCGAACCGAGTTTAACCTCTACTATGCTGAAACATCCGCTCTCTACTTGAGAGCCCTCTTGTGTCCACCTCAATGTCAGCCTTCAGATAAGAATGAAAGGTCAAAGGTACCGACTGTGTAACGGCCTAATTTTCAGTGGTGTCGGAAATGGTGATATGAGATCACTAAATCCGACAGGTAAGATTGAATAAGATAGTAATTTAATATTTATGAGTCAAGTGAGAATTTAGAAGAGTTTGTGGATTGTGAATTTGATGAATTAAAAGAATTTATTAGGTCAAATAGGTTAAAACGAGGTATCGAGACCTCAAATTTGAATCGAGCCATAAATATTTTTAGAAATATTTATGGAGTGTTATTAAGTTAGTATTAAAGTTTGGTTGAGAAATTTAAATGTTTGGGTAGTCAATTAAATAAAAGGACTAAATTGTAACAAGTGTAAATTTGCTAGAAGAATTAAATAGCTCAAGTGTTAAAAGAAGGAGGAGTTATAGGGCAATTAACCTAAAGGTGAATAGGCTGGACGGCAAGGGGAAGAAAGTCATCACAAAGATAAGGGAAATAAGGGCAAAATTGGAAATTTAATAATTTTAACATGTATAATAAAGATAAAATAGAAAAACCTAGAGATATCTTCACATTATCTCAGCCAAAACACCATAGGAGTTCTGGAGAAAGCTGGTTATTCATATCTTTACATCATGTGAGTTTGATTCTTGCTTTTTCTTGATAATTTTTATGTTTTTATGACTTTTACAACTAGATCCACTTATAGAATTCATTAGTTTTTGATTTGGTGGGTAAAATTTGAAGTTACCCTGGCTGAATAATGGAAGTTTATGATGAATTATTATGAAAATTAAATTATAATTTCATATTAAGGTGGTTTTATTAAGTGATTTTGATAGGAAATGATATTTAGGACCTAATTGTGAAAAAGTTGTGAATTAGAGGTTGCTGTTGAAATTAAGAATATAAAAGGTTGTGAAATAGTTTGTAATGATAGAATAAAGTGTTAATTGAGAAAAATTAGTTCAATTGATGGCTGAATTGAACAGGGACTAAATTGTAAAAACTGTAAATTTTGGGATAAAAGTGCAATTTCGAAATTTGAAGAGCATAATTTGTGAAGTGAAATGGAAATGAAATATATGCTAATGAGTGAAAATATTTTACATTATAGATCAAGAAACCAAAGAAGAAAGAGGAAAAGAAAAGTTGCGAGTAGTCCCTAAATTTCAAAATCTTCTACAAATCAGCCGGGTAAGTTCATATGGTTGAATTTATATGTTTATTTGTGAAAGATTGAATGATATAATGTGCTGTAAATGTGAATTTGCTGTGGGATTGTGGAAAATATGATAAAATGAAAGAATAAATGGCGGTAATTCAAATTAGGAAAAACGCAGAATTGAGTACGTTCGTGTCGTGACATGTGATGAATTGACGGAAAAGACCATGGTTAATCCATGGCAAATGTGAAATGTAGGTATGGTATCATCCATACTGAGTTATGAAATGTAGGTATGGTATCATCTATACTGAGTTATGAAATGTAGGTATGGTACCATCCATACTGAGATATGAAATGTAGGTATGGTATCAACCATACTGAGTTGTGAAATGTAGGTATGGTATTAACCATACTGAGTTGTGAAACGTGGCATCGAAAGCAACAGCGTACTCAAATTGTAAGACGCTTCCTAATTTGATAAAAAGTAATATAAAATGAGTGAATCAAATGGAAAAGATTGAGTAGTTGTTAATGTTGAGCTCAACTATGAGAAGTATTTTAACAATGGTTGTGAATGGCAGGAACTTTAGAAAATGTTTTGTTATTGTTTGGAAATATTATGTGTGGTAAGCATTACTTTTAAACCTATGGACTTACTAAGCTTCATCAAGCTTACTTGTGTGTGTTTGATATTTTTATGTAGATTGAATTAAAGAGAAGTGGTAGATCGGATCATCACAGCAAAGCTCACTATCCAGATCAATTCCGGTAGCTTTTGTTTTATGCTTAAAGATTTATATGGCATGTATAGAGTTTAAATGGGATGGAGTAAAGATGTTATAAACTAGTTAGTAATATTTTGTAATGAAACAGTTTTTGAATTACAGCAGTAACGTGATTTTGAAAAATCACCAAAATTAGAAGAAATGGAATTAGAAAGTTAATGAGATATGAATTGAAAGCTCTTTGAGTCTATTTTCATATAAAAGAAATAGAGTAAGCAAAAGAAATGGAAATTAAGAGATATTTAAATTTTAGTGAAACTGGTTCTGAACGAATTCGTGGTCCCCTGTTCTACATTTGAAAAATCATTAAAATTGTAAAAATATAATTATGGGATATGGTTTATATGAATGGAATCCTGAATGAGTCTATTTTCAAATGAAATAAATAAAAGGTCATATGAATTCTGTACAAAGAGTAATTTGATTCGTAGTGAAGAGAGGTCAGAACAGTCAAATAGTGAAACAGGGGAAACTTTAATGAATAAACTGTACTAATTGGCCACATGAAAAATTCTGGAAAAATTATAGTGAAAAGATATATGAGTCTAGTTTCAGGAAAAATTTACGGATCTTAATTTGGAGTTCCGTAGCTCCAGATATAAATATTTTAGTGACTATGATGCAGATGGACAGTTTTAAATTTTATGCCGAATTAGTGTTAAGTTTAGTAATGCCTCGTGCTCGACTCCGGCAACGGTCTCGGGTAAGGGGTGTTACATTTATTGGTATCAGAGCTTTGGTTTAGACGATTCTCGGAACGAGTGTGATGTATAAAATGTTTAGTAATACATGCCATATAAATCTGTGATAGTGGGATGTGAATGATCCGATCTAACTATTAATTTTTGTTATAGATTGTAAAGATGTCTGATAGACCTGAGGGTGCTGATCATGAAGAGGAAGTTAATAGTAGAGTACAGACTTCGAAGGGGAACAAGTAATAATGTTCGATTTCTTTGATGAGAGAAGAAGAACTTAAAAATTTGATTTACGGGTAATGAATCGGTGGTTTAGTGAAACAATGCAAGGAAGAAGTCAGCACCACAACCTCCTCCTCCCCTCTGTACCACCGATTTACAACCCGATTGCTCCTCCTTTAATAGATGAATCTAGCAAAAGAACACCGATTGAGAAACTCGGAAAGTTGAGTGAAGAATTTAGAGGAAGATCGGACGATGATCCGATTAAAAAGAGTATTGGTTAAAAAGCTTGGAAAGAGTTTTTAAACAGATGATGTGTTCTCCGGAAGACTATTTGAGGTGTGCGATTTCATTACTGAAAGAAGAAGCGTATAATTGGTGGGAAACCATTGAGGCAGTGGTACCTACAGAGAAACTTACCTGGGAATTCTTCCAAAATGAGTTTAGAAAAAAGTATGTGGGAAGGAGATATTTAGATAAAAGAAGAGGGAATTCCTTGATCTTGACAAGGAACAAAACAATGGCTGAATATGAAAGAGAATTTGTGTATCTCAAGAGGTATGCTCGGGATGTTGTAAACAGAGGAAGAAATGTGCATTAGATTTGAAGAAGGGCTTAATGATGAAATCGAATGATGATTGGAGGCACAGAGATTCGAGAATTTGTGGTTTACATCGATCGAGCTCAAAAGATGGAAGAAGTGTATAATGAAAGATACAAAGAGACAGAAAAGGCAAAGAAGTATATAAAAGAAGTTTTTCTAGACCAACTTCGACTTTTCCGGCTAAAAAGTTCAGAGATGATTCTAGTCGATCTGTTACAATTCCGGAACGATCGTATAAAAGTAAAACAACTCAAAGAGATGTCGGAGTGATTAATAAACCAGCAGTTAGTACTGGTAGTGTACAAAATATTCCGAGACCTAGATGCAAGAATTGTGGTAGATTTCATATTGGGGAATGTTGGGGAAGAATCGGAGCTTGTTATAGATGTGGTGGAACTGATCATTTTATTCGGGATTGTCCTCAGTCATTAAAAGAAAGTAAAGAACAAGGCGAGAAGCAAACAAATACTCCTCAGAAAAGTAGACGTTCGGGTCAAAGTAGTGCTGCTGAGACCGCTCGTTCGGGAATGAGAGATACTGTAGCCCGATCAGAAACAAGGGCACCTGCACATACATATGCTATTCGGGCAAGAGAAGAAGCTTCTGCTCCAGATGTGATAGCTGGTATTTTCCATCTTTTTAATGATTCTGTGTATACTTTAATTGATCCTGGATCTACGCATTCATATATTTGCACTGCATTAGTGTCGTAAAAGAAAATGACTATTGAGTCCATTGACTTTTATATGCAAGTCACTAGTCCGTTAGGGCAAAGTGTGTTAGTTAATTTAATATGTCAAGTGTCCACTGAAAATACAAGGCTGTGAATTCTCTGCTGATTTAATGTTATTACCTTTCCGAGAATTTGATGTTATTCTTGGCATGGATTGGTTGATTGAACATGATGCCATAGTGAATTGTAGAGAAAAACGGGTTGATTTAAAATGTCAGACAGGGGAAATAGTTTCAGCTGAGTTTGGAGATCAAAAGAATGATGTCAGAACTATTTCAGCCATTACAGCTCAGAAATTGATTCGAAAGGGTAATGAAGCATTTTTAGCTTATGTTCTTGATACTCGGGGTTCTGAAATGAAGATGGAACAACTGCCAGTTGTTAATGAGTTTACTGATGTGTTTCCTGAGGAATTACCTGGTTTACCCCCAGATCGTGAGGTTGAATTCGTAATTGATGTAATTTCGGGTACAGCTCCGATATCAATAGCACCGTATAGAATGGCACCAGCTGAGTTGAAGGAGTTGAAGACGCAATTGCAAGAGTTATTGGATAAGGGGTTCATTAGACCGAGTACATCACCGTGGGGCGCACCTGTTTTATTTGTGAAAAAGAAAGATGGCTCGTTGCGATTGTGTATTGATTATAGATAGCTGAACAAGGTAACCATTAAAAATAAATATCCATTACCTCGTATCGATGATTTATTTGATCAACTGAAAGGTGCTGCAGTGTTCTCAAAGATAGACCTTAGATCTGGGTATTATCAACTGAAGGTTAAAGAGTGTGATGTGCCAAAGCGCTTTTGAACTCGGTATGGTCACTACAATTTCGGTAATGCCTTTTGGTTTGACAAATGCCCCTGCTGCATTTATGGATTTAATGAATCGGATTTTTCAGCCTTATTTGGATAGATTTGTGGTGGTATTTATTGATGACATATTGGTCTATTCAAAGACAGAATCCGAGCATACACAACACTTGAGAATTGTATTACAGACTTTGAGAGAAAAGCAGTTGTATGCAAAATTTAGTAAATGTGAGTTTTGGCTTCATGAAGTTGGATTTTTGGGTCACATTGTGTCAGCTGAAGGAATTCGTGTGGATCAAGTAAAGTTTCAGCACGGTGGTGAATTGGAAAACACCGAAGAATGTAACTGAAGTGCGAAGTTTTCTGGGACTAGCAGGGTATTATCGCCGTTTTGTAAAGAATTTTTCCATGATTGCTTCACCAATGACTCGTTTATTACAAAAGAATGTTGAGTTTGTGTGGTCTGATGAATGTCAACAGAGCTTTGACCAATTAAAGAAAATGTTAACAGAAGCTCCAGTTTTGACTCAACCAGAATCAGGTATACCGTATATTGTGTACAGTGATGCATCTTTAAATGGTTTGGGTTGTGTGTTAATGCAGTCGGGAAAGGTAGTGGCTTATGCTTCACGGCAATTAAAACCACATGAAAAGAATTACCCTACACATGATCTTGAATTAGCTGCAATTGTTTTTGCTTTAAAAATTTGGAGACACTATTTATATGATGAGAAGTGTTATATCTATACAGATCACAAAAGTCTGAAATACCTAATGACTCAGAAGGAACTGAACTTAAGACAGAGGCGGTGGTTAGAGTTGCTGAAAGATTATGATTTGGTTATTGACTACCATCCAGGAAAAGCTAATGTAGTTGCTGATGCACTTAGTCGAAAGTCATCATTGTTTGCACTTCGGTTAATGAATGCTCATTTGGCTCTTAGTGAACAAGGTGTTGTATTAGCAGAATTGAAAGTGAAACCCATGTTTCTTCAACAAATTCAGAAACTGCAGAATGAAGACCCGAAATTGGTATTTAAACGACAAATGGTTCGAGATAATTTAGATTCAGAGTTCAGCATTGATGATGAAGGTATGTTGCGTTATCATAACAGAATTTGTGTTCCAAACAATTCTGATTTGAAGAATAACATTCTTTCTGAAGCACATAATAGTATGTATTCTATTCATCCAAGGCGAAGACGAAAATGTATGGTGATTTGAAAAAGATATATTGGTGGCCTGGTATGAAAAGAGAAATTTCAGAATTTGTTGCAAAATGTTTAATTTGTCAGCAAGTTAAAGCGGAGCATCAAGTGCCAACGGGTTTATTACAACCCATTATGATTCCTGAATGGAAGTGGGAGCGTGTTACAATGGATTTTGTGTCAGGATTGCCTATGACTCCAAGAAAGAAAGATTCGATATGGGTGATTGTTGATAGATTGACAAAGTCAGCACACTTTATTCCAATGTAATGCATTTTTCACTTGAGAAGTTAGAGAATTGTATGTGTCAGAGATTGTGAGACTACATGGGGTTCCAGTATCTATCATCTCAGGCCGGGATCCGAGGTTTACTTCGAGATTTTGGAACAAACTGCAAGAAGCTTTAGGTACCAAATTAAATTTTAGTACAGCGTTTCATCCTCAAACAGATGGACAGTCAGAGCGAGTGATTCAAATTCTAGAAGATATGTTAAGATGTTGTATACTTGAGTTTGGTGACAGATTGGGAAAGGTATTTACCTTTGGTGAGTTTGCTTATAATAATAGCTATCGGTCTAGTATAAAAATGGCACCATTTGAAGCTCTTTATGGTAGGAAATGCAAGACTCCATTGTGTTGGATGAATTAAGTGAATCAAAATAGTTGGGGTTGATTTGATTCGGGAAACTGAAGAGAAAGTCCAGGTTATTCGAGATAGTCTAAAAGCTGTTTCAGATCGTCAGAAGTCATATGCAGATTTGAAACGAAGAGACATAGAATATGCAGTGGGTGATTGAGTATTTTTAAAAGTTTCACCGTGGAAGAAGGTGTTACGGTTTGGCGAAAAGGAAAATTGAGTCCAAGATTTATAGGTAGTATGAAATTGTGGAAAGGTTGGTCCGTAGCTTATCGATTGGCTTTACCTCCGGAACTTGAGAAGATCCACAATGTGTTTCATGTGTCTATGCTCAAAGCGGTATAGGTCGATCCTTTACACGTAATTCTCATCATTGAAATTGAGCTTCAACCAGATATGACTTATTCGAAGAACCAATGAAGATTTTGGCTCGTGAAGTTAAAGAATTGCGGAATAAAAAGATACCATTGGTCAAAGTATTATGGCATCGACATGGTATGGAGGAAGCAACTTGGGAAACAGAGAGTCAATGAGATCACAAGATCCAAATCTATTTTCAGTAACAAATTTCGAGGACGAAATTTTTAAGGAGGAGAGTTAGAACTACCTAATTTTCAATTGGTGTCGGAAATGGTGATATGAGATCACTAAATCCGACAGGTAAGATTGAATAAGATAGTAATTTAATATTTATGAGTCAAGTGAGAATTTAGAAGAATTTGTGGATTGTGAATTTGATGAATTAAAAGAATTTATTAGGTCAAATAGGTTAAAACGAGGTATCGAGACCTCAAATTTGAATCGAGCCATAAATATTTTTAGAAATATTTATGGAGTGTTATTAAGTTAGTATTAAAGTTTGGTTGAGAAATTTAAATGTTTGGGTAGTCAATTAAATAAAAGGACTAAATTGTAACAAGTGTAAATTTGCTAGAAGAATTAAATAGCTCAAGTGTTAAAAGAAGGAGGAGTTATAGGGCAATTAACCTAAAGGTGAATAGGCTGGACGGCAAGGGGAAGAAAGTCATCACAAAGATAAGGGAAATAAGGGCAAAATTGGAAATTTAATAATTTTAACATGTATAATAAAGATAAAATAGAAAAACCTAGAGATATCTTCACATTATCTCAGCCAAAACACCATAGGAGTTCTGGAGAAAGCTGGTTATTCATATCTTTACATCATGTGAGTTTGATTCTTGCTTTTCTTGATAATTTTATGTTTTTATGACTTTTACAACTAGATCCACTTATAGAATTCATTAGTTTTTGATTTGGTGGGTAAAATTTGAAGTTACCCTGGCTGAATAATGGAAGTTTATGATGAATTATTATGAAAATTAAATTATAATTTCATATTAAGGTGGTTTTATTAAGTGATTTTGATAGGAAATGATATTTAGGACCTAATTGTGAAAAAGTTGTGAATTAGAGGTTGCTGTTGAAATTCAGAATATAAAAGGTTGTGAAATAGTTTGTAATGATAGAATAAAGTGTTAATTGAGAAAAATTAGTTCAATTGATGGCTGAATTGAGTAGGGACTAAATTGTAAAAACTGTAAATTTTGGGATAAAAGTGCAATTTCGAAATTTGAAGAGCATAATTTGTGAAGTGAAATGGAAATGAAATATATGCTAATGAGTGAAAATATTTTACATTATAGATCAAGAAACCAAAGAAGAAAGAGGAAAAGAAAAAGTTGCAGAGTAGTCCCTAAATTTCAAAATCTTCTACAAATCAGTCGGGTAAGTTCATATGGTTGAATTTATATGTTTATTTGTGAAAGATTGAATGATATAATGTGCTGTAAATGTGAATTTGCTGTGGGATTGTGGAAAATATGATAAAATGAAAGAATAAATGGCGGTAATTCAAATTAGGAAAACGCAGAATTGAGTTAGCTCGTGTCGTGACATGTGATGAATTGATTTGGAAAAGACCATGGTTAATCCATGGCAAATGTGAAATGTAGGTATGGTATCATCCATCTTGAGTTATGAAATGTAGGTATGGTATCATCCATACTTGAGTTATGAAATGTAGGTATGGTACCATCCATACCGAGATATGAAATGTAGGTATGGTATCAACCATACCGAGTTGTGAAATGTAGGTATGGTATTAACCATACTGAGTTGTGAAACGTGTAATCGAGCAACGACGTACTCAAATTCGTAAGACGTTTCCTAATTTGATAAAAAGTAATATAAAATGAGTGAATCAAATGGAAAAGATTGAGTAGTTGTTAATGTTGAGCTCAACTATGAGAAGTATTTTAACAATGGTTGTGAATGGCAGGAACTTTAGAAAATGTTTTGTTATTGTTTGGAAATATTATGTGTGGTAAGCATTACTTTTAAACCTATGGACTTACTAAGCTTCATCAAGCTTACTTGTGTGTGTTTGATATTTTTATGTAGATTGAATTAAAGAGAAGTGGTAGATCGGATCATCACAGCAAAGCTCACTATCCAGATCAATTCGGTAGCTTTTGTTTTATGCTTAAAGATTTATATGGCATGTATAGAGTTTAAATGGGATGGAGTAAAGATGTTATAAACTAGTTAGTAATATTTTGTAATGAAACAGTTTTTGAATTACAGCAGTAACGTGATTTTGAAAAATCACCAAAATTAGAAGAAATGGAATTAGAAAGTTAATGAGATATGAATTGAAAGATCTTTGAGTCTATTTTCATATAAAAGAAATAGAGTAAGCAAAAGAAATGGAAATTAAGAGATATTTAAATTTTAGTGAAACTGGTTCTGAACGAATTCGTGGTCCCCTGTTCTACATTTGAAAAATCATTAAAAATTGTAAAAACATAATTATGGGATATGGTTTATATGAATGGAATCCTGAATGAGTCTATTTTCAAATGAAATAAATAAAAGGTCATATGAATTCTGTACAAAGAGTAATTTGATTCGTAGTGAAGAGAGGTCAGAACAGTCAAATAGTGAAACAGGGAAACTTTAATGAATAAACTGTACTAATTGGCCACATGAAAAATTCTGGAAAAATTATAGTGAAAAGATATATGAGTCTAGTTTCAGGAAAAATTTACAGATCTTAATTTGGAGTTCCGTAGCTCCAGATATAAATATTTTAGTGACTATGATGCAGATGGACAGTTTTAAATTTTATGCCGAATTAGTGTTAAGTTTAGTAATGCCTCGTGCTCGACTCCGGCAACGGTCTCGGGTAAGGGGTGTTACAGACTGCTTGGAAATAGAGAAAAAATTTATGCTGATTACACCAGAAGTCCCCAAAGTTTTTCTGTATAATTATGGCCTCAATCTTATGTATGATATATACAAGGCATCGTTTGTGAGTATCCAAAACGCTTGAACTCCTAACTGTGTAACGAATGTCACCTGGCCCCCGTTATACTCAACCTGTGGCTGCATCACGACTGCCGTCTAGGACCTTCACCTAGATTTTGGCCCCTGATCATATCAAGCATTATTACCCCGAAACCAAATTTCCCCACGATGGGTTTCTAAGGTGATGGTCCTATCCTGTTATTACATATGAAATGTATGTATTCTGAGGCGCGCTATCACATCCCCGACCCCTCAAACCTACCTATGAACTTTCGCGGTTTCAGCCAAAAACCTTAAATCCTAGAATTAAAAAAACCCTAACCCTAAAAAAATTAAAAACGGTTTGGGTTTTCGGAGAGAGAAATAGAAAGACGTCCCAGAAAGCTCGCCTAGTTGGACGCGCTTTCCATTTCTCTCTTCTAAAATCAGCCTATTTCCCTAAATAAAAATAAAAAAGCCCAAAGGCCTAATTAAAAAATAAAACTAACATATTCTGTTAATTTTGCCAATTTGCAAAGGGTAAATTATATTTGTAATCACTTCATTATTAGTATTTTTTATTATCATTAATTATGAAAAGTTACAAAATAATCGCTCAATTATTCAAAATTTTTTGTCCATTCAACTATTCGATTTTTTTCTTTTTTGGTCATCCAACTGTTCATAATTTTCTTTTTTGGTCACTAGTTTTAAATTACTAATGGAAAGACTTAATAGTTGGCATGATAATAACTTTTATATATTGTGTCAATTTAGTCTGATTCTAGAAAAAGTCAACCCCAAACATTTACACATTGTGTAATTTGGTCATTTTTTTTGCAATTTTACTTTTATTTGTGATATTGAGGGTTAATTTTAAAAAAAATGAGGAAAATATGAAAATTATTAACTTGGATTTTTGGGAGCTTTCAGTTTTGGTATATTTCCAATCAAATTTAGTTGATAGTTTTTTTTTTTTAGTTTTTTAGGTAAAAGAGTCACAAAGAAAAATAATTTTTTAAAAAAAAGAGATCGGGTTACAAACTGTGTAAACATTAAGGGTTAATTTTTTTAGAATCAAGATTAAATTTGACACAATATATAAATGTTGAGAGTTAAAATTACTATTATTTCAAATTTAAAAGCCGTCACATTATGTTTTTCATTAGTCATTTAATGATTGGTGGCAAAAAAAAAAATTGAATAGTTGGATGACCATTTTAACTTTTCATAGTTAGGTACCTACAAGTGTAATTTACCTATTTTAAAATTAGTTTTGGTTTTTTCTATTTTATAAATAAATATTTGTTATATATTATAAATTTAAAAATAGAATTTAACTTTTGAATATTTAAAATTATATATCTATTAATTTTTTTATAAAAATGAATTAGGTTTTGTTGAAGTGTTTAAAATTATTATTTCATAATAATATAATTTATTTTAAAAATGTATGTTTTTCACCATCTTTCATTAATGCGTGAAATCAACCCATTTATGGTCTCATACCATCCCTAGCCTTGTACTTCAAGTTTTCTCAGCAAAATAAAATAATATAACTATCATAATCATTATTAATTTTTTTCTTACCTAGGAAAAAAAAGTCGGTTCCGTCGATTGAGCTTTTAACTCGATTGGTATAGGTATTATTATCAATACAAGAGGACGTGGGTTCGAGTGCGCTATAGCATATTATCCTCCTATTTATGGGTTGGAGAGGGGCTATGGGTAGTTCTAGGCATTGTATCAAAAAGAGTAAATATGATCAATATCTATAATGAGATTGTTTAAAAAAAAACTTGATTCTTTATGAATTTCAAGTTTGTGCTCCATTAAGTTAGGGTTTTTTTTTAAATATTTTTAAAATAAAAATTGGATAAATTATAAAATGATCATCTAATTATGCTTTTCATTCTATTTTGGTCATCCAACTATAATTTTTTATTTAGTCATTAAACTTTTAAAATTAAATATTTTAGTCATTCGAAGTGATGTCGGTTTTTTTATTGTTCTAGTAAGAAAATTATCCTCTAATATTTACACGTTCTATTTATTTGATAGTAAATATAAAAATTAAAAAATTTAGTCTTTAATGTTTACAAAATTTGTCATTTTAGTTCTAAATCTAAAAGATTTAATAAATTTAGCCCTCAATATTTACAAAATCTATCAATTTAGTCTTAACTCTTAAAACTAAAAAATATTTTTTAAAAATCATTTTAACCCTTCATAACCCATCGACTAACTCATGTGAGATATTAAAATAAGAAAAAGAATACCCTCTATCAAGCCACTTACAAAAGAACTCTAAAAAGTTAGGATAAAACACACAAAAAAAAAAAAATTAAGATCCAAAAGAAAATAAAGGCATTAAAAACGTTATTTGTTCAGGTAGTAATGCAACCAAGTATTCCAGATAAGTTCCAAATCAATTAGTTTTATCTAGTGTGAAGCCTAAATTATAGTAAAAGAAATTGTTACAAGTGACTTGAAATAGGGTACTTTTTTTTTTTCTTATTTTAATATCTCACACTGCTAAAAATATTTTTTAAGTATTTTTTTAATTTTTAGAGTTAGGACTAAATTGATAGATTTTGTAAATATTTAGGGCAAAATTTATTGAATTTTTAAAATTAGAACTAAAATGACAAATTTTGTAAACATTGAGGCTAAATTTGTTGAATTTTTATATTTAGGATCAAAATGATAAAATGTGTAAACATTAAAGGGATAATTTTGTTACTAGACCAATAAAAAAAGCTCACATCAGCTCACTAAAATATTTAATTTAGAAAAAGTATAGTGACTAAATTGAAAAAATTAATAATTAGGTGACCAAAATAGAACATAAGGCATGGTTGAGTGGCCATTTTTTATAATTTATCCATAAAATTTTGAGCGCTTAATATGTTATTTAATAACACTTGTAACACCCCGGCACCCGACCGATGGTCGAGTCCGAGCTACATTGTGCTACATTCATTGCCAAAGTAATTGCGATCAAAATATATCTGGTATGTGTGATTAAACGAATATTTTCAAGCAAGATATGCATACAATATGATATACATTCATTTTCGGTATTATATGAGCTTACCAAAGCTTTAAAACTAACCTGAGGTCTATCACGGACTAACCTGAAAAGTTTTCAAAGCATGATAGGTGGGTGTCATGACATTAAAACTAGTAGCCAAACTTCCCAACCTAAGGACCAATTTGTAAAATTTTCAAAATAAAAAAAGGCCAATGTTGCAACATTCAGGTTGTGGAGTCACGACATCCATGGTAGAATACAAATCCTCTATTTTTTTTTTCAGAGTTGTCAATTTAGCATAAATCAATAAGATTTGGCCCTAATTCCTCATTCATCCTTCTAACACATATAGACATGATTATTATGCTAGTTTCACATCATTCATACCTAGTTCATATATGATCAAAACCATTTTCATAACTTCACCAATCATGCTCCAAAACCAATCAAAATTCTTTTAATTGCATAACCACTAACCTTAAGACTCGAAACCAACCATATGAACACATTCAAGTACTAACAAAGAGTCATATCATATACAATTTAACCATTTGAAACATTTAGCCAATAAACCCTAGGTACATGCCATACAACCAAAATGAAACACAGTATACAAACTTTGTTGAGTTAGAAATGATAGTCTAGATGCTGACTTCAAATCACGGGGCTTTAAGAAATACCTAAACCTGCGCACGGAGAAAACAAACTGTACACTAAGTAAAAGGGCTCAATGTCACATTTACAATCCAAAGTTTAAAACATAAGCGTAAACCAATCAATTCCAAAATAAACATGTATATCTATATGTACATATCAACACCTACTTACACTTTGGAGTTACCAAGTTTTGCATTAAAAATCTAAGCACATTATGTGTATAATACAAACACCAAGTCCTTCCAATCCAATACAACATTTCAAACATACCAATGTCAAAACCATCAATTTCAAGTTTTTTCCCGATATACCACTTATAATATCACACATTTCATTCGATCTTGGAGTTTACTGACTCATTTGTACTCATTTTGCCCCTAGGGCTCGATTTCATCTCATTTACATACTCAACTGTATGATTATAACATTTCATTTGAATTTAATCATAAATCATTCTCAACATTCAAATTTATAACATATTCATTTAGATTTTCAAGTTTGCATTTTGTAACCACTATTAACTTGACTCTGATTTGGACTCGAACGGATATTCAAATTGTCCAACCAACACAACAAACTGGCACTAAAGTGCATCATTGGATAACCAAAGTGAGGGAAACTGGCACGTAAAGTGCATAGTGGCACATAAAGTGCATTACTCGCACACAAAGTGCATCCTGGCACATGAGGTGCATCCTGGCACATAAGCGCATAACTGGTATACAAATCAATCCTATGACATGCCAACTATATCCGACTCAGCATGACTTGTTAATAGGGCATCAACATTCAATTCCTTTTTACAATTTAGTACACATATCATATCTCAATCATTTTCCTTATCACTATCACTATCACTATCACTATCACTACCACTATCACTATCACAATCCAATTCAATAACATATCATACATCAATTCCATATTATTCCACACTTTCCTACACAATTTCCATACCACATATCATATTTAGCGCAATTCACGCTATTTTACATTTTATTTAGTTTAGTCCTATATTCCAAAAATTCACATTCAAGCTCGATTCAATAACTTATATCATCACTATATACTTACCTTTGTACTTTCATATGCAAGTAACATGAAAATGAAATTAATTTACGGGACTTAAATTATAAATGTACAAACTAGAACTTTCGGCTACTTGTCAACTACTTTTGCTTTTCCTCTCTTTCTCGATGGATCCACGTCGATGTTAACTATGAATAATCATAAAACATATCACGCTATCATTATCCAACAATTTCACAATCAATTATGAATCTACACATATTTTATAAATTATTCAATTTAGTCCCTAAAACATAAACAAGTATAACTTTGAATCTAGAGCTTCGAATTAAAATCCGATTTCACCTATATTCATTAAGGACCCTCAACACTTTATTTTTACCAAAATTTCATAAAAAATTATATTTTTCAATTTGGTCCCTAATGTAGAAAACTCACTATTAAGCTTTACAATTTAGTCATTTTCTTAAACTAAGCTAATTTTCTATCAATTTATCACCTAAATCATTCAATTCTCAATAATGGAAACTTTAAAAACTTTAACAGATTTACAAATTGGTACACGAGTTAGTTAAATAAGCTCCCATGATCACAAATCTATAAAAATTACAAGAAAAAGACTTGAAATTCTTACCAAAATGATGGCTAAATGCATAAACCAAGCTTTTCTTTTTTTTTTTCTCCTACGGTGGATGGTTAAGAAAGGAAGATGCTGATTGATTTTATCATCTTTTTACTCTAACACATGCTTTATATACTTCATTAAAAAAATCACGTTTAATTTGTTGTAATCACATTTTAATTAAGCTTAATAATATCCACCATCATCATCCACTATCCATCAATTAAAAATGGCGTATTAGTCATCTTAGTCCTATAATTGCTATTTAAGTCCCCAAGTCATTTCCTAATTAAAAATCTATAGCAATTAAACTTTTACAATTTAGTCTCTGGATCTTAATTAATTACAATTTCAGCTAAATTATTAATCCAAATTTCAATTCGTTTATACACTAACTCCGTAATTATTCCTATTTAATGTTTACGAAACGGGTCCCAAAACCGTATTTTTCGACACACTAGAAACCGAGTCATTACAATAATAGTATTATATTAAACTTAATAATTGATGATTTTATTCATTGTTTTCATTATATTAGATAATAATAATATTATTATGTAATAATTTTAAAAGATGCTTATTACAAAAATAAGCTAAATTATTATTTTATTCTTTATTAGGGCAATAAATAAATGAGAACAACAATTTGTTTTCCATTATCAAGTAGGGATTGATTTTGATATTTTCAAGATTTTCAAAATCATAGATTATTATGTGACATTTTTTATTATCAAATAGGTTAGAATTATAATCACTACATTTGAATAATTTCAATCGAATCAACATGATGAATGGGATGAAATTGATGATTAAAAATATATCCAGATGTTATTAATTTTATTTTTAAATCTAAAACCCACCTATGGAGAACAAAAATATAGTGCATAAATAAGGTAAAAGTATTAAAGAGGCCCTTATACTAGGAGTAAAATTGCATTTTGCTCCCTTTACTCAAAAAATGGGTAAACTAATATCTATACGTTATATTAAAGAGTAAATTGGTGCTTTTATTAAAAATTTCATCAATGAAAATTGGTCTCTATACATCAACATTAGGTACATGTGGCATGGAATTTGTCACACTGTTTGGTTATTCTATTAGTCACATCAATTTTTAACAATAGAAATGTATGAATTTTTTAACAAAAATGATTGGTTTGCTCTTTGATCTAATGTATAGGGGTTAATTTACCCATTTTTTTAGTAAATGAGACAAAATGTAATCTAACATTTAATCTGGGGTCTCATGATATTTTTACCCATGATTAATCAAACATTAGGATGAAGTAATTAGAACCATTTGAAACAAATAGCGATTGGATTTTTTAGGTATATATGATAGAAAAGAAATGATTCATATATAACATCTAACCTCAAATTAGGATGGTGAGAAATTGAATAACAACTCAAAATTTTAGAGCTCTTTGGCAATGTTGAATGAAGTCAACAATATGAAGCTCAATTATAATTTGGTTTAGAGATAATTATGTATCTAATAACTTAAACTTAAAGTCGTCTGATTAACAGCTACAAATCTTCACATACAAACACATGACACCAATCTGAAAAAGAAAATGTCCATATTATCTTACAAGTTGCCTTTCGGCTTCTACTGTGTTTTCTTAGATTGGATAACCACATTGTATTGAATAAAACAATTATTTTCATTATATTCTTAACGAATTTAATTTTATGGTTACAACTTTTGGTTTGCTTCAAACAAGTCCAAAAATTCAGCTAACGAGAAGTTAGTTTAATGGTAAGGTTGGGGTTACGAGAATTTTGATATTTGAGGTTTGAATCTCATCATATATAAATCATGAATGGGTTTTTAGTTTAAGTTTATTCAGATTTAAGTTTTACCATGTGCGAATCCTATCTAGACTTGTTTTGCTCTAGCTTTAAATATATTTTGATTATCAACCCGATTGTACTTTTGCAAAGGTATATTCTAAAAATTTGGTATTTCGTTTAGATCCATCATCACGTGGAATTGTTACACCTAGGGAGGATCCGTTATATCTAACAATGAGATATAAGGCAACCCGTCGAGTTTCAAACCTATATACTTTGAATCCTTTTTTTAAAAAATTTATACAAGTATTATGTAAGTTATTGATTTTGATATTAACTTAAAATTAAGGGTTAAGGGTTATAGGTTAGGGGTTAAGGTTTAGGGTTTAGGGTTTAGAGTTTAGTATTTAGGGTTTAGGGTTTAGGGTTTGGGGTTTAATACATGTTATATTATTTCGATATGGAATTTGGTATTTCGTTTAGATCCATCATCGTGGCATTGTTCCACCTAGGAGGATCCTTTATATCTAATGATGAGATATAAGGCAACCCGTCGAGTTTCGACCTATATACTTTGAATCTTTTCTTAAAATTATACAAGTATTATATAAGTTATTGATTTTGATATTAACTTAAAATTAAGGGTTAAGGGTTATAGGTTAAGGTTTAGGGTTTAGGGTTTAAAGTTTAGGGTTTAAGGTTTAGGGTTTAAGGTTTAGTGCTTAGGCTTTAAGGTTTATGGTTTAATACATGTTATATTATTTCGATATGGATTTTGGTATTTCGTTTAGATCCATCATACGTGGCATTGTTACACCTAGGGATGATCCTTTATATCTAACAGTGAGATATAAGGCAACCCGTCAGGTTTCCAGTCTATATACTTTGAATCCTTTTTTTTTTTTAAATTTATACAAGTATTATGTAAGTTATTGATTTTGATATTAACTTAAAATTAAGGGTTAAGGGTTATAAGTTAGGGGTTAGGGTTTAGGGTTTAGGGGTTAGGGTTTAGGGTTAAGGGTTTGGGGGTTTAATACATGTTATATTATTTCGATATGGAATTTGATATTTCATTTAGATCCATCATACGTGGCATTGTTACACCTAGGGAGGATCCGTTATATCTAACAATGAGATATAAGGCAACCCGTCAGGTTTCCAGCCTATATACTTTGAATCCTTTTTTTTTTTAAATTTATACAAGTATTATGTAAGTTATTGATTTTGATATTAACTTAAAATTAAGGGTTAAGGGTTATAGGTTAGGGGTTAGGGTTTAAGGTTTAGGTTTAGGGTTTAAGGTTTAAGGTTTAGGGTTTAGGGTTTAGGTTTAAGGTTTAAGGGTTTAGGGTTTAGGGTATATGGTATGTGGTTTAGGGTTTAAGGTTTGGGATTTAGAGTTTAGGGTTTGGGGTTTGGGGTTTGGGATTTAAGGTTTGGGATTTGGGGTTTTGAAATGAAAATATAAAAATACAAAATATATATATCTTATTAAAAAATTTAAAATTACAATAAATTTTAAAAATTAAAAGTACTTAATTTTTTTAAAATATTAATAATATAAAACAATTATAGAAAAATATATAAATTTTAGAGTTGATTTTGAGTACCACTAAACAACATAAAACCAAGAATGATATAAAAGGAAAAGGCCAAGATATAAAAGTAAAATGCCAAGATATAAAAGAAAACAAGTTCCCAACTAAACCGAGGAATTAAACAATGAATCTTAAGAGGTAATGTGACCTAATCCTATTGGTGTGTGGGCATTTTTATTTTTGCCTTGCATTTTCTTTAAACTTTAGCTAAATTTCTTCTATATTTGCTTCATTTCTTGCTTATGTACCATTTCATGCATTTCGGTGTTTTTCAAAGTGCTATGTATATAGTTACGTGTTGTTCTTATGTGTTTGATTGATTTTTAGATTGTTGTTAGCAATTAGTACTTTATTCATATGTAATAATTTATGTAGAACTAAAAGCAAACAAGGTTTTATACATGTTAAAGCATTTACTAGTACGAAAGTGTAAAAATTTCTAAAAGGCAGTTGCACAAACAAAAGGCTGTTATTTTAACACAAAACCAAGACTAAGATTAACAAGTGGAAAGTAAAACTAAGATATGAAAGAACTTACTTTTCAGGTGATAACGCAGAACCGGTTTGTAACTAAATCGGTATAATGTTCAAATTTCAATAGTTACAAGTATGCTTAGTTGGATCTTAGCTTAGTTGGCATTATTATTATTTCATTAATGAGGAGGATGTTGAGTTAAGGAGAGATTATGAGTAGTAGGTATAAAAAAGTATGCTCTTATTCCCGTCTTGGTTTTTAAAATCATTTTATCCACTTTAATCTCTAATGTTTTCAAGTGTCCATTGATTTAGTCTTTTGGACATTAAAAAAAATTATAATTTTTTTGAATTTTTTTTGAAAAATTATTAAGAAATTATCATAGGCAATGCATGATGGAAATACTTCCATCTTTGGATGGTTTTGCTTCAATAGTTGCATCTTGGGTTTGTGAAGTTTTGTATTTTCTGTTGAATATTATGTTGCAGTTCAAAGATAATTGCTTTCTAGCTATTGTGGGAGTTTGCTTCATATTCTTTGTTTATGAACCAGTTATTTGTCTTTAGATTTTATCCTGCCTCACACACACACACATATATTCCTATTATTTCTACGAAGAAATATCATTTTAATTTTTTTAAATTTTAAATGATTTACTAATATTACATATAAGATAAAATAGTGTCATGTTAACTTTGCGTGTCAAATCCAGCATCAAGATTTCCATCCAAATCTAATCTATTTGATAAAAGTTAAAAGATTAAGGACGCAATTGAAAAAAAGAGAGTCAAATGTTAAATTTGCAATTAGGCCTAAACCTTAGTTAAAAAATATTGTAAATGAATGAAAATGATAATTTGTTTTACAATTTTCAATGTTTGTACAAATTTCAAAGAAATTTCCTCCCACCAATTCGAAAACAAGAAAAGAAAATCTTAATTCTCAATATTCAGGGTAATAAAGGCTGTATAATTTTACCTCTCCCATTTAATACAATGGTTAATATTTTATTTTATAAATAAATTTAAAAATTATCATATATATTTATATTTTTATAGAACACTCATCAACTTTTTGATCTTACTTACAAAATTTTAAAACTCAACACAACAAAATTATTGTACTATGTGTGATTGTTTCCTGAATTCCTATTTTTGAGCCATGTACACAATCAACATCATTCACTTGTTTTAAATTTTACTTCAGTATTTAAAGGTTTTTTCACCAAAAACCCTTATCTATATTTAAACTATCACTTTTGTTTTAGTTTATCTAAAATCTAGACTAAAGTACTAAAAAACCCCTTCAAAAATAATTCGAAAATTAATTCGACCATTAGATGAAAAGCGCAATTAATTAGACTTTTAATCCAAAAATAACAATCAATTGGACCATCTAAATTGTCATTTCCACTAATACTCTTGACAGATTGTTAAGTGCTAACGTGGCAACTGACGTGGAATGCTTAATTGATTGTTTATTTTTTTATGATGGCTTAATTAATTTTTAGGGATTATAAAAAAATTCAAAAATTTTATAAAAAGAGAAGTAATTTTAAATTTTTATAACATTTAATAATTTTTAATAACTTATATATATTTTTATAATTTTCTAAAGAAATTATTATATTTTATTAATTTCTACTAAATTTTATATATTTTTTAAAAATTACTACTCGTTTTTTATTTTCCCACACATGCTGCCCTACATCATATCATAAACCATCCTTATCAACATGCATTAATCACCTCTCCTCAATCAAAATTATTATTCATCGCTCACCTTAAACCACTAAATATTAAATCCTTATTTCTCATACCCTTATTCGTCACTCCATCCAAGTTTGATTACCATCACACTTCAAATTCCCCATTAAAATTTAATCCAAATCTTCAAAAAAAAAAAAAAAACCCCTATAATTTTCTTATTTATATATTTTAATTTTTACAACTCCTTATACTTTCAATAAGTTTTTTTATTAATTTTTATAGATTTTTATCATTTTATTTATTTTTATATAATCTTCTATCATTTCTATTTTTATAGTATTTATTTCATATTTTCATTATTTCATAACATATTAATAAATTTTATAATATTTAATAGTTTTATATTTTTAAAATTTTATGACATTTAATAATTTTGATAGATTTTTTTATAAATTTCAAATTTTAAATATTTTAATGAATTTTAGCTATAATTTTATAATAATTTTAATATTTTGGTTTTTAATTTTATATAATTTTCTATCATTTCTAAAACATTTTAATATTTAAAAAATTATAATTTCTTGAGAATTATAATATAATCCCTAAAAATCAATTAAGCCCTTCTAAAATAATTAAAAATCAATTAAACCACATAAAAAATAATTAAGCCCTCCACATCAACATATTCCCACATTAGTTACCATGTCAGCCACCATGTCATCCACCACATCACCCACCACGTTAACACTTAACGGTCCGTCAGGGACCTTAACAGAAATGAAAATTTAAAGAGCCTAATTGATTGCACTTTTCAATCAAGGGCCAAATAATTTTTGAAGAAATTTTTAATATTTTAATCTAAAATCAATAAAAACATGACGCATGACATTCTTATGGAATACCTTATATTTTTTAGGGACAAAATGCCATGAGAAATATGGTATAATTTAAGGATGAATTTGTTAATAAAATTTTGTCCTTTTTTTGCATCAACTTTCCAAAGCATCTATCACTTTCAACTTTCAACTTTCAACTTTCAACTTTCAAGCAAGTGATGTGATATTTTCTAAGAAAAAAATTATTGTCTCTTAATATTATTTAGGAATGATATTAGTTGGAGTTTTCAGATTTTTCAATTTGTGTGGTATAATTCAGTTTAGTTTAGTTTTTAATTTTCCATATTTAATTTTTATTTTGGATTTATTTTGATAAAATTATTTTTATTTTATTATTTGATAAAGTTTCAACAACTTTTTATAAGTATTTCTAAAAGTATAAATTTTCAAGCACAAATAATCAATAAATTTTGTATAGTATCTAATAATAATAATTTTATATAGAACTTTTATGTTTTTTCACTATTTTAAATACAAAATATTTTTAATTATAAAATAAAATAAAATAAAAATAACGTTCAATTTAATTTGGATAATTACATTTTTTAACTTATATTTTATAAACCGTCCAAATGTATAGTTCAAATCAATTTTCAATTTTTCGATTTTCCCTAATATTATTTATACTAACTTACGAACTTCAATATCCAAGCAAAAAGTTACACAAGCACTTGTATGTGCTTTTCAACTTTGAGTCAATTAGAAGGATGAGGGTGAAAGGTGTTTCAAAGGTTTTTCCTTTTAATATTAAAAAAAAAAGAACGAGAGAAAAAGAAAAAAATAATCAAGGGAGATAGTAAAGAGGAAAAAAAGAAAGAATAAAAGAAAATTTTGTATTTTGTGTTGTGTTTATTGTTTTTGTAGTTATTTAATATATTAAAGATAAAATATTTTAACTTCAAGTGAGATTAAAAATCATCACGTGTTTTATTTGTTTATTTTATATTTTTAAATACCATTCAATGTGAAATTTTTTATGTTTAAGTTTATTTAAAATTTTTACATTAGTAATTTAGTTATGTGAATTGCATGTGGTTTGTTAGTGCCAATTACACGGGCCATCTAGGTATAGGATGGATAAATGGAGGATCAAGGTATTTTAAATGTGGTTTGGACCTCCATTTATTTATGTTAACTGAGAGGATTAGTGAATCATAGGATCCCATTGAGTAATTTAGAAATTTAAGCAGCCAAATTTCAATTAGTTGGACCCCAACTCTGATTCAATTAGGATGGAACCGGCTGGTTTCAAAGTGGAAGACAAAATGATTACGAATGGATGGTAGATACAGTTGATGAGGACCGTGCCTGAGGAGCATATATATAAGGCATGAATGGAGACAAAATTTTTGAATTTTGTTGATAAATTTTCTCCTCTCCGTAGCATCGTCTTTTTCAATCATTTTGAAAAAAATGGGATGCAAACAAAGGAAACTTTGCATGTAGCATCAGAAGTGTGAGTGTAAGGCTAGTAATGGAGAATGGAGGAACTGGTAAGCTTTCTTATCTCCTTCTGTGTCTAAGAGCTGAAGAAAGAAGTAGAATAAGACTCTCAAAACTTTTGTATAATTTAAAGTTTTGGGTTTCTAAGAATTACCACCATTGGCTTAACCAAAATATGGTTGTCATGCTTAACTGTCAGGATGAAGGAGGTTCTGGCATTTGGGCAAGTTAAGCTGTCAAGGATAAAAAACAAGGTGAGTTTCTATACTCCACTCATGGAATGATGAATGCTCGCAGTTGATTTTGCATACTGTGCATGGGTAGGACTGTATGGTAAATGGGTGTTTGCCATAGTAGTTCAATGTGCATGAAACAATTAGGATCTCATGTCTTAATAGGTAGCAACTCTATGATAGTATGTAAAAGAAATGTGTATAATGTATAATATTAATGGTGGGAATTATTGACAGGATTAGATAAAGTTAGGATGGGGAATTAAAATGGTTATCCTGTTAGATATTGCCACACAGTGTTGCTATACGCAAACTGTTATGTGTAAAGCTCCGGGCCTTGCGAAGGGGACATTGCAGTGTTTCGAGCATTAATGTATAGGATAGAGAAATAGAGAAATGGGTGGAACAATAGGAGAAAAAGAAATTGGAATCCCATTATGATTCTGCCATCCGAGATTGCTGGAAGCAAACAGTGTGCGAAGCTCCGAGCATTGTGGAAGGACACTTCGGTGTTCGAACATCAATGTGGATATAAGATATGATGATATTGATCGATATTAAGTCCCATAGAGCAAAACCATGACAACGGTCAATAGGCTTTATGGGGCAACACCGCGATAGCAGTAAGGTCCTTCAGGACGACGCCTTAGAGGAGGTCTAAAGTGTAAGACCATAGTTGGCCTATGACAACTGTGGTAGTTCGTCGGGATGGTAAACACGAGGTAGTTTGTCGGGACGATAAACAGGGGATACGTCGGGACGGTAAACACGGGGAAGTCCGCTAAGTCGATAAACACGGGGTTATACGGGGAAAGCTCGTAGATCGGTAAACCATAGAAATTTAGTCAATGATGTAGGCAAAGCAATTCAAAAAATGTCTCAAATCAACAAGGGTAAAAAAGATAAATGTGTAACACCCTCAACCCGACCCGATTTTCGGGTTTGAATATCAGGTGTTACTACATACAATACTTAACCAGAGATCGAATAGTTGAAAAACATTCATTTCTTAAAACATTTTTCTTTTAATTTAATTGAGAAAATTGATATATGAGAACAAGGGATAGTATTAAAAATAAAATTTTAATGCAAACTTGTTACAACTCATTAGGGCGTAACCTTAAACTGCGTAACCTTAAACTACATCACTTATCCATTATATGCATAATATTCCACTTTGCTGCTATTTTGGCATACTCTTGGCCTTGTCCCTCCTGACGAATTCTCCTATAGTTCATAAGATTGGAAGAATATTAGTGCACCAGCTACCCTTCTAAACCACTTACTTCCATTTTAGGCGGATACTATCACAATTTTTGCATATACTTCCGCGCCAATTATCATACTCTTAACGTACTATTTTTTTCTTAATTGTTTAACTGAATATCTTTCTAGACATTTGATAAATTATTGGAACTTCTTAAAAGAATATACCTTCAAAGCCCAAGTCATACAATTCATCTCCTAACACATATAATTACTCAAGAACAGTTGTTCACAAATATTAATCATTGGCGGATACATAAACATTTTGTGAATACTTACGCAGATCTGAATACCATAAAACTACTAATCAAATCATACCTTGATTTGATACCATACAAACTCTCACTAATAATATACTACATAGATCATTCAGATGAATTCCACATCACTTTATTTCGGAACCCCAAATACTCAGGATAACAATAACTCAGATTCCATATGATTTCAAAAAAATACATAATACAACTCAGATATAGAAGGTTCCAGATAACTCAGATTCAACTACCTAACTCAGACGAACTTGAATTGACAGTTTTCTTATGTCTTTCATAATCGTGAATATGCTAATTTTCAAAACTAATAGATTACCATGGCAGATACCTTTTTTAGCATATAGATACACATTTCTTTTTTGAATTTTCTTTATCTAATTCAACCAAATTAACCTTAGATGTTTCATAACCTTATCATAGAAGTATTTATCACAGAACAATCAAAATTTACCCAGAACATACTAGAAGGGTGAATAAGTATACCTTACTAAACAGACTAAGCATAGTATGCCACAAGGGCCCATAAATGTATCATACAGATTCACGTGTTTACTATCCCGGTGGACTTTCATAGAAGGTGTCATAGGTGTCTCTCTCATGGATTTATACATAATTTCATGTATCGTGATATGCCAATTTGATTTACACATTATCGAAGGCTACACCATGAACATATATGTATCTTGCTATGGGTCTAAGCCATATGGACTTATACACATTCATGTATCATGATCTGTCAATCCAGTCTTCAACTTATTAGAGGCTACACCATGAGTGTTCTCATATCATACGATGCCATGGATCTTAACTTCATGGTCTTACACTTAATTTCATATCGTGATTTGGCAATCTGGTTAGCAACATAACTATCATACCAGAGGCTTCACAAAGGAATGATCGCTCAACATTTACTTACCCAGATTTATTCGTATTCCAAACTGAACTCATACTTTCTTTTTATCAAACTTTACCTGTATTCTTACCCTTCGACATTTTTTTCCAGCAGAACTTTATAAATATCATCATAACCCATATCTCCTATTTATTATACTCATAAAATTATCGATTTTTATAGATACCATCATCATTTTTATATATATATTCTTCTACTTGAACAGTTAACATAAGAGAGTCAGGATAGAAACTCACCGGACACTTACCTACTATAGTTTAAAGCTCCAGACTCAACCATTCTTCTCGAACCAAAAATAACTGCTTATAGAACATAGGATCACCATTAAAACTCATTTACATACAAATTACTATCATCTTAATCACTAATAACCCTCATGTAAAACCTTATACTTTCAACTTACTGTTCAAATACCACATACAGACTTACTCATCCAGAACTTAACATGCAAAGATGAAATACTTACCCGGAGATGGAATAACCACTCATTAACTAAGAACAATAGCTTCCAGCTTAAAGAGGAAAAAATAAAAGTAGACTTACGAAGAAGAAGAAAAGAATAAAAAAGTACTCTTGAAGGAATAAAAAGGTTTTCTCTGAACTCTTCTCACATATAAATATAACCCATCCTACCTAATGGAACTTAACAAATGTCACACATTTCAGAATTTTCCTTCTTATTGGTTTTCAATTTCTGAGAGAAACATAAATGAGTACCCTGAATTTACAAATATCATACTAATCTAACCAGTTGGTTCCTAACCAGGTTACTTTCCAACCTAACTAGCACAGTACTTCAAAAAAATAAGGCGTACTATACCTTTGGCGATAATTCATATCATGCTTACCCCTTTTTTCTTAACACCATCTTTTCTTTTAAATAACAGAATATCTTGAAATAAAATCTTCACTTACTTATATGGCGGTAACAATATGCCACATGTATATGCCAAAGTAAGCAATTGGGTGGATTATACTTCGCCAAACAAATTATTTTACTAAAATATGCCTCAATCTTAGACCCATCAGAATTGGGATGTGACAAAGTGGCTCCTAGGATCGGAAGGTATACCTATTGGGTTCAGTCCTAGATCACCAATGGAGGTGCAGATCTACATAGTTGAAGGACTGTGGAATTAGGCCAAGTGGTAGGTTGACCCCCTAATATATGTCCGATTTGGGAGACCCGCTGGATTATTTTGGGAAGAAAGTGCTAGCCCAAGGTAGAATGATTGATGGAGTTCGTCAAAGCTAGTAAAAAGCAAGGGTTAGTCAGTACACTGAAAAAAGGCGGTGGTCCTGATTGTCTACGCTAGGCTGAAGCCACAAGATTAAGGGAACCCCTCCCTTCATGGAAAGATAAAAAGAGAGAGTATGGTAGAGAACACATTGTAAGCATTCTAATTCTGAGGAAAAAGAGAATATGGGGTGGAGAAGCATGTTTTGGAAGATACCTGCGTTTCGACAGACACTAAGAAACGTTGAGTATCTTTCATCTATAGAAATAAATACAAGCATTAGGGATTCCGTCCACCAATGACTCCGGGTAATGAAGGCAGTGGTCTTGCTAACTGAGTTGGAAAATTCTTTCATTAAAACCAGGGAGTCGGCTTTAAGTCTAGTGCTTTATTTTTCTCAAGGGCTATGCTAATATGAAAGTTATGTACAGATCTCACTAAGTTCTTTTAAACTTACTAAATTGTCGCTTGAATGCAGGATTAGGTGAAGGGACCAATCCAGATTCCATTAGGATAAGTGGTACATTGTAGTTGTTCACATATATAGTGGGGCATCCATAGAGGCCTTACCTTAGAGTTAAGTTAAAATGGTCCGTGTTCGGGAGTAAATCCCAAGATTGTAAACAAATAGTTTAATTAGGGTTGAGAGGATTACCCACCAGTTGTGTATAAGTTTTATATTATTTAAAATACCAAAATTTTGAATTATTAAAGTCTATAATTAAATCTAGTTAAGTCATTTAGTTTAACATAGCAACTTGTATCTAGACCTGGCATTTGGGTCAGGTGTAGGGTGTTATAGAGAACTTATCTTGTTTGTGTGAGATTTATTCTAGTGCAAATTTGTTTTAAGTAAGTTGTTCTTGATTTAGTATGCAACTAAGCATTTCAAGAGGAAAGTGTTAGTAGGAGAGTGATCAAGGTTGAGTACAGAAGTGAATTAGAAAATTAGTGAATGAGTTGAACAACAATCACATCTTGCACAATAAACTTTATAGTTTTTATTCTTTAGGCAGTGCCCCGCAAACATAGGGAGTTTCCAAATTGCGTACTCAAACTTCCGTATCAATATCTTAGTTGTATATTGTTATTTTGGAAGTCTGGTTGCAACAAAAGGTGTATCTTCAGATAAAAATCAATGGATTTTCAATTGGTATTAGAGTTAAACACTTGACGCACTAAGTGAAGATCATGTCATTGATTTTTTAGAGATGGAAGTTACATCAATATTGAGACCCCTTATGTTGGATAACATGTATTATGCTTACTAGAAGGCAATGATGAGGATGTTCATCAAGTTAGTGTATGGGAAAGATTGACATTGAATCTTGACTACATGGGAACCTTCAACAATTGATGTTGTAAAGGCATCAAAATAGAAGTTAGTTGGACTAATGACGAAGATAAGCTAGCTAATGCGAACTCTAAAGATTTAAATATGATTTTCAATGGATTTAACCCAAAAGAGTCCAAACATATCTCAAAGTGCACTACTGCCAAAAAAGGTTGGACCATTATCGGGATTACGCATAAAGGAACTAATATTATTAAGTATTCTAAGCTTTAGATGTTGAGAATAAGGTTTGAGACCTTAAAATGCAAGACAAAGAGACGTTTTCTAAGTTTTATTTAAAAGTAAGCACTCTAGGCACATTATTAGGAATTTTAGTTGCCTTTAAGACTTACAAGAAAACCATGAAAGTAAAGTGACATTTGGTGATGGTAAGAATGATAGAATTATTGGAAAGGAGTTCTCAATGTTGAAGGATACCTTAGCTAAAAAATGTTTTCCTTATTGAAGGTTTGAAAGTCAATCTAATTATTATTAATGAGTGTGTGGATGAAGAACTTGTAGAACAAGAATCAAACCTAGTTGCAACAAACTTTACAATTGAACCACTACATGAGTTGCATATGATTGATCAAGAAGTTGAGTTTGATGATGCTGATGATCTACAAAAGGAAGGTGGGTCTAGACCTCAACCATCATCAAGATTTAGAAAGAACTACTCACTAGATGATGTAATTAGTGATATAGATGGAAGAGTTAAGACTGAAGGTAAGTTTAGGCCTAACTATCGAGATATGGTTAGACTAGCATGCTTTACATCCTCTATAGAGCCCAAAAAGGTTTAAGAAACCTTTAAAGATGTAAACTAGATCTAAGCTATACAAGAAAAGTTGAAACAGTTTGAAAGAAATATTTTTTGGCTGATAAGTGCATAAATGTCACACTTGATTTCCTTTAAACTTGGAAATTAGGAACATTTTGGGGTTAAATTGAAAAGAAATCATAAACTGGCGATCTCTATTGAAAACCAAGAAAAGATAGTAACTGATTTTGGACAAGGTTGAGAACCAAGTCTAGTTCGATTGTATTAGAACTAGTCGGTCTCTTAGTGGGAGACACAATGATTAATAGTGGATGAATTTTACATGGTTGAAAACTATGCGAAAAGGGCTATAAATAGTTGAAAAGTGACTTTTAGGAAATGATTCATCTCAATTCTGTTTCATTTTCTCCCCTTCATTCATCTTCTTCATTGCTTCGAAGATGGGATGATTACGGGAAGCTCAGCATGAAAAATTAGGAGGTCTTAGTTAGAAAAATAGAGAATCCAATAAGCTGTTGCTAGGAGAATGAAAGCTCTAGTGTTCAAAGAAGCTAAGCAGGTGAGGAAAAAAGTATTAGGTGAGTTTTGCACTCTAATCGTATAAAGGCTAAGTACGTTTAAGAGCATGTAGGCATATGAGTGCCCACCATTCCAGTTCAGTATGTATGAATTAATTGTGTTTCCATGATATTTCATTTGTGAAATGCATGTGATGCATGTTTATAATAGTGAAACATGTAAGGGAAACATCGCTGGGATTAGACAAAGTTAGGAAAGGAAAATGGGTGATTCTATTAGATACCACCATACAATGTTATTCTATGCACCCGTGATACGTGAAGCTCCAATTCACTTGGAGGGGACAATGAGGTGTTCAAGCATCAGGTTTAGGAATGGTGAAATAGAGGAAGGCATAGGGTGTAGTGGAAAAATAAATAAGAAAGATCATGGTTATGCCATAAGTCCGATCGAAAACTATATGCCTAAAATGAGTAAGACTATAACTAAAAGATATTATAGCATCATGATAAAAAGTAGTAAACCATAATTGAAAGACATTATAGCATCATAAGAAATCACGCCAGAATGATAAAGGGGATTAAGTCCGAGCTAAAAGATGCTATGACATCCTTTGGTAGTCTGCTAGGATAGTAAACATGGGGTTATATTGTGTATGACCATAGCTGAAAAATGTTATGACATCATAGATAATCCGTCAGGACACTAAACATGGGATAGTCTGCCGTGATAGTAAACATGAGGAATACAAGGTGTAAGATCATAGCTCGACTATAAAAACCAATGGAATCTACCAGGATATTAACATGAAACCTGAAAAATAAGATCATAGCTCAACTATGGCAGCTTGTGGGGTTTGCGAGGATAATAAACATGGGTGGTCAATTAGGACAGCAATAGTGAGACAATTTGAAATAATGAAAAAGAGTTAGGAGAATAATGTAGGTGCTGATAAGTGGATTTTGAGGAATCTGTCAAACGATGCAAATGAAATGAAAAAGTGAATAGTCCACTGAGCAGGGATCATTAGGCCAGTATGGCACAGGGGCAGAAATTCAACAAGGATTACACATGAGAGATGACGTGATAGTAATATCTTATACATTGGCTCGAAAAGAAGTCTTATCAGTGTTTTATAGTTAAGGATCCACCAATAGGAGCCACCAAAGAAGCGCTAGAGGAGGATTTGTAAGATAGAAAAAAATATTGGAGGGTTAGTGGGGGATTCACCTTAACATAAGGCTCGTGGAAGCTAAAGTTATGGGGTGAGGATCAAATGCCGGTAATCCAAATTGATGACTTAGAGAAGAGGGGTTACTTAGGACCCATTGTACTTGAGAGGAAATAGAAAGAATAGACTGAGTGATAGATATGTCTATCAAGACTAGTCCTTTTAAGGGGAAACTTTTGAGGAGTATTAGGCAAATGGCTAGTTTCGTAGGGAACTAGTAAATGAGAAAAATTGTGAATTCGATGACAGAATGGGGATAACGTAGGTTAAAATGGCCCACAACAGACGTATATGTTACACTCATAAGCATGGTATCTCGAATAAGATGAATTACAAGGAAGTAATCTGACCACTAAAAATCCCCAAATGGAACCAGTTCACCGAAGTGGGAGGGGACCCCAATAGCCATCTCAATAGATGGGACGTCGACAAATCCTTAGAGACTATGGCAAGATAAGGAATCTACTAGGGACTAAACAAATTTGGTATGATTTTCAATGGGAAAACATACCCTAGGACCTTTAAGAGGGTAAACTTAATATTGGGAAGAAGAGTACACACTAGGGATAAATGGAAGAAGGAATATAAGTAAAGGAAGGTATGGAGTCCGTGAAAATGGCGGGACGCCCAATGAACTATCGAGACTGATCGTGGGTTAATAGGAATGCCCAGGCGTAGCTCATTTAACAATTTATCTGCAAACGAATATGATTGGAAATAAATCAGAGCCCGCTATGATAGGTAAGAGACGTTACTCGCACAAGTAGGGAGTTATTTGTATTTAGTTTCTTTCTTTTTAAACCTCTAAAATATGGGGTCTAATTTCGAGTAATGTAAAGACTCACTAAGTTCATCCCAACTTACCAAAGTGTGGTTTATGTTTTGCAAGATTTGCAAAATAAGGGACTCGATGAGGGACCAAGCCAGATAGTGTTGAATCAAGAAGCACCTTTAGTAAAGTGACATGCACATAGGAAAGGGGTACCTTTAGGAACTTCATCATAAGGGCGATTATATTGTATCTATGTAGTCCCTTTAGAGTCCAGAGTTGGTACAACAAACTCTATTTAAAAAATTGTCTCTTATGTAAGTTTATTTTATAAATAGGTATTATAATTTGATTTTAAAATGAGTTATAATCTTGTACATGAATCTGGTTTAGTTGTGGCACCCCATACCCAGAGTCGGGAAACGAGTCAGGTAAGGGTGTTACAATAAATTCCAATTTATTTGTGATAATTTTCCCTTTGAATTGTGCTATATAAGTCCGTAGTTATGTTATTTTGAATTATATTTTATTTTTCATGGATTAGGAGAAAAGATTAGAGAAAAGTGAGCTTAAAGAATAATTTTTGTAAGTTTTTTTATATTGGACTTTCAACTTACACTAGTTTAGTATTTTGGCTATCTCTTGAGCTATAGAAATCCAATTTGAGCTAATAATATACTTTTAACACCCCGACACTCAACTCAATCGTCGAGTTCGAGCTACAGGATGTCACATTCATTGTCGAAGCAACTACAATTATATATATGCAATTTGGTGCCATTAAACATTCAAATATGAGTAACATGTGTATATTATGATATGTAATCATTTGCGGGTCTTATTCGAGCTTACAAAAGCTTTTAAGGTAAACCGAGGTTGAATTAGGACCATATTGCAAAGATTACAAAATATTGGGTTAACGTCACAACTTTGAGGGTTCCTCATTGAGATGCAACTCACTGATTAGTTCTTGTCATGACGTCCGAAGTCCGACGTCGTGACATGATCGTCTATTTTGAAAATGATTAAAATAGCACCAGCCTGCATCACTTAAACATTCATTACTATCAATACCAATTTCCATTTCAACCAAAATACCATTTCAAACATACATTTCCAACATGTTTCGTCATTCACATGATCATTTGCAATTCATAACATTCAGTTTCATATTTGATAATTATGCAACTTCAAAATATTACCAAATGAACATATACAATTGAATAAGAACACAAGTATTTTATCTTCTCATATAAAGCATGAATTTTCCAAGTTTACCCATATAATCCAACCATTTAACCATTTTTAATTCATCACTCTAAGTCCTAATCTGACTTAAGCATATAATAAACAAACTGAGTCAACCTAGGTATATGTCGTATAACGAACAAAAGAGACTTTACAAACATTGATGAGTCAGGGATTTCTGGTTGGATGCTGGAATCACTTCTCAGGAACTCGGAATGTACCTATACATGTGTACTGGAAAAACAAACCGTATGCTGAGCAATAAAACTCTGTGGCATTTCCATGATTCAAGTAAAAGTAATACAAGTTTATATCAATTGCAGATATCCAATTCAAATACCATTACCAACCAATTCATATACAAATCATGCTAATACTCAATCCACAAAATAACATGTATAAACCACAAGATACCCAATAACGTCACATGTGTCAACTATATATATTACCTCAATTAGTAAGCTAGTTGCGTATAACAGAACAATATAATTAATGTTCACAAACTTATCCAATTTAACACATTCAATCAATTTCACATTTTATTTATGAATCGAATCAATTCAATCATTATCTTTGCATATCGATTGTCAGGCTTGCTTAACCGGTTCGCATGGTCTTTCACATGTTACCGATAATTATATATCGCATATATGTACCTGTAGTACAATTTCATAACATTAATTCATTTGACACCATTAACATGACTCGGGCTTAAATGGGTACATGGATCTTAACCAACATACCAATTTGACACCCAGTGCCTCATCGGAACGACTGAAGTAAATAGATTACGCCCAACGCTCATCGATATAACTGAAGTGAAGGTTGTGCCCAACACTCTTTGGAACATCTAAAGGAAAATGAGCCCAGTGCTCATCAACATATAGTTGAAGTTTTGGAAAATCAAGTTTGAAAAATCAGGTTTGAAAAATGCAGCAAAAAATGTAATTAGGGAAAAAACTAGAGTATTGAAAAACATTTCCAAAATAAGAACTTGGTTGTGATATCTAAAGTAATAAACACTTAATAAAAATTTTACCTTTTGAGTAGTCTTTTCCGCTATCCTCAAGGTCATCTCTTTTGAGTGTGGGCTCGTTTTGAATTAGAAATTTTTTCAAAAAAATTGCTATTGGGGTAATTTTATAATTTCTTTAAACTTTTGGGGTAAATTGTAAATAAGAAAAATATCTCTAGAAATTTTTTGAAATAATTTCTTTAGAGAATTTTCTCTCTATAACTTTCTTTTGAATTCAAGTGTGTGTAAACAATGACCCAATATTCTCTTTATATAAGGAGAGTTTAGAGAGTTCAAATATAATTAAACTTAATCACTTTAATATTAAATTAATATTAAGATAGTCAGTTTAATATTATATTAGATTGGTTGGTGGGCTTAACTGCCCCCCTATCACAACAAGGCGGATAGCGGAAAGGTGATCAGCTATAGCGTCATTGTTCATCTTCCCCTCTAACTAGAAATATCATAAGATAAGAAAGAGAAAATACGTTACGATCTTGCTTACTAGCTAAGTAGTAGTAGTAGGTTATCTATATGTTAGGTAGTAGCCTAAGCTTGAAGAAGCTCCAATCATGAAACTTCAGGCTATATGCTTAATACATGTAAGTAGAATCCTTTTAAGATAAGTATTAAATTAAATTAAATATTAAATCTATTAAAATAATATTATTTTAGAATAGTTAATCTAAAATCAAATTATCTAGTAGAGTTTCAGTAGGAGTGTACCTCCATCGCAACTGCTGGCACCTCGAGTTGGTTTGATTTTTGCCGGTTCGGTCCAATCTAGTGACGACTCGACTATTCCGATCTAGCCATCGGTTGGACCACCAGCCCAGTTCAACTAGTTCTTGGGTCTTGGTCTTAGTTTTGGGCTCCCGGACCCAATTTACGATCTCAAGTCCAATTTTCAAGTTCAATTACCCACTAGGCCTATTGTCTATATTGAAAATTAATTTCCAAAGATATCATATTAATTTTAATTAATTTGATTAATTTAATTTTACTTGATCAAAATTAATTTTCCCTAAAATCATTTAGATTTTCAAAGTTAATTTTTCAAGAAAATTCTTTAATCAAATTCTTTAGTTGAACAATTCTTACGACCGCCTACTTTAATTTCACATCGAACAAATTTACTCAATTAAATTATTTCCAAAGTTATAGAATTTATTTCTAATTCAAATGTAGTCCGATTGAGCTTTTGTTGAGCTAGTAGAGGGATCAATCAGACAAATATAATTAGGCTCTAGTAATTGCAATAATGTCTAAAAGTATCGTTCCGATAATTCACAATTACTTAATCATGGAGTCAGTCCACAATAAGTACCATGATTGAAAAATCTTTATTATATACTCTTTTCGAAAGTAATTCATCCAACTACTTTGTCCAATGACCTCGTCATGTGTATGTTACCCTCATATGGTATCCTTGATTTCTTTGAGTTAAATTCGTTCACTCAATACAATCCTATTTTATCTCATTGTCACCATTGTGTCTTCCTAATGACTAATATAATCACTGTCAACAAATAACTGTGATAAATTGTTCGTTCGAGAACAAACAACCCGTGGCCACGTTCCATATTTATCAATTCACACAATGTCAATGAGAGGATATCATGAACTCTTTAATTGAGCTATGAAATCCACTGTTGCTAGTAAAGTCATGCCATACACAAGTTATGTACCCAACATACCGACTATCGACTCGATCAACTTTAGAGCATAAGCCTCCATTTATATCAAAGCACATGGGTTACATACACATGGTCAGTAACTAACTCAAGATTTAGGTAACTCACACCATGAATGTCAAAAGTGAATTGATTCACAAACGGATTTAGAATTAATTCATCTTGGGTCTAGTCCAATTTATCATTCTTCCAATGAATACATCTATGTCTCTACCCTTGGAGTCAACTACTTCGATAGCCAATACTAGCATCTCCTCAATTGGAATTATAGATGACATAATAATCCTTCTTAGTCAACTACTTCGATAGCCAATACTAGCATCTATTTCTCGCAATGTAAACATTTTTACAATGCCACTTATCATCAGTTTGAACTTAGACAATCAATGAGTTAATATTTGTTTGTCACAATTTCACTATGCATGCAAAATATGAAAGACAGAATACAAAATGCATAACAGTGAAATGTGAAACTTATTTATTCATCGTTCAAATACATAGAAAATAATTACATGTTTACTATAATATGTGCACATTTCCTAACAGAAGTAAATAGTATTCTTTCCCCGTTAGCCTATTTAACATTTGGTCAATGAACGGTAAAGGAAAATGACCCTTCTATGTTACGTCATTGAGTTTTCTATAATTAATGCAGACATGCGATCTGGTTACGGCCCGGGTCAAGACTAATTCATTCTTTTCATAAGGGACCATGTTTAAGCCTCCTTTTTTTAGAACACACTGAGTTGGGCTAACCCATTTCCTATCAAAATTGCATACACGATACCTGCATCCAATCATTTCGTTAATTCCTTTTTCACAACCTTATTTATCGTTGGGTTTAATCGCGTCTAAGCATCCACAATTAGCTTTTTACCTTCTTCTAACTTGATTGTATGTTGATAAAGAGTTGGGCTTATACCCTTGATTTCAATGATAGTTCACCAAATGAATCTCTTATGTGCCTTAAACACTTGAAAAAGAGCATCTTCTTGTTCCAAAATTAACTAAGTAGAGAAGATCATCGGTAATGAGTTGCTCTTCCCCAAATAACCATTCTTCAAGTTCTTGGGGAGAGGTTTCAATTCCAATTTTAACGGCATCATCTTCTCAGAGGTGCCTACAATGCCTCCACCAATCTAGTTGGTGAACCCATTCTTGCTCAAGTTGAACCTTGATGTCGTCTGTTTTCCAAAATATCATCATTAGGGTGACACTCACTTTCTTTTTAGGATGCAAAATCTTTTGGTGTATCTTGCTGTCCAAATTCCATAGAATCCATACTATCGACATCAGAAAACCATTCTATTTCACACTCTTCGGGTTCCTTAGACCGCTCTTTTACTGTAGAACCAATCACCATTGATAATGAAAATATCTTCTGATCTCCTATGTTCTGAATCTCTATGTCCCCCAAACCACTACTGGATATCTCATAATTAGTGGGATGCTCACACCTCCAAGTAGAGTCATTACTACTGATGTTCTCAAGTGAAATAATGATTTTTCGTGTGACCGCCTTCGAACATACTAATGTCCAAACTGTGAATATTGCAATAAAAGATATAAGAATAAGGTAGTGTTCACAAGTATACGGGTCAAGTTTTAATATAGTTTTTATAATGAAGTAAGTGAGTACTCCAAGGATCGTACCCAAGGGAGGCGGGTACTAAATTAACTTTAACCTAAACGAAAATGCATCTAATTATTACTTTAAATAAATTATATTACAATGAATATAAAAATAAAGAAGATAGATTTTATAAGAAAATAAATAAAAGAATGTAAAAGAGTGAACTTCGAAAAACTAAAATCTAAACTCAAACCAAATCTAGGTATGGGCGATTAGCTTGCTTTAGTGGTCATAACTAATTTTTATTTCGGATTTATACTTCAATCAACTATTTGTTTTCCTAGCAGGATCTCTTGATCTTCCACTAAACTAATGAGTCGGTAAGAACTATTTATCTTTCAACCTCATGTATAGACCGGTTAGAGGGTAAGGGGTTCATGAATAGGCCAAACAAATTTTGGGTTAATTCCCACCTAAATGACTTCATAGGGTCGTCAAGCCTAGGGTTTAAGTTCTTCATTTCCCAAACAGCTAGTCTATTGAGAAAACCATGCATAACAATTAATTAATCACACATCTAATCACTAATCCCCCATAAGAGGATTAGTTCCTTATAGAGTCCATAAACACAAAAAACTTGTTAAATAGAATAAACATAAAGAATAACTCAAGAATAAGGTTTAAGAAAATCCTAATTGTATTGATTTATGAAAGCGTAGAATGCACAGAGAGTTAGTCGAATCCACAAGTCAGATTCTCCATTGAACACGAACAAAACAAATGAAAATAAATATAAATCCTAAAGAAACTGAAAACTAGATTACAAGGAAAATTCCAAATTCTGAAAAACTCCCCGTAAACAGGTGTCTAAAGATTCTATTTATAGAGTTAGGGTTGGTTGTCGTCCTCAGCCCTAGGTTGGTTGACGTTTTTATGTAAAAATACATTTTGCAATCCACAATACCTTTAGCTCGTAATTCTTTTCTGTGCAGGGCCGGTGTCGTGACATCTAGTGCCTGATGTTGTGACATCAAAGGTAGTTTGTGTAACAGTCCAGTTTAGGCCCTAGTCGAAATAGTGGTTCGAGACCACAAATCCAAGGTTGTAAAAATATTTTAATGATATTTTTTGTGTGAATGATTTGTAGTATAGCCTGAGTGAAAATTCTGTGTGATAATTTTATCGACTGTGTGTTAATTTATGAAAAAGACTTAATTGCATAAGGTGTAAAAGTTGTGTGCTGATTTATAAGTATCAAATTATGGATGGTCCTTTAAGGTGGAGGCCTTATGTTGATAATACACCATTTTTAAGTTAGTGGGGTGTTGAATGACTAGATAACCATATTTTCTAATTTGTTTTATATGTTTTATAAAAGGGCAAAGTTGGTATTTGTTTAATAAGTTATTATAATAAAAAACAAAACAAAAAGATGGCCATTTTTCTCATCTTTCTTTCACCGAAAATTAAAAGAGAGAATAGCCATTGAAGCTTTTGAAATTTTGGCACTTGCTAAGCTTGATTGAGGTATGTTTTGAGCTCGATTTTTGATAATTTCTACGTTTTCACAATCGTTGCTTTGTGCTTTACAAAACCCATGTTGTAATTTTGTAGATTGATGAGATTTATGGAATGTGCCATTGATGTAATGAGGAGCTTTGTGATGAGTGTTGGTGTTAAATGAAAGATATGTGTTTAATGAACATGTGTTGTTCTTGAAATTTTGATGAATTTAGCTAATTAGGGTTAAATTGTGAAAATAGCATTTGAAGGACTAGATTGTGAAATAAATGAAACGTGTGGACTTGTATGAGTATAGTGAAAATTCGGTTAAGCTTGTACTAGGAGAAATTTTATGAATTTGATGATTTTGTGAATGAGGGACTAAAGTGTCGAAATGTGAAAATGTGACGGATATTTTGTAAAATGCCCTAAATATATATAAATTAAATGAGTTATTGATTGAATGGACTAAATTTGAATGTATATAGACCAAGAGAGGAGAGGTTCGGATCGAGATCGAGACAAAGAGAAAGTGCTCGATTAATCGACCGTGTCGGTATAGAGTTTCCAGATGTGTTTCCAGAAGAGTTACTAGGATTACCTCTGATTAGAGAAGTTGAATTTGGTATAGAGTTAGTACCAGGAACTGCTCCTATTTCAATAGCTCCATATAGAATGGCCCCAACCGAATTAAAAGAGTTGAAATCTCAGTTACAAGAATTGACTGACAGAGGATTTGTACGACCAAGTTTCTCAACCCGGGAGCTCCTGTATTATTTGTGAAAAAGAAAGATGGAACTATGAGAATGTGTATTGATTATCGACAATTGAACAAAGTGATGATAAAGAACAAATATCCGTTACCTCAGATCGATGATTTGTTTGATCAGCTGAGAGGAGCTACTGTGTTTTCTAAGATAGATTTGAGATCGGGCTACTATTAGTTGAAAGTTAAAGAATCCGATGTGCCAAAAACTGCCTTCAGAACAAGGTACGGACATTACGAATTCTTAGTGATGTCTTTTGGACTAACAAATGCCCTTGTAGTGTTTATGGATATGATGAATCGAATATTCAGGCCGTATTTGGATCGTTTTGTTGTAATGTTCATTGATGACATTTGATCTATTCGAGTGATGAGATGCAGCATGCCGAGCATTTGAGAATCGTGTTACAAACTCCGCGTGAGAAACAGTTGTATGCAAAGTTCAGTAAGTGTGAATTCTGGTTGCATGAGGTCAGTTTTTTGGGGCATATTGTATCAGCTGCTGGGATACGAGTTGATCCGCATAAAATCTCTGCTAGATTGGAATGGAAACCTCCGAGAAATGTGTCTGAAGTCCGTAGTTTTCTGGGACTAGCGGGATATTATAGACGATTTGTGAAAGGCTTCTCGATGATTGCAACTCCATTGACAAAATTGTTACAGAAGGATGTTAGATTCGAGTGGTCAGAAAAGTGTCAACAGAGTTGCGAACAGTTGAAAGTGTTGTTAGTGGAAGCACCAATGTTGATTCAACCCGAATCAGGCAAAGAATTCATAGTTTACAGTGATGCATCGTTGAATGGTTTGGGCTGTGTGCTGATATAAGAAGGAAAAGTCATTGCCTACACTTCGAGACAGTTAAAACCAAATGAAAAGAACTACCTAACACATGATCTTGAATTGGCTGCGATTGTATTTGCATTGAAGATTTGGCGTCACTATCTCTTTGGAAAGAAATGTCACATCTATACTGATCATAAGAGTTTAAAGTATCTTATGACTCAGAGGGATTTGAACTTGCGCCAGAGAAGATGGTTAGAATTGTTGAAAGATTATGAACTTGTGATAGATTACCACCCGTAAAGCTAATGTTGTAGCGGATGCCTTGAGTCGTAAATCATTATATGCTTTACGAGCTTTGAGTAATCAGACAGATCTATGTGATGATGATGTGGTTGTAGCTGAATTAAAAGTAAAACCGTTGTTTTTACAGCAGATATGTGAGGCTCAGAAGATTGATGATGAGTTGTTAGCAAAAAAGTTCAATGTAATTCGAATGATGAATCAGAATTTCGAGTTGATAGTTGTGATTGTTTGAGATTTAGAGATCAAATTTGTGTTCTGAGAAATTCAGAGTTGATTCAAATGATTTTGAATGAAGCTCACCATAGTCATTTGACTGTACACGGGGAGTACAAAAATGTATAATGATCTGAAACAGTTTTATTGGTGGCACGGTATGAAAATAGACATTTCTGACTATTTGTCGAAGTGTTTAGTTTGTCAGCAAGTTAAGGCTGAACATCAAGTTTCGTCCGGTTTATTACAACTAATTTTGATTCTTGAGTGGAAATAGGAGAGAATTACGATGCACTTTGTGTCGGTTTGCCTTTATCTCCGAGTAAGAAAGATGCAATCTGGGTGATAGTAGACAGATTAACAAAGTCAGCTCATTTAGTTCCGGTGAGAACTGATTATTCTTTAGATAAGTTGGCTGAATTATATATTGATGAGATTGTGAGATTGCACGGAGTACCATTATCTATAGTGTCTGACCGAGATCCGAGGTTTAGCTCACGATTTTGGAAGAAATTACAAGATGCGTTAGGAACGAAATTGCATTTTAGTACTGTGTTTCATCCTCAAACTAGTGGTCAATCCGAGTGAATCATTCAGATTCTCAAAGATATGTTGAGATGTTGTATACTCGAATTTGAAAGCACGTGGAAAAGCATTTACCGTTGATTGAATTTGTGTATAACAATAGTTTTCAATCATGTATCAAAATGCCACCATATGAGGCTCTTTAGGTCGGAAGTGTCAAACTCTATTGTATTGGACTAAGCTGAGTGAGAGCAAGATTTACGGGTTGATCTTAATTGTAATAATAGTGGTTCGAGACCACAAATTTGAGGTCGTAAAAATATTTTAACGATATTTTTTGTGTGAAGGATTTGTAGTATAGCTTGTGTGAAAATTCTGTGTGATAATTTTATCGACTGTGTGTTAATTTATGAAAAAAGACTTAATTGCATAAGGTGTAAAAGCTGTGTGCTGATTTATAAGTATCAAATTGTGGATGGTCTTTTAAGGTGGAGGACTTATGTTGGTAATACACCATTTTTAAGTTAGTGGGGTGTTGAATGACTAGATAACCATATTTTCTAATTTGTTTTATATGTTTTATAAAAGGGCAAAGTTGGTATTTGTTTAATAAGTTATTATAATAAAAAACAAAACAAAAAGATGGCCATTTTTCTCATCTTTCTTTCACCAAAAATTAAAAGGGAGAATAGCCATTGAAGCTTTTGAAATTTCGGCACTTGCTAAGCTTGATTGAGGTATGTTTTGAGCTCGATTTTTGATAATTTCTACGTTTTCACAATTGTTGCTTTGTGCTTTACAAAACCCATGTTGTAATTTTGTAAATTGATGAGATTTATGGAATATGCCATTGATGTAATGAGGAGCTTTGTGATGAGTGTTGTTGTTAAATGAAAGATATGTGTTTAATGAACATGTGTTGTTCTTGAAATTTTGATAAATTTAGCTAATTAGGGCTAAATTGTGAAAATAGCATTTGAAGGACTAGATTGTGAAATAAATGAAACGTAATAGTGAAAATTCGGTTAAGCTTGTACTAGGAGAAATTTTATGAATTTGATGATTTTGTGAATGAGGGACTAAAGTGTCGAAATGTGAAAATGTGAGGGCTATTTTGTAAAATGCCCTAAATATATACGTTTGGACCAAATTGAATGAGTTAGTGATTGAATGGACTGAATTTGAATGTATATAGACCAAGAGAGGAGAGGTTCGGATCGAGATCGAGATAAAGAGAAAGTGCTCGATTAATCGACCGTGTCGATATTTTGACATCCGAGGTAAGTTTGAATATAATACATGTTATTAAGATATGTTTTTGTATTATGAATGAATGTGTTTACATGTATGAAATCGAGATGCTATGTGCAAGATTGAGTTAAGGGCACTAAGTGTGCGATATTGAAATCGAAACAGAAATAAATAGCATTGTGTATGCTGATAAACCGTAAAAGTAACATATTTTAACCCCATATTTGGTATGGTTTTGGATGATTTAGCCCTTGAATTATGTAAAAAGGTGCTTTTAATCCTTTCTTTTCATGTTTATACTCAGGAAAGCACCCGAGGATAAAAAGAACACAAAACGGGCTTAAAACGGAGTAATTGGGCCTTAGTAAGAAATCAACACGGCCTGGCCCAAAACCTGCACGACCGTGTCTCGACAATTACCTAGAACACGGCCCAACTCACGAGTTACACGGCCGTGCATCATCTCATTACCACACACGGGCATGCCTGGTGATCTACATGGCCGTGCCCAAATCGACAGAATCAAGGCACGGCCCAACCCTGTAATTACACGGGCGTGTGCCATGGATGTGCCCCCGCCGCGGGAATGAGTAATTTCACTCGGAATTGGATGCTTGAAGCAAAAGAAACATACTCCTAAGTCTACTCAAACACCCTAATAGTAATTCTACTTGAAGGAGATACTTAGGAGCCAAGTATAGCATCCCAAAACCTATATAAACAACCCAAAGCAGACATTAAAAGGGAGCTTTTGGGTAGAGGCTTTTAGGCCGAAGCATTCATCTTTTAGGGAGTCACTTGAAGATAGCCAGTTGATCCATCTCAAGAAGTCGGAACTCCATTCAAGACGAAGGATCTCTCCTTCAATTCCTTCAGGGGGTTTTAGGAAGTTCTTATGTTTTGTTTATTCTTTACTCTTGAGATGTTTTCGTATTTAGTTATGCACTAAACCCCGGATATACCAAGGGATGAAACCTATGATGGATTTTGTTATTTGATTTCTAAATTTATATGATAAGTACTTGGTTTGTTCTTAATTATGTTGCTTAATTTAATCTAATGTGCTTAGGTGGAGGAGGAATAGACCCCGCCTAAGAGTAGATCTAGCGTAATTGAGCGGAGTTGACCGGGCGCCTAGAGATAGGGTTACGAGATTTTGCCAGATTAGGGTGAAACCTAATATGGGAATCTATTGATCGATTTACTGCTTCCTTAGGGGGTTATTATAAGAGAATGAGAGTTCCACTAATTAACCTAAGGTTAGACGTTATTCGCCTCGAGAGAGGGTTTAATATAGGTTAGGGAGTCTCACGGATCAAGCTAAGTAAATAAATCATATGGTTTGGGGAATAAATTATAAGTGAAGTCATAGGTGGATTCTTCCTGAGGGTATCGTCTTTATCAACTGAGTTTTCTTAAAGTCTTTCTCCAATTCATTCTTTTGTCTTTGCATTAGTTTAAGTATTTCGTTAGTTTAATAATCCAATCACTCTATATTTTAGGCTAAATAATAGAAAGAAAGTGAGTAGTAGTACTTTTATGTTCCCTTGGGTTCGATAACATATTCTTGCTCGAGCTATACTCTTTGTTCAATAGGTGCACTTGCCTCTATTGTTGTCGCAATACTCTGTGTTCGATCATTCTTTTATAAATATTAAAACTCGACTGTTTTGACACGATCAAGTTTTTGGTGCCGTTGCCAAGGACATCTAAAATATTAAGAAAGCTCTATTTCTATTACTTTAGCCATTATTTTTATTTTTAAATTTCTCTTTTATACATATGTTTTTGTTTTTGTTTTTCTAAATTTCTTTCTTTCTTTTCATATCAGGTACCTCTAGTTTATGACTAGAAGAAATCCGAAAGGACCATTAGAATACGAAAGTGACATTGAGGCTACCGCTCGTAGAAATCGCAGAGAAATAAGACGAGCCCTAGACTATCAAAGAGAAGAACAACAAAGATCCAATCCTACTGAAGGGATGAACGAGAACAATCCACCAAATGTGCAAGAACAGAATGCTCCGTGTACTATGTATGATTATGCTAAACCAAATTTGACAGGAGCAGAATCTAGTATTGTTAGGCCCGCTATAGCTGCTAATAATTTTGAATTAAAGCCTAACACAATACAAATGATTTAACAATTTGTTCAATTTGATGGTTTGCAGGATGAGGATCCTAACACTCATATATCTAATTTTTTAGAATTCTATTATACCTTCAAAATAAATGGCATGTCTGACGATACCATATGTCTTCTATTATTTCCTTTTTCATTAAGGAACAAAGCAAAGCAGTGGTTGAACTTGTTACCACGAGGGTCAATCACCACATGGGATCAAATGACCGAAAAATTTCTTTTAAAATATTTTTCACCAGCCAAAACCACTAAATTTAGGAATGATATATCTTCTTTGTGCGAATGACGCCTTGAAACATTATATGATGCATGGGAAAGATATAAGGATCTCCTAAGGAGATGCCCACACCACGGATCACCTTTGTGGCTTCAAGTCTAAACTTTCTACAATGGTGTGAATTCTCAACTAGGCAAATGATTGATTCATTAGCCAATGGAACTTTGATCAACAAAACTCCTGAAGTGGTTTACAATTTTATTGAGGAGATGTCGTTGAACACCTATCAATGGCAAATTACAAGGGCTAAACCGACAAAATCAGCCGGAGTTTTTAACATAGACGCAGTAACAATGTTGTCAACACAAATGGAGTTAATGAATAAAAAGCTTGATAATTTATGTTCTTCACAGGTACATCGGTTATGCAATGCGAGCGGCGGGAATTGGCGAATTCTAAGTACCCACCTTACCAACCAGGAGCAGAAAACGAGCAGACAAACTATATAGGTAACAATTTCAGATCTAATAATAATCCTTATAGTAACACTTACAATCCAGGTTGGAAGAACCACTCAAATTTTTCGTGGGAGGACAAGGAAATCAAAGGCAAGAACCTCTTCCAAATTACCAAAATCAACCTTATCCACCAAAAAAAAAGAAAACCTTATCCACAAAAAAGAAGTGAGTCTTGAAGAAATGCTGAAAAAGTTCATGGCGAATACGGATGCTGTCTCAAAGAAGCGATACAACACTTGATAACCAAGGAATATCGATCAAAGAAGTCAAGGAACAAGTCGGGGAAATCACTAGGTCAGTGGGACAACTCACAAAGCTTGTTTCAGAACGTCAACAAGGATATCTACCAAGCAACACAGAAATAAACCCAAAAGAACAGATACAAGCCATCACATCTCAAGAGGATACAAAGGTAGACCAGCCCACCTTAGTACAAGAAACCAAGGAAGAAATAGGTAAAATAGAGGTAGCACAAGAAAAATCGGTAATTAAAGAGTACCACCCTCGAATACCTTATCCCGAAGCATTGAAAAGAGATGATTCAGAGGAACAATTTGGTAAGTTTCTAAAACTTCTAAAGAAATTACACATTAACTTACCTCTTCTTGAAGCTCTTTTTCAGATGCCCGACTTAAGGAGATTTTTAAGACAGCTCTTAACAAACAAACGCAAAATAGATGAAGAGTACCATGTAGAACTTAACACAACATGCTCAGCAATGCTACAAAACTGACTACCGCAGAAATTAAAAGATCCAGGGAGTTTTACGATTCTATGTTTAATTGGTAGATTAACTATTGATAATGTGTTAGCTGATTTAGGGGCAAGTATAAATGTCATGCCTTATACACTGTTTAAACGACTAGGTCTAGGGAAGCCCAAACAAACTAGGATGAGTATCCAACTAGCTGATAAAACTGTTAGAATTCCTAGGGGCATTATTGAAGACGTTTTAGTAAAAATCGATAAATTTGTCTTCCCAGTAGATTTTTTTGTTTTAGACATGGATAAGGAAAATTCAATCCCTTTAACTTTAGGAAGACCTTTTCTTGCAATTGCTAAGACTAAAATTGATGTTGCCACAAGAGAACTCATACTTCGTGTAGGAGATGAATTAGTCAATCTTCAAGCTCTCGACTCAGCCAGAATAACAGAAGATGAAGGTAAGAAAGTTGTTTCAATAGATAATCAAATTATTCAACCTTTATCGCAGGAAACATCACAAAGCATCAAAACTGAGCCAACACAAAATCGTACGATCAACAATTTAGAAGAGCAGAAGATACACACCAAAAAAAGCCGGATCCACACGAAATAAAACCTGAGGAACCACCACAAGAGCTCATAGGGGCATCAAATCACTTTAAAATAGAAGATCAAGTGTTGTTAGATAAAGTCGATCCTTACATCAGTTCAACAGAACTGAAGAAACAGGAAGAAATACTCCTTCAGGTATGCGATGTTTTCCCACACGAAATAATCGAGGTAAGCAATCCAATGTTCAGCAATTTCAAGGTAAACACTTCTCGACCTAAACTTTGTCACGAAAATAAAACTGTCAGTAAGAGGGAAAATATTCAAACCTTTAAACCTCCCTAAATTTTCAAAGCCTAAGACAGTCTAGCTTAATACTATAAATAAGCGCTTATCGGGAGGCAACCCGAGCGCTAACACTTTTTTATTTCACAAAATTATTTTTCTTTTCTTTTCTTTTTTTTTCTTTTCTTTTCTCTCTTCTCTCTCCACAATTAAAACTAAGATGCAGGTTTCCAGGCCACACGGCCGTGCAAGTCAGTCCAACCACCCCCCAACGTCACGGATCCAACCACCCACAGCACAAGCACCGATAAAAATAGCACGACCGTGCATTCCAACCGTGCTCCTATACTGGCTTTTTAGGAACAGGCGTACAAGCCAACAAAATGGGCGTGGAAGGACAACACACCCCACAACACGATCGTGCGATACGGCCATGTGAATCGACACACCCTCGGTACACGGGCGTGGGAACGTACCAGATTTGAAATCTTATTTAAATCCCCATAGCCCGTCCTCTTTGTCCCATCTTCTTCCTTATTCCTTCTTTCTTTTCTTTCAAATTTTTCTTCCTATTCATAGAAAAGATCCAAGACACTTGAGCAACACAAAGATCATGCCGAAGAAACGTAAGCATCATCTCCTCAGAGGAGACCTCATCATGAGTTCATGCCGGCAACTTCACTTAATTGACATGCCAAAGGTATCGAAAACCTTTTCGATTCTATTTTTCTTTTCTCGTCTCCTTTATTTTCCTTATCTTTACATATTTCCTGCTTAAATTAATTTATTTCATATTAGTTTCTTGGTTTTAGGTTCTAAAGGCTGCTTGGGAATCACGCACCATAGCCTTCGAGGTCACATCCACCTCGCGAACCATCCAACAATAAGAACTCCTTAGTCCATTAGTATTTTGTTTTAATTTCAGTTTTCTTCTTAGTCTCCTTCATTTCATTTCATTAATCCTTAATTATATTATTAGTATAATATTATTATTACCCTAGATCTCTTGGCTATATCATCACAGGCTACTCAATTTCTTCATCTAGCAAATTGCTTTTCGGTAGCCACTCCACCGGGCCCATAGAAAACACCATCACCGCCACCAAAGACACCCGGGATCATCCAGATTTTGAGAATTACTTTCCCATTTACCTTTTTGATTTGGCACATAAATTTCATTATCTATCGTTGTACATTGAGGGAATATATATCTTAAGTGTGGGGGTAATAGTGCCTAACTTTTTGCATAATTCTCAAAACCCTGAAATTAGTCTTGATCTTAAGTATTTTTCTCATATTATTAATTAGGATAAAATTTCTAATGATTTATGATTTTTATTGATGTGTTTTAGAATAAGTCTTAGCTAATTGTGCATTGATAATTAAATTTGAAGAATACTAGAGAATCGAGCATGATAAGTCTACTTTCTAAAAATTAAAATTGATAGGTTGTTGAACCTAATTTGAGTATTACCTTGAAATTTGGAATTTATAAGGATTGATGTCAAAAACACCCATAATTTTTGTGAGATTTTGAGCCTTATAGAGCATATATTCTTTTTCGTGCTCAATTTATTGATTATGAGTGTGTCAACTTTGAACTGTTATTCTAAAACTTGCCTCGTTTATACATGTCGAGGCCATACTTTTGATTTGATATACTGAGATGATAAAGGCACCGAAGGTTTTAACCCATTCACACCACTAAAAAGCCTACCCACATAATTAACCCTTAGTGAACCCCGTTGAATCCTAACAACCTCATTATTGACTCACCCACTAATATTAACCCAAAATCCCTTTGTATTTGTTATCAACATTCCTTTGACTACCCCTTTATCGAGAATTGATTTGATCAATTGTCAAATTAGGTTATTTCAAAGTTCCTTCTATTATGTTTATTTTAGTTTATTCTTAAAAAAAATCCAAGTATAGTCAATATTAGTAGTATAATAAAAGAGCTTAGAGCATTTAAAACTCTAATTATTAAAGAAAAAGCTCAGATTATAGTATTTTCAAAATTTGAGTGATGAAAATACTCTTATAGATCTTCGTTAGCTTTTCATTCGATGTAAATATTCATATTTAGTTCATTATTTTTAGATTAGGTAATTAGTCAATTCAATCTCGATTCTAAACCTCTAGTTTAGCTTTGTATCCACACCTTTTAACCCTAGCCTGTTACAACCTTTATTAAAGACCTTTTGATTTGTGTATCATCTCATATACTGATGGTGGAGATTTGATTTTCGAGCAAGTCTATGGGATTAACTTTTCGAGTTCGACTTAGAGTGTTTCTTCTTGAACCTTAAACACCTTTGAGTGATTTGAGTGAATCTTTTGTGAGGATGTCAGTCCTTGTCGATTTTGAATTAAAGGTAAGCACTTAGATAACGGGAGGCACCTATGTTTTCATACTATAAAGGTATGACTTATCGTAATTGAATCTTTAGGGTTCTTTGAGTTGAATTATCCATGTATAAATTATCTATGAATTATGATGAGACATTGTCGCTAGGAATTATGAATTATGGAAAGTTCGTTTTAATTGTAAGTTAAAAATTTTGCTTGAGGACAAGCAAAGGCTTAAGTGTGGGGGTATTTGATAAACCGTAAAAGTAACATATTTTAACCCCATATTTGGTATGCTTTTGGATGATTTAGCCTTTGAATTATGTAAAAAGGTGCTTTTAATCCTTTCTTTTCATGTTTATACTCAGAAAAGCACCTGAGGATAAAAAGAACACAAAACGGGCTTAAAATGGAGTAATTGGGCCTTAGTAAGAAATCAACACGGCCTGGCCCAAAACTTGCACGACAGAATCATGGCATGGCCCAACCTTGTAATTACACGGGCATGTGCCATAGGCATGCCCCTGCCGCGAGAATGAGCAATTTCACTCGAATTGGGATGCTTGAAGCCAAAGAAACATACTCCTAAGTCTACTCAAACACCCTACTAGTAATTCTACTTGAAGGAGATACTTAGGAGCCAAGTATAGCATCCCAAAGCCTATATAAACAACCCAAGGTAGACATTAAAAGGAAGCTTTTTGGCAGAGGCTTTTAGGCTGAAGCATTCATCTTTTAGGGAGTCACTTGAAGATAGCCACTTGATCCATCTCAAGAAGTGAAACTCCATTCAAGACGGAGGATCTCTCCTTCAATTCCTTGTGGGTTTTAGCGGTTCTTATGTTTTGTTTATTCTTTACTCTTGAGATGTTTTCATAGTTTGCACTAAACCCCACGATAAGGGATGAAACCTATAATGGATTTTGTTATTTGATTTCTAAATTTATATGATAAGTACTTGGTTTGTTCTTAATTATGTTACTTAATTTAATCGATGGGCTTAGGTGGAGGAGGAATAGACCCGCCAAGAGTAGATCTAGCGTAATTAAGCGGAGTTGATCGGTGCCTAGAGATAGGGTTACGAGATTTTTTGAATTAGGGTGAAACCTAATATGGGAATCCATTGATCGATTTATCGCTTCCTTAGGGGTTATTATAAGAGAACGAGAGTTTCACTAATTAACCTACTCGAGAGAGGGTTTAATATAGGTTAGAGAGTCTCACAGATCAAGCTAAGTAAAGAAATCATATGGTTTGGGGAATAAATTTTAAGTGAAGTCATAGGTGGATTCTTCTTGAGGGTATCGCCTTTATCAACCGAGTTTTTTTAAAGTCTTTCTCCAATTCATTCTTTCGTCTTTGCATTTTTTATGTATTCGTTAGTTTAATAATCCAATCACTCTATATTTTAGGCTAAATAATAGAAAGAAAGTGAGTATTAGTACTTTTAGATTCCTTGGGTTCGATAAGATATTCTTGCACGAGCTATACTCTTTCGCTCGATAGGTGCACTTGCCTCTATTGTTGTCATGATCGGTCTGTGTTCGATCACTCTTTTATAAATATTAAAACTCGACTGTTTTGACACGATCATGTGCGATGATATGAAAGCTACGGCTTATTGATTTGGCACTGTGTGTGCGACGTCTAGGTAAGTCGATTAAAAGAATAGGCACTAAGTGTGTGATGAAAAATATGCCACGATTATGTATATAGCACTGAGTGTGCGATCAAATTGAATGAAAATTAAAGGATGATCGGTAAATAATATCGAGCATTGAATAGCTTAGAGGTTTAATAACTATGTGTGGTTAAGGTACGTATCGAACCTTTGTGGTTGATATGCATAATCAAGCTATGATTGAATGAATAAGTATTTTAGCTATGGATTAAATGATATGAGTCTGAGATAAGTGATCTATGTGATTGTTTATTATGTACATTAGTTAGTTTAATAAGATAATTGTATTGTATGTCGAACTTACTAAGATTGGGAAAGCTTACTGTGTGAATTGTTTCTCTGCCTTGCAATGTCAGTAAAGCTAGCTCGGATCTAGGATCGTCAGCTTCTCAATCACACTATCGGCATTCTAATTTGGTACTTTTGAAAGGATGTATATAGTTGGAAATATGGCATGTATAGGCTAGTTATGTGTGTATATGCTTATGAAGTGAACTTAGCCATATGTTTTGGCCAGTTTTGAGTTGATAAATGCTTGAACAAATGAGTTATATGATTGCAAATTTTGGTATGGTGTGATGCATATAAAATGGTTAAGTTTTGGTTAAGCAAATGAATGATTAATGCTTGTCATGGTAGGAATTGGTATTGAATGCATGGATTGAATGACTATTTTGGTATGTTCTTGGTGGTAATATGTGCATAAGATGTCTTGGTTAATTTGGCTTGTAGGTTTGACCCTTATGGGTGGCATTTTGGCCTTGTAAATGGCCTATAATGTCACACGGGAGTGCCTAAAGACCGTGGGTGAATTGGTAGAATGTAGCTTTGTAGCATACGGCCTCGAACGGGCATGCTTGGTGGCCGTTAAGAAATGGCAGTATATGACTAGTAGTACACGGCCTTAGCACATGGGTGTGCTTGGTGGTCGTGTTTATTTTAGCAGTATATGACCATGAGAAGGATACACGGGTGTGTCAAGTATCCGTGGGTGAGGCACGGCCTACCCCCACGGGCGTGTATCCCTTGTATTTTTTGTTAAGTTGTTATGCTTCCGAGAACTTTTGTATATGTTCGATTTAGTCTCGACCCCTCTTTAGCATGTGATAAAGGTTTCATAGACCTTGATAAGGGACAACATGATTGTAAATGAGTGTCGTAAATTTTAGATGTTAAATGTTTTGATTGATTGGTAATGCCTCTTAACCCTATTTCCGGTGGTCTTAGGTTAGGGGTGTTACAGTTTGCTTGGCTTAGGTTCAGTTTCAAGGGTGTGTCGTAACACTCATTGGCTGTGTCGTGACACCGAAGGTAGTCTTGGAATATTGGCACTCTATCCTCAATGTTACGACATTGGACTCCCGTGTTGCAACATAGCGACCAGCTTTAAGCTCCTATGCCTTTGAATAGTGTCTTGCACACTTACTAAGTACGTTAGCCCACCTTTAGGCTTGATTCGGTCCTTAAGGTCATAAAAAGGACTCAATTTACATTTTTATTGAATTAAAGCTAAAATAGAAAAACTAACTAAAATATAATAGAAATGCTCGTATTCAAGCCTCTTAAGTATGAAAACTAGTTTACTCTACTATATTGAATTATGGTAGATCACTGTGTTGTTTTAGTCCAAATGCTTCCCCCGGTATGACATTAAACCGCATCTTTATATTCTTATCCAAATCAGTATAGAAGTACTACAATTGTATCAAACTCTTGGCTCTGTTCCCAATTAGTCTTCGTAATATCCTCTTGAATCTTTCCTAAGTCTACTTTAAGGTTTCTTCATTCCCTTGTTTGAATTCGAACAACCCTTCATACGCGGCAAGCATATTAGTCATATGGATATTCCACTTCAAAAACAATTGGAGAAATACTGCGTGAACTTGTAGCAAAAGGCTACACATAGAAACAAATTATCCATAACGAGGAAACCTTCTTTCTTGTAGTCTTGTTCAAGTCAATCCATATTCTGTTATCCATCATGACGACTCTTGATTATAAGATCTGGAAAATGAATTTTAAGATAATGTTTTGAATGACTATATTGAAGAAAACATCTATATGATGTAACCCACCAGTTATGTAGCTATAGGAAATGAGCATAAAGTTTGCAAATTGCTACTATCCATATTTGGGCTTAGGCAGACATCCTACTCATGGAATCAAAGATTTGATCAAACAATAAAAACTTTTGGATTTGAGCAAAACATTGATGAACCTTATATTTATAAATGTATTGCGGATGGAAAGGTAGTTTTTCTAACTCTCTATTTCGATGACATACTACTCATTGGGAATAATATAGAGACATTATCGACAAAATTATGGTTAACCTAACATTTTTGCATGAAAGATTTGGATGAGATGTTCTAGGAATTCAAATCTTTAGGAATTGAAAAGAACAAAGTGATAGCTTTATGGCAAGCTTTATATATGGATAAGATATTAGAACATTTTACGATAGCCGAATCAAAGAAGGGAACACAATCTTTTGTTTTGGGCTTTTATCTTTATTTAGAGGATTGTCCTAAGATAACAGAAGAAAAAGAGCATATAAGAAATGTTTCTTATGCTTCAACAGTTGGAAGTCTCATGTATGCTATGTTATGCACATGTCTAGATATATGTTATGCAGTAGGGATGGTAAGTCAATATCAGGCAAATCCTGGTCGAAGACAATGATAAGTAGTTAAACATATACTCAAGTCTTTGTTGAGAATAAGGGATTATATGCTTGTATGTTTTGGAAGAGATTTAACTCCCATTGGATATACGAACTTTAACTTTAAAACGTGTCGAGATTCAAGGAAATTAACATTGGGTTGTGTGTTTGTTCTAGGTGGCGGGTGATAAACCATAATATACACATATTTTAATCCCACATTTAGCATACTTTTCGATGATTTATCCCTTTAATTATGGAAATAGGTGCTCCTAATCCTTTAATTTCATGTTTTATACTTAGGAGAGCACCGGAGGATGAAAAAATGAGAAACGGGCTGAAAATAGAGAAAATGGGCCAAAGTATGAAATCCACACGGCCTGGGCCCCGAGTCACATGGTCGTGCCTCTTTAGCAGGACCAACCATGACCTATTACTCGAATTACATGGGCGTGGCACACGGGCGTGTCCCTGCCGTAGCAAAGAAGAGTTTCATTCGGATTAGGATACTTAGAGGCAAAAAAAGACATTCCAAAAGCCTATGTAAACACCTTAGAGGCCAACCTAACAGGAGGCGTTCAGCTAGGCCAAAGAACCAAGCTAGAGGGGCCGAATTGTGGGATTCACTCAAAGAATGCTAGTTGATTCATCTCAAGAAGCCAAAATCATACTCAAGAGGGAAGATCTTTCCTTCAATTTCCTTCAGGGGGTTTTAGGGTTTTTCTTATGTTTTGTTTTATATTTTCTTCTGAGATGTATTCTTTTATGATAATTTATAGATAATTTATACATGGATAATTTAACTCAAAGAGTCCTAAATATTCAAACAATCAAAGTCATAGTTTTTAGCACGAAAAATATAGGTGTTTCCCCTTATCTAAATAATTACCTTTAATTCAAAATTGACAAGAGTTGACATCCTCACTAAAGATTCACTCAAATAACTCGAAGTGTTTAAGGTTCAGAATTAAGCTCTCAAAAGTCGAACACGAAAAGTTAATCCCATAGGCTTGCCTAAAAATCAAATCTCCACCACTATAAAATGAGATGATACACAAATCAAAAGGTCTTTAAAAGGGTTGTAACGGGGCTTAGGTTAAAGGTGTGAATAAAGGTTGAATTAGAGGGTTAGAATCGAGATTGAATTGACAATTTACCTAATTAGAAAAATTAACTAATCCTGAATAATTACATCAATTGAAAACTTAAAATACTAATAATACGAGCTTCTTCTTCATGATGTTGAATTTAAACGTATAAGCTCACTTAATCACGGAACTAATAATGAATATACTTTAATTTTTTTTAAGAACAAATAAATAAATACATAATATAAGAAGAATTCAACTACTGAAATAAAATAATTAGGCAACTGATCAAATCAAATCTCGATAGAAGGGTAGTCAAGAAAAATGGTGATAATAAATACAAGATGGGTTTTAGGTTAATATTAGTGGGTGAATCAATAAAAAGGGTTGTTAGGATCAAAGGGGTTCATTAGGGGTTAATTGTGAGGGTAGGCTTTTAGTGGAGTAAGTGGGTTAAACCTTAAGTGCTTTTATCATCTCAGTATATCAAATTAAAGATGTGGTCTTGACATGTATAATCGAAGCAAGTTCTAGAATAACAAATCAATGTTGACACACTCATAATAAAAAAAAAAGTGAGCACGAAAAGAATGTATGCTCTAAAAGGTTCAAAATCTCACAAAAACTATGGGTTTTTATGACAACCTTGTAAATTTTAAACTTCAAGGTAATAATTTGATTCAGGTAGACAACCTAACAAAAGTTTAATTTTGACAATAGACTCATCATGCTTGATTCTCTAGTATCTTAAAGTTTAAATCATCACTTTATAATAACCAATGACTTAATTCGAAATATATCAATTAAAATCATAAATCAACAAGAATTTCATTCTAATTAGTGATATGAGAAAATTACTTAAGAATAAGACATAATTCAGGGATTTTCAAATAATACTACAATTAACCCCCCCACACTTAAGATGTACATTGTCCTCAATGTACAAAGATAGATAATAGCAAAATAATATTAAAATCATAAGATAGGGAGAGAAGTGAAACTTCCTGAATTTTGGATGGAGTCAATGAAAAGAAACGGGGGAGTGCCTCGAACCGTTTGAAATTGAATCCTTGAAGCAGCCGGTCTAATCTTATTGTATCCTAAGCTTAATCTAAATGGCATGAAGAATAAGAGGAAAATAATAAAGAAAATAAAAAATAAATATAGAAAGAAGAATAAAAATAAATAATGAAAAGTGGATATACGTTCAAAGAGAAAGGGGAAAAATGAAGAAGACTTTAGGGAAGAAAGTGAACAGAAGAAGGGGATTAAATAGAAATCATGGATCTGGTGGTTGCCACGCCTTGCACACGGCCATGTGGGTATGAAAACCTACGCCTAAAAATCTAGTTAGTTATTAGTTAGATGCTAAAATTCAAAATATAAAAATTAATGGGGTTAGTGCTCGGGTTGCCTCCCGAGAAGCGCTCATTTAAAGTCATGAGCTAGACTTACCTGTTACTCGTATGGCCATGGTGGTTCACGGAGTCGAAACATTTTTTCTTAATATCAATTCTATCAACATATGGTTTGAGTCGGGTAATATTTACCTCAAAAGTGCCGAAATTAGAATGTTTTACCTCTACCGTTCCATATGGAAAGACCTTAAGTACCGTAAAAGGAGTCGCACCATTTATATTAAAGCGGCTATTCTAGGGTCGGTTGCATCTGACAGTACCTGGTCCCCAACTTTGAAGTGATTGGTTCCACATTTAATACTCGATGTCCTAGTCGTGTCAAGAACCTCAACTTTACCTTCCTCTACCACATTCTCTTGCTTCAATCTTGGTTCATCTAAACTCTCACTGTTTGGAATAGAGACGGCATGAATTTGCTCCTTTAGGTTAGTTTTAGAGTTGCTCGGCAAGCTACCTTGTTGTCGTTAAGATATGGCTTTGGCAAGTTGCCCTAATTGGTTCTCGATCCTTTGAATCGATGCTTGTTGATTTTTGAGTGTTGTTTCGGTGTTTTGGAAGAGTGTTTCTGACACCGAGATAAATTTCATTAGCATCTCCTCAAGGTTCAGCTTCTTTTCCTACTAGTGAGGTGGTTGTTAAAAATTTGGAGGAAGTTGCGGTCTTTGACTAGCTTGACCACCCCATGAGAATTTGGGATGGTACCTCCAACCTGCATTATAAGTGTTACTATAAAGAATATTTTGAGGTCTAGAATAGTTACCCATATCGTTGACTTGTTTGTTCTCAGTGCTAGGGTTGTAAAATAGATATTCTGTGTTGTTCACCCCTCCTCCATTTGTATCGTACTATATTATCGGATGTACCTATGTAGAACCATACAAACCATCAATTTTTTTATTTAAAAGCTCTACCTGGTTAGATAACATTGTGACAGCGTCAAGGTTGAAAATAATGGCTACTTTAGTAGGCTTTGTCCTCATGACTTGCCACTGATAATTATTTAGTAACATCTCCTCGATTTCTATGAGCGGTATGCTCTATTTCACTGTCGTAAATCAAGGGTCCTGTAGGGTTCCTTCTAGTCATAAACTAGAGGTACCTGTTAGGAATTGATAAAAAGAAAAAGAAAATTTAGAAAAGTAAAAATAAAATTTAATTGCAAAATAAAATACGGCTAAAGTAATAAAAATTAGGTGTTCTTAATATTTCAGTTCCCCGGCAATGGCACCAAAAACTTGATCGTGTGTCAGAGTCTTAAAAATTTATATAATGAATGATCTAGCCTAAAAACTAACTGTGACAATGACTTGAGGCAAGCGCACCTATTGAACAGTAGTATAGTTTAGTGGCAAGACTGGATTGTCGAACCCAAAGGAACCAAAAGTACTAATGCTAACTTTCTTTTTATTATTTAACCTAAGAATTAAAGGAATTGTTGTTTAACCTAAAATTAACTAACTACTAAGCTAAAGATGCTAAGACAAAAAGAATAAATTGGGGAAATACTTGTGGGAAAAACCAATTGATTGAGGCAATACCCGAGAAAGAATCCACCTAGACTTCACTTGTTATTTAACTCTGAACCAGACGATTTATTCACTTGACTTGATCCGTAGGATTCCCTAATTTATATTAATATCTCTCTCGAGGTTACTAATGTCTAACCCTAGGTTGATTAATTGAAATCTCTTTCTAATTAAAACCCTTAGAATTGCATTAACTCGATCTATGGACTCCCAAATTAGGTTTGACACTAATCCGGCAGATTTTCGTCATCCTATCTTAGGGTTGCGATCAACTTCGCTTAATTATACTAGATCTACTCTTAGACAGAGTCTATTCCTCCTCTGCCTAAGAGCATAAATGATTGAATCAATATCCTAAAATATCAAAACAAGAATTAAGAACAAATCAAGTATTTATCATACAGCTCAGAAAACAATAACAAGATCCATCTTAGGTTTCATCCCCCTCAGGTATTTGATGGGTTTAGTTCATAATCATAAAAGAATACATCTCAGAAGAAAATATAAAACAAAACATAAAGAAAACCCTAAAACCCTGAAGGAATTGAAGGAGAGATCCTCAGCCTTGAGTACGATTCTGGCTTCTTGAGATGAATCAACTGACTTTCTTCGAGTGAATCCCACAATTCAGCCCCTCTGGCTTGGCTCTTTGGCCTAGCTAAACGCCCCCTTGAAGGTTGGCCTCTAGGGTGTTTATATAGGCTTTTGGAATGTCTTTCTTTGTCTCTAGGTACCCTAATCTAAATGAAACTCTTCTTTGCTACGCAGGGACACGCTCATGTGCCATGCTCATGTAATTCGAGTTATAGGTCGTGGTCGGTCCTACTAAAGAGGCAAGCCGTGTGACTCGGGGTCCAGGCCACTTGGATTTCATACTTTGGCCCATTTTCTCTGTTTTGACCCGTTTCTCGTTCTTTTCATCCTCCGGTGCTCTCTTGAGTATAAAACATGAAAACAAAGGATTAGGAGCACCTATTTCCATAATTAAAGGGATAAATCATCCAAAAGTATGCTAAATGTGGGATTAAAATATGTGAATATTATGGTTTATCATAGACCCTGTCTAAGAGTAGATCTAGCATAGTTAAGCGGAGTTGATCGCAACCTTAGACATAGGATGACAAAAATCTACCGAATTAGGGTCAAACCTAATATGGGAGTCCATAGATCGAGTTAATGCAATTCTAGGGGTTTTAATTAGAAAGAGATTTCAATTAATCAACTTTGGGTTCGACATTAGTAGCCTCGAGAGAGGTATTAATATAAATTTGGGAATCCTACGGATCAAGTCAAGTGAATAAATCGTCTGGTTCAGAGTTAAATAACAAGCGAAGTCTAGGTGAATTCTTCCTCAGGTATTGTTTCAATCAATTGGTTTTTCCCACAAGTATTTTCCCAATTCATTCTTTTTGTCTTAGCATCTTTAGCTTAGTAGTTAGTTAATTTTAGGTTAAACAACAATTTTCTTAATTCTTAGGCTAGATAATAAAAAGAGAGTTAGTATTAGTACTTTTGGTTTCTTTAGGTTCGACAATCCGATCTTGCCACTAAATTATACTACTGTTCGATAGGTGCGCTTGCCTCAATCGTTGTCACAGTTAGTTTTTAGGCTAGATCATTCATTATATAAATTTTTAAGACCCTGGCACACGATCAAGTTTTTGGCGCCGTTGTCGGGGAACTGAAATATTAAGAACGCTCAATTTTTATTACTTTAGCCATATTTTATTTTTGCAATTAAATTTTATTTTTACTTTTCTAATTTTCTTTTTCTTTTTATTTGTTCCTAGCAGGTACCTCTAGTTTATGACTAGAAGGAACCCGACAGGACCCTTGATTTACGACAGTGATATCGAAGGTATGGTTCGCAGAAATCGTAGAGAAATAAGGCGAAGCTTAAACTACATACAAGAAGAGCATGTAACACCCAAAATTAGGGGTTGTTGAAAATTTAATTAATTTCCTATGTATGTGCCTGTAGAAATAAATATTTTGGTTTCTAAGCATATTTAGGGCCTTGACATAACCCTAAATTAGGTCAGATTTGGAATTAAAAATTTCTTTTCAAGGGCTTAAAAAGGAGGGAGCTAGGTGGAGATAGGGTTTAAATAAAAATTGGGAGAAGCATGACACAAGAAAGTAATTGGCACATTGGCTTGGTGCGCCTAGGGGTTTAAAAAGGGGTCTTGGGTTCGATCCATGGGAGATACAAGGAGGAAATATTTTTCCCTTGTGGGCTTTTTGGGCGTTAGGGCTAGGGAGGCCTTATAATTAAATAAAGGAGGTTAGTGACATGAAAGTTAGGTGCGGTGGAGTGGCATGGGGCGTGGCTTAAGGGCCTTGGCATGAGGTCTCGGGTTCGAGTGGCTAGAGGAGCATTTTACGATTTAATTTTTATATGCGGTGACGAGCTCAAGTAGGGAAGCTTTAAAAATTAAAAGGTGAGGGTGCATGACATGAAAGTCGGGTTGGAAGAGATGGCAAAGGGCGTTGTAGGGGGATGCATTAGAGAGGTCACTGGTTCGAATCAAGGAAGCAGCACCTTGATTTTTTCTCTTTTGTCTTTGGCGAATGGGAGAGTGTTGGTTCAATTTTGGACTCTTAATTTCGGCTGGAAGAAGGAATTTTAGTGTTTTATTTTCATTTAATTTCTTAAAGAGGGGATTAAGGGATAGGAAGTAAGATAAAATTAGATTTAATTGTGATAATTCAAGGCTGAAAATTATCACAAAATAGGAGTGTTTCTTAAAATTGGAGACCTTGGTGAAATTTGTCCATATCTATTTTTGTACAGCAAAGAAGTGTAAAAGTTCAAACAATTTTCTTTTCTTCTCCCCAAATTTTGCTGCTGCCGAATTCTCATTTGTTTCCTAGCCAAAACTATTCAAAACTTCCAGCTTTTTCTTGCTTCTTTTAGCCGAATATACCCCTCTTTAAGAGAAAATTTCCAGCAAATTCTTTCTCTTCTTCCTCTCTTCATTGTGCTGCCGAATCCACCCTTAAACTCTTAGCCAAAATTTGCTCAGAAATTTCCAGCATTGTTGTTTCTTCTTAGCCAAATACCCCTTCTCTTCTTCTCAAAATTCCAGCCCTCCATCTCGTGCTTAGGCCGAATCTTACATCTCCAACAAGGTCTCGCCAATTTTCATTAAGTGTGGTAAGGGTAATCATCTCTTTGGAATTAAAGTTATGGCCTATAATTCTTACTAATGCGATTAAAGCAATTGTAGGGAAGTGAAACGGATTTATATATCGTAAGGTGGTTAGTGTTCAAAGGACGTGTAGGATCAAGATCTAGCGTTGTAGATCGGAGTTTCGAGATCTAGGAATTACGGTAGTAACAGGTGTGTAAGATCTCAATACACACTTTATTAATTTCATGACTTTATTGTTTGCCTTAATCTTTTGGTTGTGATTAGCTTGGGGCATAATCATGGTTTTCGGGTAAGTCCCCTAACTTGTGACTTTTGTTAAATGATTTGCATGCCATCACATGATATTAAATGCTATGACATGATATATGAAAATCGATATAAAAGCATGTGATGGTGGGATTGATGAGAGGAGGGGGATGAATTATGGACTGTCGTCAGTGGTTTTGACCACAAGATGGGTTGGCCCCATCAAATTATTTGTGACCTATGGTCATCAGTGGTTTTGACCACAACGATTGAATATTTGAGACTAAGTCCCAGTGGTTTGGTACCACCAGTGGTTTTGACCACACTTGATTATTTGTGACCTATGGTCATCAGTGGTTTTGACCACACAATGGGTTGGCCCCATCATTTGATTTGTGACTCTAAGTCATCAGTGGTTTTGACCACCAGTGGTTTTGACCACACGGGGTAGTCAAGGAGTATGGATGGTTAGGTTAGGTTGCATGTGCATGTTTATTAATGACTTGTGTATGAGTTGCTTTACCGGGTAGGGGATTACACACTGAGTCTTGGTGACTCACCCCCTTTCCCTTAACATTTTGCAGATGAATAGATCGTGGAGATGGAGCCGGAGAGGACTCGAGGCGGCCATGCTTATTGTTGGAGTTAAATTTATTTTCGTCAAGTTTAATTATTTTATTTCCTAAGTATTTTTATTTTGAGATTGTAATAAGGCCGCTATTTATTATGTGGATGTAATTTTTATTTTACTTATGTTATGTTACAAATGGAAATTTATAAATATTAATTGAACCGGTTAAAAGTAACCTTTTTAAACTTAATAAAATTTAACGGGTTTTCAAAGAAGTTACCAACGGGTAACAATATTCACTAAGTCAACTATCACTTTGATGATTTCACAATGATACATGATCAATGTTTTTAAAAAGGGTCTATCAACCCAACTATGTTTATAAAAGCCCAACTAAATTTTTCAAACCCCGTTTTTATACCTTAGCCCAATTTTACCAAGTTTTCACCAAACTTTCAAAATGATTCAAACTATTCTACTCCTTAACATACCAGATCCGGTCAGGACTCATGGGCCGGGTTTGGGGTGTTACAGAGCAAGAGAACAAAATTAATACTACCGAAGAGATGGTTGAGAATAATCCGCTACCTTAGGAGGTAGCCGAAAATCATGCTCCTCGAACTATATATGATTATGCTAAACCTAATTTAACAAGGACTGAATCAAGTATTGTTAGGCCTTCTATAGCTGCTAATAATTTTGAACTGAAACCTACCACTATTCAAATGATTCAACAATTTGTTCAATTTGATGGTTTGCAGGATGAAGACCCACATACTCATTTAGCAAATTTTCTAGAATTATGTGATACCTTCAAAATAAATGGCGTTTCTGATGATGCCATTCGTCTTCGATTATTTCCCTTTTCATTGAGGAATAAAGCCAAACAGTGGTTGAATTCTCTTCCACGAGGATCAATCACTACATGGGATAAAATTACCGAAAAATTTTTGTTAAAATATTTTTCACCGGCCAAAACGGCCAAATTAAGGAATGATATCTCTTCTTTTGTACAGATGGATCTAGAAACACTATACTATGCATGGGGTAGAACAAAGATCTATTGAGAAGGTGCCCACACCATGGATTACCCTTGTGGCTACAGGTCCAAACTTTTTACAATGGTGTGAACCCTTTAACGAGAAAATTGATTGATTCAGCGACCGGCGGAACCCTAAATAACAAAACTCCTGAGGCGGCCTATGAGTTTATAGAGGAGATGTCACTAAACAACTATCAGTGGCAAGTTACAAGGACAAGGCCAACAAAAATAGTCGAAGTTTTCAACCTCGACACAGTGCCACCATGCTATCAAATCAGGTAGAGATGTTAAATAAAAAGATTGATGGTTTGTGTGGTTCCTCGCAGTACACCCAGTAATGCAATGTGATTCAAATCTAAGAGGTGTGGAGAATCCTGAGTACCCACCCTACAATCCTGATAAACTATACGGGTAACAATTTCAGATCTCAAAATAACCCTTATAGTAATACTTATAATCTAGGTTGGAGGAACCAACCCAATTTCTCATGGGGTGGTCAAGGAAACCAAAGACAACAACTTCCTCCAAACTTCCAACAATAGCCTTACCCACAAGAAAAAAACCGAACCTTGAGGAGATGCTGACAAAATTCATAGTGGTGTTAGAAACTCGTTTCCAAAACACCAAACAACACTTAAAAATAAACAAGCATCGATTAAAAGAATCGAGAACCAGTTAGGGCAACTCGCTAAGCTGATCTCCGAACGACCACAAGGTAGCTTGCCAAGTAACATTGAGACTAACCCAAAAGAGCAACTTCAAGCAATAACCGCTCAGAATAGTGAAGGGTTAGTAGATTCTGAACCTGAGCCAAGGCAAGAACCTGTGTTAAGTGAAGGTAAGGTTGAGGTAAGCCAAGAAAAGCCAAAACCGATAATTAAAGAATACCAATCTCGTATACCATATCTCGATGCGATGAAGAATGATAATCCAGATGAACAGTTCGGCAAGTTTCTTAAACTTTTAAAGAAATTACATATTAACTTATCGTTTCTTGAAGCTCTTTCGCATATGCTAGATTCAAGAAAATTTTTAAAAGAGCTTTTGACAAATAAGTGGAAGTTAGACGATGAGTCGCATGTGGAATTAAACGTAGTGTGCTCAGCAATGTTGCAAAACAAACGACCACGAAAATTAAAAGATCCAGGGAGTTTTACAATTCCATGTTTAATTGGTAGTTTAACTATTAATAACGCGTTAGCTAATTTAGGGGCAAGCATAAATGTTATGCCTTATAAAATGTTTAAACAACTAGGTCTAGAGAAACCCAAACAAACTAGGATGAGTATTCAATTAGCTGATAAGACTATTGAATTCCTAGGGGTATAATTGAAGATGTACTCGTTAAAATTGAGAAATTCATATTCCCCACAGACTTTGTTGTTTTAGATAAGGATGAGGATAATACGGTTCCTTTAATTTTAGGAAGGCCCTTTTTTGCAATTGCCAGATCTAAAATTGATGTTAGTATAGGTAAACTTACACTTCATGTAGGTGACGAATCAATCAGTCTTCAAGCTCTCGACTCAACTAGGACATCGAGTGACAATGGTGAGAACATAAATTCTATTGATAATCATTCGGTTTAACCTTCTTTACAGAAAGCACCACGAAGCTACATATCTGAGCCAGCTCTTAAACCTCGTGCCAATAAAGAAGAAAGTCACGAGGAACAAAGGCTTCAGATTGATGAACTAGACGAGTGGAAAGCACATTTCAAGGAGAAATCAAAACTACACGAAGTGAAATCGAAGGAACCCCCAGACGAGCTTACAGGAACATCAAATCACTTCAAAATAAGAGATTAGGAACTGTTACATAAAACAGACCCTCGAATCGCCATATCAAACCTGAATACAAATGAAGAAATCCCTTTTAAAGTAATCAATGTTTTCCCTTACGGAATAGTCGAGGTAAGTAATTCTACATTTGGTACTTTTAAACTAAATGCTACTTGACTCAAACTATATAATGATAGCATGAGAAAGGATTTTTCACTCCTCAAACCACCATAAATGTGCGAATGAGAGGTAAGTCTAGCTTAAGACTTTAAATGAGTGCTTCTCGAGAGGCAACCCGAGCACTAACCCCATTTATTTTTATTCTCTTTCTTTTAGCACCTAACTACAAACTAACCAAGTTAATGAAGAGCAAATTTTCGCACCACAAAGCCTTGCACACGGTCGTGGCCGTGGCCGTGTGAATACTACAGATTTTTGTACTGGCATGACAGAGATAGTACGAAACAAGATGAAAATATCTTCAAGCCACGGGCTCCGACGAAACACCACAGCCGTGCGACACAACCATGGCCGACACTATTTTATCAACACGGGCGTGGCAACCTGAATAACAGGTGTAGGAGAAATGAATGAACCATCGCACAACCATGTGACATGGCCGTGTGAAGCGACACGCCCATGAAACACGGGCGTGGTGATGTACCAAAGCTGAAAATTTTATTTAAAACACCTACTCCCCTTCTCACCTACTCTCCATTCCCTTCTTCCACAACCTTTACACTCTCCTCCATTTTCATTTCCTCCTTCTTCATTTTCCAAACTCTTGATCTAAACTTCATCTATGTCGAAAAAATGAAAGGATCCTATCTCAGTCTCCCTGTGTGAGACCGATCTACATAAGTTCATGCCGGCCGCTTCATTAACTCAATAGGAAAAGGACCTTTGAGTCCATTTAATCTTTCTTTTTCCTTTCTATTCTCCTTTATTTTCCTTATCTTTATTTTTTTATAATAAATTTTATTTATTTTATTTTAGTTTCTTGGTTTTAGGTTCTAAAGGCTGTTAGGGAATGACCACACCAAGTTTTAGAAACCACTCCCACCTCGCGAACCATCTAACAATAAGGACTTTTCAGTCCATTAATCTTTTCTTTTAGTCTTATTTCACTTTTTACACTCTTTCTTTTATTTTCTTTTCTTTAAATATATAATTAGTATATTTAGAATTATTCTTATTATTTCCTGGCTAACTCTTCACGAGATTCCCAATTTATTCATCTAGCGCAAGAATTAGAGGCGCCCTCTCCAACTTATCTTTCACCTCCGAATCAAGTTTCCACACTTCTAACTCAAGGAATCCATCCAAAATTCAGAAAGTTCACTTCTCTCCCTATCTTTTGATTTCTACTATATTGTTTTTCTATATCTTTGTACATTAAGGGCAATGTACGTCTTAAGTGTGGGGGTCAACTATAGTAGTATTTGAAAATCCTTGAATTATGCCTTGTTCTTAAGTAATTTTCTCGTATTACTAATTAGAATGAAATTTCCTTTAATTCATGATTTTTATTCATATGTTTTAGAATCAGTCATTGATAATTGTACAGTGATGATTTAAACTTTAAGATACTAGAGAATCAAGCATGATGAGTCTATTTTTAAAAATTAAAATATTGTTAGGTTGTCTACCTGAATCTAATTATTACCCTAAAATTTGAAATTTACAAGGTTGTCATAAAAAACCCATAATTTTTGTGAGATTTTGAGCCTTTTAGAGCATACATTCTTTTCGTGCTCACTTTATTGATTATGATTGTGTCAACATTGATTTGTTATTCTAGAACTTGCTTCGACTATACATGTCGAGACCACATCTTTGATTTGATATACTGAGATGATAAAGGCACTTGGGATTTAACCCACTTACTCCGCTAAAAGCCTACCCTCACAATTAACCCCTAGTGAACCCCTTTGATCCTAACAACCCTTTTTATTGATTCACCCACTAATATTATCCCAAAACCCATCTTGCATTTGTTATCACCATTTTTCTTAACTACTCTTCTATCGAGATTTGATTCGATCAGTTGCCTAATTATTTTATTTCAGTAATTGAATTCTTCTTATATTTTGTATTTATTAATTTGTTCTTAAAAAAAATTAAAGTATATTCATTATTAGTTCCATGATTAAGTGAGCTTATACATTTAAATTCAACATCGTGAAGAAAAAGCTCGTATTATTAGTATTTCAAGTTTTCAATTGATGTAATTATTCAGGATTATTTCATTTTTCTAGTTAGGTAAATTGTCAATTCAATCTTGATTCTAACCCTCTAATTCAGCCTTTATCCACACATTTAACCTAAGCCCCGTTACAACCCTTTTAAAGACCTTTTGATTTTTGTATCATCTCATTTTATAGTGGTGGAAATTTGATTTTCAGGCAAGCTTATAGGATTAACTTTTCATGTTCGACTTTTAAGAGCTTAATTTTGAACTTTAAACACTTCGAGTGATTTGAGTGAATCTTTAGTGAGGATGTCAACTCTTGTCAATTTTGAATTAAAGGTAATTATTCAGATGAGGGGAAATGCCTATATTTTCATGCTACAAAAACTATGACTTTGATTTTTTGAATCTTCAGGACTCTTTGAGTTAAATTATCCATGTATAAATTATTTATGAATTATGATGAAACACTATTGATGAATATTATGAATTGAAGAAGTTTGTTTTAATTGTGAGTTGAGAATTTTGCTTGAGGACAAGCAAAAGTTTAAGTGTGGGGGTATTTGATAAACCATAATATACACATATTTTAATCCCACATTTAGCATACTTTTGGATGATTTATCCATTTAATTATGGAAATAAGTGCTCTTAATCCTTTAATTTCATGTTTTATACTTAGGAGAGCACCGAAAGATGAAAAGAACGAGAAACAGGCTAAAAACGGAGAAAATGAGCCAAAGTACAAAATCCACACGGCTTGGACCCCGAGTTACACAGCCGTGCCTCTTTAGCAGGACCGACCACGGCCTATTACTCGAATTACACGGGCGTGGCATACGGGCATGTCCCTGCCGTAGCAAAGAAGAGTTTCATTTAGATTAGGGTACTTAGAGGCAAAGAAAGACATTCCAAAAGCCTATATAAACAACCTAGAGGCCAACCTAACAGGGGGCATTCAGCTAGGCCAAAGAGCCATGCTAGAGGGGCCGAATTGTGGGATTCACCCGAAGAAAGCCAGTTGATTCATCTCAAGAAGCCAGAATCATACTCAGACGAAAGATCTTTCATTCAATTTCCTTCAGGGGGTTTTAGGGTTTTTCTTATGTTTTGTTTTATATTTTCTTCTGAGACTTATTCTTTTATAATTATGAACTAAACCCCTCAAATACCTGAAGGGGATGAAACCTAAGACGGATCTTATTATTATTTTCTGAGCTGTATGATAAATACTTAATTTGTTCTTAACTATGTATTCTTAATTCTTGTTTTGATATTTCAGGATATTGATTCAAGCATTTATGCTCTTAGGCAGAGGAGGAATAGACCCTGTCTAAGAGTAGATCTAGCATAGTTAAGCGGAGTTGATCGCAACCCTAGAGATAGGATGACGAAAATCTGTCGGATTAGGGTCAAACCTAATATGGGAGTTCATAGATTGAATTAATGCAATTCTAGGGGTTTTAATTAGAAAGAGATTTCAATTAATCAACCTAGGGTTAGATGTTAGTAGCCTCGAGAGAGGTATTAATATAAATTAGGGAATCCTATAGATCAAGTAAAGTGAATAAATCGTCTGGTTCAGAGTTAAATAACAAGCAAAGTCTAGGTGAATTCTTCCTCGGGTATTGTCTCAATCAATTGGTTTTTCCCACAAGTATTTCCCCAATTCATTCTTTGTGTGTTAGCCTCGTTAGCTTAGTAGTTAGTTAATTTTAGGTTAAACAACAATTCCTCAATTCTTATGCTAGATAATAAAAAGAGAGTTAGTATTAGTACTTTTGGTTCCTTTGGGTTCGACAATCCGGTCTTGGCACTAAACTATACTACTGTTCGATAGGTGCGCTTGCCTCAATCGTTGCCACAGTTAGTTTTTAGGCTAGATCATTCATTATATAAATTTTTAAGACTCTGACACACGATCAGCTGGTCTATAGTTTGATGAAGTGTTAAGAAAAGTTGTACTACTGACTCCATTATAGAAGCTGTATATGTGGTTGCTTTTGAGGCAACAAAAGAAGTAGTTTTGCTTCAAAAGTTCCTAACCGGTCTCAAAGTCATTCTTGGTATGGAAAAAGCTATAACATTGTGCTGTGATAATAGTGCGATAATAGTTAATACTAAGGAAAAATAAATCATAAAAGGCAAAACACAATGATCGAAAATATCTAATATTTAAAAGGTGATGGCTAACGGAATAATGGATATAGTCAAAATCACATTTGAGGAAAACATTGCGGATCCATTTACCAAGATTTTGGTGGCTAGGAGTTTTGAGAAGCATGTAGAAGGTATGAGAATATCAAATATGACTCATATACTTCATTACGGATAGTGAGAGATTGTTAGGATCTAGTGCCTTAAGTGTAATTTATTCATCATTTATACTTGTAATTTTTTAAACAAATTGCTTTAAACAAAATTTCATTATACACATTAATATCGTTTGTACTTGTCCTCAATGGTTTTTACACGGAAAGAAAACTGTAAACAAATATTGGCTCAATGATTACCTAATGTTTACCTAATACTAAGTTGCATTACATAGTCAAATTGTAATGCGAGGAAAAACTTGTATTAGTAGATAATCTAAAAGGTCCATAGTCTGATGAATTGAAATTGAACAAATTGGTTAAATGACGATTATGTCATCTATCAAATCCAAATGCAAATATTAGAATTACAACGAGATTAAAAGCAAGAGATTAGATTTAACAAGATCAAACAATTAGAGTATTCGATATTTATTTTCTTTCCTGAAAAAAATTGTAGAAAATTTCACTCTAAAAAATTTGGGTATTCAATATTCGGTGCTTGGTTGTATTACTTGAAATTCTTTGAGTGCTTTTCATCAATCAATAAAAAAATCCCAATTTTTTAGAGTGAAATGCTTTGCAATTTTTTTTCAGGAAAGAAAAACAAATACTGAATACCCAAATTACTTAATCTTGTTAACTTTAATATTTTGTTTTCAATCCCATTGTAAATCTACTTCCAATTTTTTCTTCAAAAAAATTAAATTTGAAAGTAAGAGATTTTTTGAATTTTTTTCAGCCTAAAACTTGTAGGGTAAACTACACCCATGGTCATTTTAAGATAATGTTTGTCTTATTTTGGTCACTATAATTTTTTTCTCAATTTAGTCACTCCAATTAAGATAATTGTTTGAATTGGTCACTTCCATTAAAAAATCTATTAATCACCAATGGAAAAGCTTAACCTTCCTTTTTGTGTCACCAATACCATTTTTAAGCTCTAGCACCACAGGTTGGTTATCATTTTCTCTCCTTCAATTTTCCAAGCTTAGCCTAAAGAAACTTTTTCAATGGCGATATCTTTTGATATCTCTTAATTAACACTACTTTTGCCATCCCATTCTTTCCCCCAATGGCAAAACCCAAGTCTTGAATCATCATCAAGCATTTGGCTCTCTTTGACCTCCCAACCAAACAACTTCGATATGCTCTCTCTATCTTTCCCATTCCACCCTTTACGTCGACACCTAACGTAACTCCCTCGTTTTACCCTGTATAAACCCTAACCAGACCCCAATTGAATCCCTCCCTTCCCTTTCTTGGAATGTTTCTCTTCTCTGTACCATTTTCATTTTCTTTATTGAATCGATTTTCATTTTTGACCAAAACGATGTTGTTTTGGTACTTTTTGATGGGTTATTGTTTCTAATGGATCCATTCTTGATTGAACCAATTAAAAAATTATTTGGTTTAAAAGGATTCATAGTAATCGCTTAGGTATTTCAAGAATCCATTCTCAAAGCACTGATTCAGTCGGTTGTTCATTGAAAGGGCAATGAGTTTTGGATAAATTCGAAGGGTTTAAGATAAATGGAGTGAAAAGGAATGAGTTAGAGTGGAACCAATGGTTTTCATCCCTTGTCGATGGTAAGCACGATTTGAGAATGTAATCAAAGGTCGAACGGCAATGTTGAAGCTTAGGTGGTGATGCATTGACAACACAAAGGGGATGTTGGAGTTTTCAGTTGTGATAAGATTGTTGATAGCTGTAACACCCCAAACCTGGCCCATGAGTCCTCACCGGATCTGGTATGTCACGGAGTAAAATATTTTGAGTCATTTTGAAAGTTTGGTGAGAACTTGGTAAAATTTGGCTAAGGTATGGAAACGGGGTTTGAAAACTTAGTTGGGCTTTTTTTATAAATACAGTTGGGCTGAGAAACCCTTTTGAAAACACTTGATCGTGTACATTTTAAAAGCATCAAAGTTGTAGTTGACTTAGTTTATTTTTGGTTACCCGATGGTAACGTCTCTGAAAACTCGTAGGAGTTATTAAGTTGAAAAGGTTACTTTTAACCGGTTTACTTTAACATTTGTAAATTTCATTTGTAATATATTAAAAGTAAAAAAAGCGATAAAATAAACATCCAAAATAATAATAGCGGCCTTATTACATCCCAAATTAAAATACTTAGGAAATAAAATAATTAAACTTAACGAAAATAAATTTAACTCCAACGATAAGCATGGCGCCTCGAGTCCTCTCCGGCTCCATCTCCGCGATCTACTCATCGCAAAATGTTAAGGGAAGGGTGAGTCACCAAGACTCAAGTGTAAATCCCCACCCGGAAAATACAACTCATACACAATTCATTAATAAACATGCACATGCAACCCAACTAGCCATCCATACTCCTTTTCTACCCCGTGTGGTCAAAACCACTGATGACTTAAAGTCACAAATTAAATGATGGGGCCAACCCATTGTGTGGTCAAAACCATCGATGACCATCGATCACAAATAATCAAGTGTGGTCAAAACCTTTGGTGGTACCAAACCACCGGGACTTAGTCGCAAATAATCAATCGATGTGGTCAAAACCACCGATGACCATAGGTCACAAATAATCGATGGGGCCAACCCATCTTGTGGTCAAAACCATCGACGACGATCCATAAAACCATCCCTCCTCTCATCAATCCCACCATCACATGCTTATACATCTATTATCATATATCATGTCACAAAGATTTAACATCATGTGATGGCATGTAAATCGATATCAAAAATCACAAGTTAGGGACTTACTTAAACCATGATTATGCCACAAGCTAATCACAACCAAAAGATTTAAGGCAAACAATTAAGTCATGTAAGTTAATAAAGTGTGTAGTGAGTTTTACACACTGCTTCTACCGAAATTCCTAGATCCCGAAAAGCCGATCTACGATGCTAGATCTTGACCCTACATTCTACCAATTGTCGAAAGCATACCAAAAGCCTATTTCGCCATAACAACTTAATATCAAAGGCTTTACCTTGAACGGATTTGATTTCCAAACAAATCCCAAAAACGTCACTTGATTTGTCGAGATCCTATCAAAACACTAGTTAAGAATCGACTTGTATAATCACACATAATCAAGGCCTATGGTCGAATGTCACTTACCTCCTTACCTTGGGGAATCAAATCTCAAAGATCTCCTTACTCCTTTAATGTTGTCCTCTCTTGGCTACAAAACAAAGCATGAATCCAAGGCCTTAATAAGGTTCTACCAACCCAAAATACATGGTTGAGCCTCAAGGTTTCTACTGGCCACAATAATTAAAAATTAACTTAGAGAACCCTTACCACACTTATGAAAATCGGTAGCACCTTATTGGGGATGTGAGATTCTACCTAAGCACAATTGGAAGGGCTGGAATTTTTAGTGAAGGAGGAGGGTAGGTTCGGCTACTAGGGAAAGAAAAGAAAAGAAAAGATGTAGGGAAGTGGTGGTTTGATTAGTAGAAGGAAAGAAGAAGAGAGCTTTTGGAAGAATTTTGTCAATGCAACAAGGGGATTTTTAAATGACAAATTTGGAGAGAAAGAAAAGAAATTGGTTGAACTTTTGGCACTTCTTTGCCAAACAAAACAGATATGGACAGCCCCCAAGGAGTCCAAAATTGGGCTGACAAGACTCTCATTTTGTGATAATTTCCACCTCTAATTATCACAAATAAAACATGATTTATCTTACTTTCTATCCCTTAATCTCCTCTTTAATAAATTAAATGAAAATAAACTGCTAAAATTCCTCTTCCAAATTAAATTAAGAGTCCAAAACTTAGCCAACACTCTCCTTCACGCCAAAGAAGAAGAAAAAAAATAAAATACATTTCTTTGCCTCATAGGTTCGAACTCGAGCCTCTTGTCAGACCTTCCCTTAAACGCCCCTAGCCACTTCTCCCTTTAGACTTTCATGTCAAATAACCTCTTTTTTTTTTAATTATAAGGCCTTCTTCCTCGCCCTCACTCCTTTAACGCCAAAGCCCAAAAAATAAAACTCCTTGCGTCCCTTATGTCTCGAACCCGAGACCTACCGCTTCTAAACTCTTAAGTGGCGCCCCAAGCCACTCCAACCACCTGGACTTTCATGTCATGAGCCCTTACCAATTAATCTTAAGGCCTTCCTACTTAAGCCTATCACCGCATAAAAAAATAAAATGCAAAATGCCCCTCCAGTCACTCGAACCTGCGACCTGCGCCCTCTTCACCTCCAACACTTAAGTGGCGCATGGAACCACTTAGCCAATTAATTCTTTGTGTCAAGTTCCTTTCAAAAATTTTCTTAACCCCTATCTCACCTAGCTTCCCTCCTTTAAACACTTAAAAATAAATTTTTAGCTCCAAATCCGACCTAGCTTGGGGTTAGTTCTAAGCCCTAGAACATGCTTAATAATCCTAGAATTTAATTCTTCAAGCACACACATGGGAAAATATTTAAATTACAAATAACCCCTAATTTAGGGTGTTACAGTTCTACCCCCTTAAAAAGAATTTGACCTCAAATTATCTCGGATCAAGAGTTGGGGTGTTCTTTCGTGATCACATCCTCGGGTTCCCATGTGGCCTCCTCCGTACCATGGTTTCGCCATAACACCTTTACCAAAGGCACTGCCTTCCTACGTAGAACTTTGACATCTCGATCCAGGATTTGCACTGGCTCCTCCTCGAAAGACAAGTCCGGGCTCACCTCAATTTTCGCTACTGGCACTACGTGTGATGGATCCAATCGATAGCGCCTCAGCATCGACACATGGAAGACATCATGAATCTGGCTCAATTCTATCGGCAACTCAAGCTGGTAAGCTACCGATCTTACGCGTTTCAACACCGTGTACGGTCCGATGAATCTAGGGCTTAGCTTGCCCTTCCGGCCAAACCTTAGCACCTTCTTCCAAGGTGATACCTTCAAGAAGACCTTATCACCCACAGCATACTCAACCTCTCTGCGCTTAAGATCGGCGTAGGATTTCTGCCTATCCGATGCCTCCTTCAGACGAGCCCGAATTACTCTAACCTTATCCTTCATCTCTGCCACTAACTTTGGACCCAACATCCGACGTTCTCCTAGTTCCATCCAACATGTAGGGTACGGTATTTCGACCATACAAAGACCTCATACGGCAAGTTATTCAATGCTCGCTGATAACTATTGTTATAAGCGAACTCTGCCAACGGTAGGTACTCCTCCCAACTACCACGGAAATCCAAAACACAGCCCCTTAACATGTCTTCCAACACTTGGATTACCCTCTCAGATTGTCCATCAGACTGTGGATGGAAAGCCGTGCTGAAATTCAACTTGGTGCCTAACTCCTGATGTAAGGCCTTCCAAAATCTCGACGTGAACCGAGGATCCCGATCTGAGATAATGGACACTGGTACTCCATGTAACCGCACTATCTCAGCAATGTACAACTTAGCTAGTCGTTGAAGTGAGTAGTCAACCCTCACCGGTATAAAATGAGCCGACTTAGTCAACCGGTTTACTACCACCCAAACAGCATCTTTCTTACTGGGTGTAAGGGGAAGCCCACTCACGAAATCTATAGTAATCTCCTCCCACTTCCACTGTGGGATCTTTACTGGCTGTAACAACCCTGATGGCAATTGATGTTCAGCCTTAACTTGCTGGCATGTCAAACACTTGCTCACTAACTCGGTCACTTTTCGCTTCAGACCCGGCCACCAAAACTGCTCCCTTAAATCTCGATACATCTTGCTGCTTCCCGGGTGCATAGTGTACGTACTGCAATGAGCTTCTTTAAGGATTCGCTGCCTCAACTCATCGCCCTAGACATGCATACTCTTCCCTGAAAGTATAGCACTCCATCACTGCCCAAACTGAAACCTTTGACCTCACCATTCTGTACTTGCAACCTTCGAGTATTCAAAGCTTCGTCGGTCAACTGCCTCTCTTTGACCTCATTAACCCAAGACGGCTTCACTTACAATTCCGCCAAAAGGCTCCCGTCGTCATATAGACTTAGATGAGCAAACATTGCTCGCAAATCCGCCACCACCTTTCGGCTCAGTGCATTGGCTACCACATTAGCCTTCCCCGGGTGGTATTCGATTGAGCAGTCGTAGTCCTTCAACAACTCAATCCACCTTCGCTGCCTCAGATTTAAATCCTTCTGAGTCAGGAGGTACTTCAGACTCTTATGATTTGTGTACACTACCGACTTCTCCCCGTACAAGTAGTGCCTCCAAATTTTCAAGGCGAACACTACAGTAGCCAATTCCAGATCGTGTGTCGGATAATTGGCTTCGTGAGGCCTCAACTGTCGTGACGCATAAGCGACCACCTTTCCTTCTTGCATCAGCACACACCCTAAACCAGTATGCGATGCATCCCAGTACACCGTGAACTCTTTTTGGCCTCAGTCAATTAAACCGGTGCTTCGTCGAATCCTCTTGACTTATCGAAGCTCTCCTGCCGCTTCTCGCACCACACAAACGAAACTCCTTTCCTCGCAGACTTAGTCAATGGCGCCGCAATCAAGGAGAAATTTTCCACAAATCTCCTATAGTATCCCGCCAATCCCGTAAAACTCAATTTCAGAATCGACTTGGTGGCTTCCACTCCAACACCGCCTCAATCTTACGGGGATCCACCCTAATTCCCTCAGCTGAAACTACATGCCCTAGAAAGGTTACCTCCTTGAGCCAGAACTCACATTTGCTAAACTTAGCGACAAATTGCTTTCTCCCTTAGAATTTGCAGAACCACATGAAGATGTGCGTCATGCTCCTCCACCGACTTCAAGTACACCAAAATGTCATCTATGAAGACCACGACGAACCGATCCAGATAGGGTTAGAAAACCCGGTTCATCATGTCCATAAACACTGCCGGTGTATTTGTCAAACCAAAAGGCATTACCAAAAACTCGTAGTGTCCATACCGAGTACGGAATACCGTCTTGTGGACATCAGCCTCCTTCACCTTAAGTTGATGGTACCCTGACCTAAGGTCAATCTTAGAGAACACCGATGCCCCTTTAAGTTGATCGAATAGATCGTCAATCCTGGGCAAAGGGTACCGGTTCTTTATCGTCAACTTGTTCAGCTGCTGATAGTCTATGCACATCCTCATTGTCCCGTCCTTCTTTTTGACAAACAGCACTGGAGCTCCCCACGGCGATACACTTGGTTGGATGAACCCTCTATCCAACAATTCTTAAATCTGCGCCTTCAACTCCACCAATTCCTTCGGCGCCATTCGATACGGAGCTATAGATACTGGCGCGGTTCCGGGTAACAGGTCTATACCAAATTCAACCTCACGGTCCAGAGGTAGGCCCAGAAGTTCCTCTGGAAACACATCTATATAGTCACTTACCGTCCGAACATCTCCCACAGTAACATCCTTAGCTTCCAAAGCACAGACATGAGCCACATATGCTTTACAACCCTTCTTCACTATTCTTTCCGCCTTCAAAGCAGAAATCAAGTTGGATAGGTAATCTCTCCTTTTACCTATCATCACCACCTCATCACCTTCCTCGATCTTTAACACCATGCGCTTAGCCGCGCAATCCAAGCTAGCCTGATACTTTACTAGCCAATCCATCCCGAGGATTAGGTCAAACTCTCGGAACGGTAGTTCCATCAAATCAGCCAAGAACACGACCCCTTGGAGTTCTAGAGGTACGTCCCTATAAAGTCTACTTACTTCTATAGAGTGACCTAGGGGGCTTAATACAGTCATCTTTCTAGAAGTAAGTTCAGAGTCTAGATGCAAGGTTTCCACTACGCTACTTATAATGTATGAGTGGGTTGAGCCAATGTTAATCAAAGTGTTATAAGGCACACCAAAGATCAGAAACATACCGGTTATGATGTTGGTCGTCGGCCTCCTCTTGACGCCTCATGGCATAGACCAAACCAGTTGTCTAGCCTCAAGATTACCAAGATTTCCCTCGGTGCCCCACGACTCTGCCGGCACCATTACCTCCTCTTCCCGCACTACGACCCTTGCTAGTTGTTGATTATCCCTTCTATTCGGTGCATGATCCCGACCCTCCGATCTCAATCTAGCTACCTTCTTTGGACAGTCTCTAACCCGATGCTCCATAGACCCACATTCAAAGCATCCACGATTACCATTCCAACACTCCCCCTTGTGAGACTTGCCACATTTATCACACCGCGGTGGCCATTGAAGATTAGTAGCAGCGGTAGGCCTAGCAGTTTGATCCAACCCATCAAACCTTGACCTCTTTTGCTGATTGCCAAAAAATTTTGAGGGTCCCGAGCTCCTCTTATTCCAATTTCGATCTTGGTTCTGTCTAACGGACTGTCTTACTCTCTCAGTAACTTTAGATTTCTCCACTAAGATTGCGAACTCCCTTTCCTGTTGTAGAGCTATCATCATCCTTAGCTCATCCCTAAGCCCATCCTCAAACCTAACACAGCGTTCATGCTCGGTACCCACAATACCACGAGCATACCTACTCAGCCGGAGAAATTTAGCCTCATACTCTGCCACTGACTTATTGCCTTGAACTAGGTTCAAGAAAGCCTTTCGCTGTGCATCCACGTAGCTAGTTCCGATATATTTCTTCTGATAAGCGTCCTTGAAGAATTCCCAAGTGAGATTTTCTGCCACCGTTCCATCCCTTACGGTGAGCCACCACTGATATGACTCATCCCAAAGCAAAGATATTATGCCCTTCAACTTCTCCTCAGCCGTAAAATCTAAGTCATCCATGATTCTTTCTGTTGCTTCCAACCAGTACTCCGCCGCACTGGGTGCCACTCCGAAAACTCCTCTAAACACCTCAGCTCCATTAGCCTGTAGTCATTCCGCCACAGATTTACGGGTTCTCGTGACCGCACCGCCTCATTACTCATTCCAACACCGTGTCTGACTTGAGACATGACGTCATTACCACCCATCTGATCTTGGAACTTAGTTTTCGCCGCCGACAGATCCGGCATCTCATTTCCAGACCCGTGACTAGACCTTGCTGGCTCAGACAAGGTCATCCTACCCCTATCACGGCCACGCGACGGACGTCCACGACCTCTAGAACTCATTCTATCGACTTCGTTTATCTGTTTGAGAATTTTATGCATTAGTATTTCACTTGGTTATCCGCGAAGAAATTTTATGATAGGAGTTTTAGAAGTGGTTCTTTCGTAATCAAACAAGCACACAGTCTTTCATTCATTCATTCCAAAGAGACGTTGTAGTTTTGTTGTGATTGTTTTTCCACTACCCAGGGGTATTTTCGTAACTTATCCTACAGGGGTATTTTTGTAATTTTCCAAAAATACAGGTTCTCGGATGATTTTGTCAAAATTTATTTTGGAACTCTTAAATTCCTGAGGTATTTTGAAAAATTTTAAAATCTAGGGGTATTTCGGTAATTTTAAAGCTCAGGGGCATTTTGGTAATTTTTCACAAATCAGGGTAAATTTGTAAAATTTATCAAATCAGGGATATTTCAAAAGTTGTAAAACTTTGAGGGCTCTTTTTTATAATTGTATTTTCTAAAATAGTGATGTTGCAAAATTTGAAAGTTAGGGGTATTCTGGTAATTTTATAGGTTAGGGGCAATTTTGTAATTTTCTAAAATTATGACGTTTTTGCAATTTAAGGTTTTTGAGCACTTTTTATGTGATGAAATTTTTTATTAAAACTGTGGGTATTTTAGGAATATCATAAATCAAGGGTGTTTTCGTAATTTTACCCCTAAGGGTATTTTAGTAATTTTACATAATCAGGGCATTTTCACAAAAATGATTTCCAAAAATTTGGGTTCTAAGTGATTTCACAAAAGAAAGATATTTTGAAAATTTCTATTTGAAAATTCTTCCTATGGAGGGTATTTTACAAATCAGGGGTATTTTGGTCATTTTTTAAACTGAGGGGTACTTTGGTCTTTTTTTTTAAGTTTTAATTATTTCTAAAAACAAAACGGCTAGTCCCTTTCGGGTTTTAGTTATTATGTTCAGCCTGTGGGTACGTCGTCTCAGCTAGCATGAACCGTAACTACGCATCGTAGGATTCAAGTGAGTAGGAGGTGAGTCACGAGGATCGCTTAAATACCGTGCCCCACCAATCCAATCCTAGACATGCGTATAACGATTGCCACATCCTTTGCTTAGTGACAACTCACAGGGTTGTTTAGGGAATTATTAAATCTTATGCATAGTTGAGGTATGCTAGCCCTAGGGTTCAATAATTTCTATTCTAATAGTCTATGTTCCCATTTTACCCTTCTACCCCTCATCAAGTATTCACAAAAATGGATAGAAGTACTTACCTGGGCGGATAGGTGCCAGAGACTCGGTGCCATGCTGATCAAGCCAAAACAGTTTCTCAAAACATCATAATAAGGCCTACTAACAAAAACCAAACATTTTGGGCCTTGGGCCCCCACAATAGAAGTTTTGAACCTGCTCGATACCAAAATGTAACACCCCAAACTCGACCCATGAGTCCTGATCGGATCTGGTATGTCACGGAGTAAAATATTTTGAGTCATTTTGAAAGTTTGGTGAGAACTTGGTAAAATTTGGCTAAGGTATGGAAACGGGGTTTGAAAACTTAGTTGGGCTTTTTTATAAATACAGTTGGGCTGAGAAACCCTTTTGAAAACACTTGATCGTGTACATTTTAAAAGCATCAAAGTTGTGGTTGACTTAGTTTATTTTTGGTTACCCGATGGTAACGTCTTTGAAAACTCGTAGGAGTTATTAAGTTGAAAAAGGTTACTTTTAACCGGTTTACTTTTAACATTTGTAAATTTAATTTGTAATATATTAAAAGTAAAAAAGCGATAAAATAAACATCCAAAATAATAATAGCGGCCTTATTACATCCCAAATTAAAAATACTTAGGAAATAAAATAATTAAACTTAACGAAAATAAATTTAACTCCAACGATAAGCATGGCGCCTCGAGTCCTCTCCGCTCCATCTCCATGATCTACTCATCGCAAAATATTAAGGAAGGGTGAGTCACCAAGACTCGGTGTGTAAATCCCTACCGGAAAATACAACTCATGCACAATTCATTAATAAACATGCACATGCAACCCAACTAGCCATCCATACTCCTTTTCTACCCGTGTGGTCAAAACCATCGATGACTTAAAGTCACAAATTAAATGATGGGGCCAACCCATCGTGTGGTCAAAACCATCGATGACCATCGGTCACAAATAATCAAGTGTAGTCAAAACCATCGGTGGTACCAAACCACTAGGACTTAGTCGCAAATAATCAATCGATGTGGTCAAAACCATCGATGACCATAGGTCACAAATAATCGATGGGGCCAACCCATCTTGTGGTCAAAACCATCGACGACGATCCATAAAATCATCCCCCTCCTCTCATCAATCCCACCATCACATGCTTATACATCTATTATCATATATCATGTCACAGCATTTAACATCATGTGATGGCATGCAAATCGTATATCAAAAATCACAAGTTAGGGGACTTACCCGGAAACCATGATTATGCCACAAGCTAATCACAACCAAAAGATTTAAGGCAAACAATTAAGTCATGTAAGTTAATAAAGTGTGTAGTGAGTTTTTACACACCTGTTTCTACCGAAATTCCTAGATCCCGAAAAGCCGATCTACGATGCTAGATCTTGACCCTACATTCGGCCAATTGTCAGTGTTAATACCAAAGGCCTATTCGGCCATAACAACTTAATACCAAAGGCTCTTACCTTAAACGGATTTGATTTCCAAACAAATCCCGAAAACGTCACTTGATTTGTCGAGATCCCTATCAAAACACTAGTTAAGAATCGACTTGTATAATCACACATAATCAAGGCCTATGGTCGAATGTCACTTACCTCCTTACCTTGGGGAATCAAATCCGAAAGATCTCCTTACTCCTTTAATGTTGTCCTCTTGGCTACAAAACAAAGCATGAATCCAAGGCCTTAATAAGGTTCTACCAACCCAAAAATACATGGTTGAGCCTCAAGGTTTTGGTTGGCCACAATAATTAAAGAATTAACTTAGAGAGATCCCTTACCACACTTATGAAAATCGGAAGCACCTTATTGGGGATGTGAGATTCTACCTAAGCACAATTGGAAGGGCTGGAATTTTTAGTGAAGGAGGAGGGTAGGTTTTGCTACTAGGAAAGAAAAAGAAAAAGAAAAGATGTAGGGAAGTGGTGGTTTGACTTAGTAGAAGGAAAGAAGAAGAGAGCTTTTGGAAGAATTTTGTCAACGCAACAAGGGGATTTCAAAGACAAATTTAGAGAGAAAGAAAAAATTGGTTGAACTTTTGGCACTTCTTTGCCAAACAAAAGCAGATATGGACAGCCCCCAAGGAGTCCAAAATTGGCCAAGACCTCATTTTGTGATAATTTCCAGCCTCTAATTATCACAAATAAAACATGATTTATCTTACTTTCTATCCCTTAATCTCCTCTTTAACAAATTAAAAGAAAATAAACTGCTAAAATTCCCTCTTCCAGTCGAAATTAAGAGTCCAAAACTTAGCCAACACTCTCCTTCACGCCAGCAGCAAGAAGAAAAAAAAAATAAAATACATTTGCTACCTCATAGGTTCGAACCTGGAACCTCTTGCTGCTGCCTTCCCTTAAACGCCCCTAGCCACTTCTCCCTTTAGACTTTCACGTCAAATAACCTCTTTTTTTTTAATTATAAGGCCTTCTTCCTGGTCCTCACTCCTTTAATGCCAAAGCCCAAAAAATAAAACTCCTTGCGTCCCTTATGTCTCAAACCCGAGACCTGCCGCTTCTAAACTCTTAAGTGGCGCCCCAAGCCACTCCAACCACCTGGACTTTCATGTCATGAGCCCTTACCAATTAATCTTAAGGCCTTCCTACTTAAGCCCATCACCGCATAAAAAAATAAAACGCAAGATGCCCCTCCAGTCACTCGAACCTGCGACCTGCGCCCTCTTCACCTCCAACACTTAAATGGCGCATGGAACCACTTAGCCAATTAATTCTTTGTGTCAAGTTCCTTTCGAAAATTTTCTTAACCCCTATCTCACCTAGCTTCCCTCCTTTAAACACTTGAAAATAAATTTTTAGCTCCAAATCCGACCTAGCTCAGGGTTAGTTCTAAGCCCTAGAACATGCTTAATAATCCTAGAATTTAATTCTTCAAGCACACACATGGGAAAATATTTAAATTACAAATAACCCCTAATTTAGGGTGTTACAATAGCCCTAATCTATTTGTGATTAACAAAATTTTTAACAACAGTGATTAATTCACATAATAATTTTAATTAGAGTGACTAAATTGAAAAAAATTTAAAGGGACCAATATAGAACAAACCCAATTATAGAGTGAAAATGGGTGTAGTTTATCCAAACTTGTATTACATGGTTAGGGGCAAAGGTAGGATTTTTTTTAGAGGGGTTTAATTTTTACGATAGTAAAATTACAATTTTACCATTTGAATAGCCTATATATTTATAATTTTTAAAGTATTAAATAAAATTTTTATCATTTTAGGGAGGGCCAAAGTATAATTTTATATTTACTAATTTAAATTTTTTAAAAGTTAAATGACCTAAATGAAAATTTTTTCATTTTAGGGGTCGGGACCCTTAGTAACCCTATACATGATATAAGAAAAAGAAAAGGAAAGTTAAAAACAATTGAGTCTAACTATTAGATCATTGAAACTAAAAAAACTTAATATTTTTTGTCCAAATTATCCCTATAGTACTTATATTATTTTTATCAATTTAACTCTTATACTTTATTTTTGTGATCAATTTAGCTCTTATACTAAATTTGTAATCCCATTATCCAACTTAAATTTCTATTAAAAATTTAAACCAACCAATAAATGTAAAAAAACTTCCACTTAACATTTTTAAAGATTTAACAAAACTAAAGAAAAATAATTTAAAAAAACTCAAAAATCTTAAAGCTCACACAATAAAAAACCTAAAAAATATTTTGAAGAAACTTTTAAGAATTTTATGGTATTTTTTTATTAAAAGAAATTCAAAGTTGCTTAAAAATACAATTTTTTTTTTATAAAAAGCAAAAGAATTAGAAAAAAACCCATAAAATTCTTTAAAGTTTTGAGTAAAATTCTAAAATTTTCTAAAAGCTTAAATTCTAAACAGTTGAATTTTTAAATTTTATAAAATATAATATTTTTAAAGTTTGGCATACTTATAATTTTAAAAGTATATATATATATATATATATATATATTTTTTTGAAATTTGTAAATAGATATTTTAGTTTTTATAATTTTAATAAATTTTAAATAACTCTTTACTCTTTTGACTCGTGGCAGCGTGTAATTAATTGATTTCAATTTTTGTTAACAGAAAATCAAATTGGGGTAATGAGCTATAAAGAAAAAGAAGGGGCCAAACTACGGGCAGCAAAGTAATAGTTTAGCTGTAGCACAGCGGCTAAAAATTTATAAAGCAACAGAAAAATAAAAAGAGCTTTTGCTTTATCTTTGCTTTACCTGGTTTGATGAACCATCAATTTACTGCCAAAGCTAACGTGAAGCCCTCGTCGAAGCTCCGGCTATCTTCATTTTCCTCCTCATTTTAAGGCGAAAAGTTTTCTTGGCGGTAAGTTTTTCGCCCGAATATTCGTCTAATTATTGGCAACTTCTCTTCTATGTTTGCCTTATTTTAGTATATTTTAATTCATTTATTCTAATCTCGATTTACGGTTTATTATTCTGTCTTCAAATTTCTTGTTTTTCTCAGTAAACTTATAAACTTGCGATTAGTGTTTTTTTTTCTTTCCCCTCAAGTTTTTCAGCAGCCAAACAGAGATTGCCGACAATTTTTGGTAATAATTATTAAATTTATTAGTCCAATTGCGTGGTATAGTCAACGCAGCCTGGAGAGTAAGCTCTCAAATTTTAATTTTCTCTTTTTTGGGTTCAGGTGTTTCTTTTTCTTTTTGGTATGAGATGATCGTTGAATAACGATGAGCGAGAAAAGAAGAACAGTAGGAAAGTATGAGGTTGGGCGAACAATTGGGCAAGGAACATTCGCCAAAGTTAAGTTTGCGCGGAATTCAGTCACTGGGGAGAGCGTGGCCTTGAAAGTTTTGCCCAAAGCCACCATTCTTAAGCACAGAATGGTTGATCAGGTGTTTATTTAATTCTTTTTTTTTTTAAAGAAAAAACAAAGACAGACCCTGTAACGGCCTTTGACTTTAGAATTTGTAGTTCTTATTCAATGCTAAGTAGGTGGAAATCATTATTCTCTTATCTTGTTCAAAGTTACTGAATTCACTGTTTAAAAAAAGCTCTATTAATGCCTTTGCCTTTTGATTGTTTGGTTGAAAAATCATGTTTGGCCTATTTTGCGTGCTCTGCTGGAATTATGGTTGGTATTTGGTAAGATTATTGCTGGCATTATAAGTTATCCTTGAGGAAGCTCTGTTGTGTAGAATTTAAGAAGCAAGTTCGCCACAAAGTCTAATGGAAAATTCTCTGAAGTGAATGGTGATTATAATGATTTTCAAGTCAGCATGAGCCCTCTTGTTCTTGGATGTTAACTGCGTGAGGCAGTAATTTATGTTGAAGTTTCACTTAATGGTACTTCCACTTTGGAAGAGCATAATTTGCTGCAACTTATAGAATGGGTATTTGAAGTCCTCTATTCTTGATTACAAAAATATCTTTATATTCATGCAGTTTATAATTTTCCGTATCCAGAGAAATACCTTGCTTTCTTCCAATTACTTTTATTTTTTATAATGTCTTCTACTCTAGTGTCTGTTACCGTCCTTGCCATTTCTCAATGTACTTTCTTTTTGGTCCCTTGAACCTGTTCGAAGGACACTGTTTTAACACAAGATTGTTAATGAAATTCTTTAGCTGGGGAGGATGCTAGTTGAGGGACAATCTTAGCATCTATTTTTGTATTGGTTTTTGAATTTATTTAGTGAAAAACTAGATCACATCACTTGTCTGAAATCAAGTAACTAAAGATTTCTGGAGACCATCTTTTCCTTTTAAAATTTGATAGTCTAATATAAATCCAACATCATATTGTTATACACTGCAAGTGTTCAGGACTAGAGAAACCTTCTGCATGCTGCATATCTGGGGGTACATGTATAGTTGCATTCATACTTCCTTGGTCTTTCAAATCTAATCCTAAGGATTTTTAGCCCTTTAGCAGCATAATATTTGAGAGCTTCTAGAGCTGTGAAATTGTCCTAACTTTTTGCTTACTACCTTGATTTATGAATATCTTCGTCTATGGTTACTATGGTAATTAGTTGACTAACCCTTCCTCGGGCTGTTTTCTTTTTCCCATTGGCTTCAGATTAAAAGAGAGATATCGATAATGAAGATTGTTAGACATCCTAACATCGTTAGGTTGCATGAGGTATATGTATACATTCAATTATGTACATCATCCATTGATATTCCTGTTTAAATTGTTGAAAGTTAACATGTATTGTTTTCTAGGTTTTGGCAAGTAGGACAAAAATATATATTATTCTTGAGTTTATAAGTGGAGGAGAACTCTTTGATAAAATTGTAAGGCATCTCCTGTCTCTCAAATATTTGCAGATTTTTTATTTGAACTTTTTCTCCATAATAATTTATTTTTGCCTTTTTTTTTTGGTTGGTTTGCCCCCTAAGAAAAAAATTATCTCCTTTAACTCTTTCTTTAGGTTCACTGTGGAAGACTTCCTGAGAATGAATGTAGGCGATACTTTCAACAGCTTATTGACGCTGTTGCTCATTGTCACAGTAAGGGTGTATACCACAGAGACCTAAAGGTGCTATGTTTTGATTCAACATCTTTGAACAGCACTGATTTCATGATTCCATCTTTAATCCTGACTAACTTTTTCTTTTCCTCTATAATTTTATAGCCTGAAAATCTTCTTCTTGACTCCTATGGAGATTTGAAGGTTTCTGACTTTGGGCTGAGTGCATTGCTACAGCAAGTGAGTATATTGACTTCTAGTTAGGTACTAAACAGCAGAGAGCTTTTACTTATAATTATTCCTTTTCTCTCTCTGCACATGAGCAGGGGGTCGGACTTCTCCACACGACATGTGGAACCCCGAATTATGTTGCACCTGAGGTACATTCCTTCAAGCAACTTGAAGATCATGCAGCAAGTTTGTCTTATATTCTACCATGCTTTGCAACTGTTTTGAATTCCAAAACATAGGTCAAATTAATTGTTGTCTACTCCGGCCTCTTACATTCTGAACTACTGGGCATTGCAAATTGCTTACATTGATTTTATCCTCTACAATAGGTTTTTCTAAGTCAATGCCACTAAATAATGTCACAAATTCTGAATTAAATGGCAACACAATTGCCAATAGTCTTGTCATGCACAAGACAAGTAGAAGCCAATTTACCCAAGTCATATATGTCTCCTCAGATTTAATCCTGAAAGTCCTCTTACATGTGCATCTGCAACTGTTTTAACAACTGATCATCTAATTTGTTGCTTTTTTTTCTCCATCAAACCATTCATTGGTCAACTATGCCTTTTATAAGTTATCTCAAGTGCTGAGTCAATAAAGATATAGAAATCAGCATCACATTACAAGTGCTACGACTGGGCAGAGACTAAATAAGATCCTAAAATACTGTAATCCTTAGTTTATGATGTTTTCTGGGAATTTTTCCTTTATTTTTGGTTGAAGTGGGGAGAGGGGAGGGGGTTGCTTCAAATGCCGAGGGTAGCAGGGATGTTACTGCTGAATTCAATTAAAGAATGGCAACCAAGGAAACTTGGGTAAGGCTTTCAGGCTTTTTCTTGATAAGCACTTGCGTAATAAGTTCTTCTCTCTTAATGCCTTTCTATATTTTACCTTCTTCATAATTTCTTAACTATCTTTGGCGGTGTTGACTTTTTTCTTTGTCATTTTGTCACTTAACTATTCTGGTAGTTTCTTAGTTGCTTAGAGGCTAGAGTTAGTTATGGCTGTAAATTGTAATCAATTTTATGTTTAAACCTGCATCAGTGCATTAAAAGACATGCATAATTTTAGGTTTTCTTATGTAGTTGAAGTACTGAAGGTAAACCACTGCTCTTCAGGTGCTCAGCAACCAGGGTTATGATGGTGCAGCTGCTGATATATGGTCCTGCGGAGTCATTCTCTTTTTTATTATGGCTGGATATCTCCCATTTTACGAGATTGACATACCAGCACTGTACAAAAAGGTAAGATAACATCAATGTTTCATGATTGACAATTAATATATTATTAATTTGCAAACTGCTCATTCTTTACAAGTGAATAATTTTCCAACATATGCAGACACTGACTGCTATTGAGCTGTTTGTTTACAGTTATGCTGCAAGGTGCCTTAGGTTCCTACTTTGTAGCTTTTTATGTTATAATTTTCTTTGGCAGACTTGTGCCCTGTGCTGAAACTGAAATTCTTGCCTTTGCATAAATAACAATGGAGAGTGCAAACCCAAGTATTTAAAATTTGTGACTCTTGTAAACCCTTCCCATTAATATGTCTTGCTTAGTGGAACCACCTTTGTTGAACTTAATGCGTACATGTAAGCATTTAGTAAGTGCATTGATATAACTGTGAAACTAACTGTTTCTCTGTTCAACGTGCAGATTAGTGCTGGTCAATTTTCTTCTCCATTTTGGTTTTCTCCAGAAGCAAATTCATTAATAAAGAAGATCCTTGATCCCAATCCTAAAACTGTTGAGTATATTCAGCTTACTTTTTGAGTTCTAAGCTTTATCATTTGAATGACATCATTATACATCATATGAATTGCATTATCCTGTATCTCCATCTCCATGACTACCAAACTTTTTGAAAGCCTAAACTACTAAATGTATTGGCTTTGACTTCTGATTAGAGTGCTTTAGTGCCTATACTCTGGGGTCTAGTGGATGCATAGCATATTGAAGAATCCAACAATCAGGATTCAGGATCCTCCAGAAAAAAATCACTGAGCTTCCATGATCAAATGGATAGACCAAGGACTTTTTTTTTTTTATCATGAAATGTCCTTGCATTTTATAAAAATCAGGTAGTTCAGGCATTAGAATCAAAGAATGAAATTTCATTTCATCTGGTCTTAATAAAGCTTATTTCTAAAAAGCTCCATCATTTCACTTTGTGACTATTTTTCTCAAACTCATCGATGTGATGGTAGGTACTAGTTGGACTGATCAAGGTGAATGATACAATGTTAAGTCTTGTTCTTATGCTTGTTTCTCCATAATTTCTCCAACTGGTTCCCCTATTACTGCAGCGTATACAAATTCAGGGAATTAAAAAGCATCCCTGGTTTAAGAAGAATTACTTGCCTGTGAAACCTAGTGAAGAAGAAGTAAATTTGGATGACGTACGTGCAGTTTTTGATGACATTGAGGTGAGGAATTTTTTCATTTGTTTCATTGTTCATCCCTTGACTAACAGATCTTCTGATGCCAGCTTTACAGAATTTTCATTTTTGTTATGTGTCCATTAAGGGATATTAGAGTTCAGCATGTTAAACAAAGCCTGATTCCTTGAGAGCCTGGTTCTCTGGATTTTTATTCTTTCTATATTTATCTTTGCTGAATAATCAGTATTATTTTACAGGACCAGTATGTGTCTGAGCAGTCTGTAGCCAAAGAGGGAGGCCCCTTGATGATGAATGCATTTGAGATGATCACACTATCACAGGGCTTGAATCTGTCATCATTGTTTGACAGGCAACAGGTAGAGCAATACAAGTCAGTGTTTTCTGTAGCCATATAAAATTGCTTCCTTCATGATTTCCTAATCTGTCATTCAACTGTTCATATTGTTGTGGTTTCAGAAGTTAGCATTACTAAAATTTGATCTCTTGTGTCATTTTACTTCACTCCAATGCATCTCTCTTTTGATTATGGTTCATTGGTTGGTTGTAGCTGATATGGTTGCTGCAAGTTATTCTTGCTTAAAATATGAAAAGCATATAGAGTTGCTATATCTCGCGTTCAGTCAATGAGAAAGGGTAGATGAGGTTGAACATATCATCTCATTTTAATCAATGCTTCTCTGTGATGTTTGCTGATAATTTACATTGAGAGAATGAGATGTTTATACCAATTTAATGCTTGTGTACAAGTTATTGACCAAGGCTTTGGCAGGATTACGTAAAACGGCAAACTCGCTTTGTATCTCGCAAGCCACCAAGAGATATAATCTCAAGTGTTGAAGCTGTTGCGGAATCAATGGGTCTCAAGGTTCATACAAGAAATTACAAGGTATGACTTGTAAACATATCTTCATTGACAAATTGCAGGTTACTGTTCCATAGAGTTCTGCTTTAGCGACTTTTCCACAAAATGAAGTGATTTTATCTTTTTATGTAAAAAGTTCTCCCCATTTTATCATTTTCTTCCCTTCCAAAGAAGACAAAAAGGGGCATGCTAACATGATAGTAAGAAACCCTTGAAATGGCTCCTCTATAGCAGACACTTATCCAATATTGATTTTGATTACTTCTCAAAGACACTCTCAGAAGTAATTCTTTTAATTTAGACTAGAGGCTTAAGATGTGCATTCATGCATAATGTATTCATTCACTTTTCCTAATAATAGTATGTATGGGAAAGGTTTAATGAGGAATGACAGTGTCTAGGTTAACTAAATGTCTCTCAATTGCTAGCAATGCAAGTAATAATTGGGGTCACTCTGTTGTTTGATTGGGAGATTGTGTTTGATATTGCTAAAGACATCTGCGTCAGTTATACTATATTAATATTATTTCGTTTTCCTTTAAGTTTGTTCTAATTCTTCTGACCTCAGACAAGACTTGAGCGAATATCTGCAAATAAGGTTGGGGAATTCGCAGTTGTCCTGGAGGTAAATGCATAGAAATTTCTTATCATTTGGTAATCAATATATTTTTACATTGACTGGTGAATGTAATATGACATGTTTTGAAGTTAGTTTTATAAATCTTATATAGGTTTTTGAAGTTGCACCATCCCTGTTCATGGCAGATGTTAGAAAAGCATCTGGAGATACCCTTGACTATCACAAGGTTGGTTACATGTGTCTTGATTCTCATATTTTAGACACCTTTATGCTAAACTTGTATTGTCATGGTGTTGTTTTTAGTTTTCTCTAACCCCTTCACATTGATTCTTGGTTACATGCAACACAAATTGAAACTAAATTAAAGATAGAACGGAGATTTCTTGTTATTCTAACAAGTATGCACTAATGTTTTTGTAGTTGGTTCTCTCAAATTGATCCTCTGAAAGCTACAATTCAACCATTTTTGGCTTGTTATTCTAACAAGGAATTAAGTTTTTACTATGCTCTAGTAGCTAAATATGTGCATTTTTGTCTTGTTAATTGTCTTTCCTTTTGGTTCCAACTTGTACCTTGCACCATTTGTGCAAAGTGCTATTGATCTTCTTTGCATGAGACTAAAACATCTCTTTCTAACCTTTCTCTAGTTGTTTTATTCACTAATGGCGAACTTCTTATTGGGGATTAGTTTCTAGTATTATTTCTCTAGTTTCTATCGCATGATCCAGTATGCAAATGCCTAGTCTTGTTTCTTAGCTGCCAATCTATGGCCTGGCTTTATAGTTTTGAATTCTAATGCTGTTAGCTCGTCCATGTTTGATATCTGAGTCTGACCAAGTTTTCTATGAGTGCCTATCAGCACTGTTTGATATACTAATGTTTCCTTGTAGCAGTTCTACAAGAATTTCTGCACTAAACTGGAAAACATCATCTGGAAACCTACAGAGGATGTTGCAAATCCGAGTGTTCTTAGATCATAGACTAGCTGACCCTTTTCAATAAGATCGGCCGAAGGAAAGCTATTCTCTGCTAAAGCTTCACCAATAAAATTGTGACAGCTGTATTTGTATCATGTACCGGATTTATGGACCATGGAGACCATGGATTCCTTGCTTGCAAGATGCACGATCAAGAGAATTTGTTAACCCATGTTAATATATAGATTTTGTCCTCTTCTCTTCTTCCTTTCCTCTTCCATAGAAGGACCCATGTCTTTTAGATCTTTTTGTGCCAAAGGATAGCCTTTTAATGGCATAAGAAAAATTCAACTGCAACAATAATTATTTTGTTTAAAGCTCTATCTTCTGGCCAAAAATGGAGTCTTTGTGTTCTTCACTCGGATTTTCAGTTTTCACTGTTAATTAATATCAACGGCGCTTCACTGTTTGTCAAAGCCAACAATAGTGCCTATACACAAAAGTATGCTGGTTTCTTCCTAGTAATCTAAGACTTCTTAATTTAAACTTTTTAAGTCAATCATATATCATGCTAGTTTGCTACCCATACGATGCATAGATTAATTTTATTTATTTAAATATATAGTATTAATTTAGTTTAAATATAAATCATAATTTTATTTTTTATAATTAAAATGTACGTGAACTGAAAATTAGAAATTTATCAAAAATATTGAAGTTTGAGAATGGTTCTAAATATAATTTAAATATCGTTTAATAAAATTCCATTCATATGTTTAGTTAATATATGGAATAACTATTTTAAAATTATAATTAAAAAAACAATAATTATCATTTTTAATCAATCTTTTGAGATGAGGTTTGAAAGCTTTAATTATAGGCATTAAATACCAACAGAGTGTTAGTAGTGGTATGGCATATTACACTCTCAAAGAAAGAACATGGGTCAAACTTTGAAGACGGCATTATTGAGAGGTATAACTACGAATTTTAAACATGAACCGTAAAATAGACATGAAAAATACAAAAAAAAACTATAGGCACTAAATACAAAAATTGAATATTTATTTTTATTTAAGTATATATAAATATAAATACTTAAAAATTACACAAAAATATACATGCTATAAGAAAGTTGAAATAAAAAAAGTTGGTAAATTTCAGCTCAACTCATAAATGCTTCACTCGAAATAAATTTTTTTTTTGGGTGACATCAAAATATATTACTTTTATACCAATTTAATAGTAAATTTGTGTTGTTCCCAAATTTGACCATATCTTTTATCTCTACCACCTAATTTCTTTCTTTTTGAAAAGATGTAACCTCTAATTTAATGCCTAAAAATAAGTAGAGAAATGCTAGAGTAGATAATGAACATATAATAAGAAAATAGTTTTAAATATAAAAGTAAAACATGCACATAATCAAACTATATATAGTTGAATTGGATAATTTTATTTTTAAAGTTCTAATATATTTTTTATTTTTAATTATTAAATAGAAAAAGTAGATAATGAAATTTGATTTTAAATTTTAAAATTTAATAATTTAAATGTATATGTAAGAGCCCAATTTTGACCGGGCTTTAAAATAAACCAAAATAAGTAAAACCAGTGTTTATTTTTAAAAGTCCAGTTATAACATTTGGCTCAAAATCAATTTACAAAGCCCAAAATAAATTACCCAAGACCCAACCAAGCCCGTCACACCTTGACCCAAATTGTCTAGGGCCAAAACACCCGTGGCCCAAAAGGCCCAAAGCATTAAGCAGAAAAGAAGCCTAGGGTTTCTGGGAAACCCTAGGCGCCGCATGCCTCAAGCAGGGGCTATCCCAACCGTCACGCCGCAATATCTAGAGCCCAATCGTCGCAGCTGGAGCCCGATCGTCGCACCTTCCCAACCACCAGAATTCCCTCGATAGCGCCGCAATCTTCGCGATCACCTGCAAGAAAAGGAAAGGGGAGCAGCAAACTCAGCAACAAATAGGCTAGAATCAATGTTTTCCTCTTTCATTTTTTCTTTTCGGGTTATAAAAACCCATCAAAAACATGTAACGGGAGGATACATAGACATGAAATACATACACAAAAAGGTAGAGAAAACAAACAGAATACGAAAAAATACATTTCAATACAGAAGTAAAAAAGGCCATTTCAGAGGTGATTTTTTTTCTCTTTTCATTATTTTTCCATATATTATTTTTTTATTTCTATTGACAGGTGCATATTTACGTACAAAATAACACTAAATAAAGAAAGGGGCGAGAAAGTTACCTTTTGAAACGTGGTTTTAGGCCTCCGCCACCGTTGCCGGAGGCGTGTGAGGCGCGTGGCAGTGGCCCGAATGACCGACCATCGGGCCTAGACGAGAGCTCCTAGAAGGGTCTTCGGATATTTTTTTTAACAGGGAGTAAGAAATGAATTTTTTTGTTTAAAATGTTATTTATATAGCAGATAAGAAACGACACTGTTAGAGAGGAAAAGGGTCCGCGTGTCAACCCGGTTTGTGACCCGGATCTGCACTTTTCTACTTTAAATGGTTTAATTTCTTTTTAAGCCCCTCCGCAGTTTTACTCGACTCAACTCAGCCCAATTGGAAACTTCATTTTTTTATACAATTGGCCCTAAATTTGCATTTTGTTTTAATTAAGTCCCTTAGAATGCTTTAAAGGCCAAAATCGGAACGACGCCATTTTGGAGAAGAGGCCAAATTTCCATATCAGTCTCTGGGATTTGACGCGTTTTTTAATTCACTCCTTTTAATCTGTTTAAATTGCTATTTAACCCATGTTTTCTTTATTTTAATTTTATTTTTATCCTTTTATTTTATTTTATTATTTTACATTATAATTAATAGTTTTATCACATTAAAATATTCTATATTATTTTTTATATTTATTAATTTATTTATATATATTATATGTATTATTTATATATTTAATTTTTATTTTATATATTATTTTACTTGTTTAATAATTTTTATATTATTATATATATATATATTTATTTATTATATTATATTTTGTATATTATATATATTATGTTACATTTTTATATTATTTCTAAAACTTTATTTTTATAAAATTTATTTATATTACTTAATCTATTTTATTTATATTGTTTATATTATGTATGTATATTTATGATTAGTGTATTATATATATATATATATATATATTATTTATTATTTTATTTTGTTTTGTTTAATGTTATTTTAATTATATATTACTTTCATTACCATTATTTTCATTTTACTATTATATATTAACCTATATTATTAGTTTTACTAATATATTCTTATTGTACAATTATTTTTACTTTAGTTATTTTAGTTATATTTTATATTGTCTATGTTAAATGTTAATGTACTATAATTACTTTTAATATTTACATTCAATAATGTATAGATGTAATATTGTCACACGTTATTATTTAAAATAAAAATATATTTTTGCAAAATTAATATTTTAGATAAAGGTTTTAAAATAAGGTAATGTTTTGGTATTTAGAAATTCGGGAAATAGTGCCCAATCGTGCTGAGTTGCGATTTTCTGTTTAGCTAAATAACTAAATACCCTTTTAATAAGTTTCATAAATTATGAGATAACTTTAATTACGAGGGTTTAAAAAATGTCGTGTCCAATCGTGCTGGATGTGATGTTTATATTCTTTTGAAATAAAGAAATCTCAAGTTTAAAATAAAAAAACTTATTCTTGAGAACTCAAAATGTTGTATCCTAACTTATTGGGTGTGATGTTTTGTGTCTTGAGGTAAGAATTTTCTAAAATAAAGGTGCACCTAGCTTCGAGGTTATAAAATGTTGTATCCTAACTTATTGGGTGTGGTATTTTTATTCCTTTGAAATAGGTAAGTCCTAGTTTTCCTTCTAAATAAGGGATCTTATTTTAAACTTTTTAAATTTCAAACATTCGGACATGATTTAATCAATTAGGTACCAATTCTGGGCGTTATGAAAGTGCTAACCCTTCCTTATACGTAACCGACTCCCGAACCCGTATTCTCGTTTTTCGTGGACCCAAAATTACATGTTTTAAAATAAAACGTTTTACAAAGTGGTTCAATCACACCTAAATAAAAAAGGATTGGTGGAGACTCCAGTTTTTGTTTTTAAAGTCGATCCCCATTTTCTAAATCGAATTTTTAAGAATGGTTTCGACAGTATGATTTTAAAGATTTAATTATTGGATAATTTTTTTTATAATAACTATTCAGAAAAGTAATAATGATATTTATATTATATTCAATGAGTTATTAGATATGTTAAAGAGAATAAAAAGAAAAAAATATAAAACATTTATTAGTTTAAATTTGAAATAGTCAAATTAACTCTATTTACTCTTATTAGAGCTATATATATATATATATATATATATATATTATATTATTATACAAATTTGTTTTTCATTTTGAGAAAGAAAATGAATTATTTCAAATCCATATTAAGATTATATGGGAAATTACTTTCTAAGTAAAAACAAAATTAATTATAAAGACTACGATACTCCTATAAACTCCTAATAGTTCTCAAATGAATTAGTTTTATACGATAAAAGTATCACAAAATCTCCTTTATTATATTCCGGTTTATATTTTAGTATCTCTACTAAAAAAATAGACAAATTTGACTTTGTACTTTAGATAAGTAAGCAAAATAACTCTTCCGTTAAAATTTGGTGTTTATAAAAATTTTGAGTAACTCCTTCTTATTCTTTCTTCGAGCTTCCTTCAATGCTCTTTTCTCTTCATTTATCAAAATCACTTAAACAGCTTGACATATCTTTCTTCAACAATGTCCCAACAATCTTCAATTATCATAGTTTATTTTGATTAATTTTGAGATTTGTAGTTGAATCGTGTATATTATCATGAGATGAATATGAACATAATTTTAATACAACTTGTTGGAAACATAGTTAACACTTAAAAGTCAAATAATTTTATTGCTCCAAAAAAATAACTCAAATTTTTATATATTTTTATTACTAGCTATAGCTAGTATTGCTCTCAACACTCTCGCCCACTTATGCTTCTTTCGCTTATGTACGTGATGCCTATTTATAGCCTTACTTAAACCGACTTAGTAGGCTGGTAGCAAGTTTATGAAGCTTCCAGCAAATCCATGCTTATCGATACATGATAAGCTCCATCGTTTTACTTCTCTTTTATTCTTATCTATTTTTTTTTAATCTTCAAGAACATTGTGGACTTTCAAGACATGCTTAGCCGACCTTGAAAGTTAGTTTGACTTCTAACAATACTGGGTTGCACCAAGACCTTGAGAAGAGAGGAACCATAAGATCCATCACCAGGACTATGCTGAGTTGCATGAACAACATTAGGTAGCTTGAGTGCTTCAGTTTGTTGTCTCAACATCAACAAGAATAGAGACCACTCCTTGCAGTGGAAACGACTCTTTGATGGCAATGATCACAGCCATAAATGGATCATACTCAGATGGAAGGCCTTTGAGAATGGTGGTTATGTGTTCCACCTTAGAAATCGGCTACCACAAGCGACCAAAGTGTCGCATTGATTCTTGAAACAAACTTTCTCAGAACCAAATTTCTCTTGTGCATTGCCCTTAGTTTGCTATGAAGGCTCACGATTTTGTAGTGGATAGAGTTGAAAAAGCCTCAACAGTGTACTCCAAATAGCTTTAGAGGTGTTAGATGCAGCCAATTGGGATAAAATATGAGGACTTACCGTCAACAATAACCAGGATGCTAAAGCGCAGTCTTGCTGAATATGATTTGCATATGCCTTATTTCCCACTTCTTCACCATCAACATTTGGCACAATTTTTGCCGAAACAATAATAGAATCATCAAGATAGCCTTCGCACCATGATTAAGACTTGTTGATTCCACAGCAGAAAATTCCCTTCATCAAGACTGCCATTCACTCATATGTTGTGTTAGAAATGTTGTGTTAGAAAATTCCACCATGCTCTCACTACAAAAAGACCACTCATTTGGAGAGGTATTGCTGGTTCAGACTAGACATTCAATGCAGAAGTTGTAAACAATTTGGCCATATAGAAAGGGTATGCAAGGATAAGGGCAACAATAGCAACAAATCCATATTCAAGCTCAGACTGCTAATGAAAGACAAGATCAAGAGGAGCATCTTTTACTTCCTCTTGCTCTGTATCAAGAAGCAGAATCGCAAAAGGTTGGTTGATAGATAGTGGATAAACCAACCATGACCTCAGATGAAGGCATCTTCAAAAAAATTGAAAGAAGTTGCATTTCAGAAGTCAGAATTAGAAATAACCAATTTATTGAGGCTAAAGGCAAATGCGATATGTTGATCAATACGCCATCAGGTACTAAAGTAATTTAAGATATTATTTTAGTGCCTGAAATAGATCATAATCTCCTTAGTATTGATCAACTGCTTGAGAGAAATTATAATGTTGTGTTTAAAGATAGTTGTTGCACTATATTAGACTTGTTAGGACAAGAAGTTGTTACAGCCTCAATGAATGATAGAAGTTTTGTGTTGAACTGGAACTTGGTAACCTCAAGAGCCTATACCAGTTTAGTGGATAAATCACATATTTAGCACAAAAGACAAGGACATGTGCACTATAAGTCCCTTAGTCAGGTGTGCAAGTCAGACTTGGTTGAGAAGATGGTTGATAAACCATAATATAAACATATTTTAATCCTACATTTAGCATGTTTTTGGATGATTTATCCCTTCAATTATGGAAATATGTGCTCTTAATCCTTTGTTTTCATGTTTTATACTCAGGAGAGCACCGGAGGATGAAAAGAACGAAAAACGGGCCAAAAATGGGGTAAATGGGCGAATTACAAAATCGACACGGCCTGGATCTCGATTCACACGGCTGTGCCTCCTTCACAGACTCAAACACGACCTGGCCTCAACTTACACGGGCGTGTGCCATGGGCGTGTCCCTGCCGTAGCAAAGTAGAGTTTCATCTGGAACAGGGTACTTAGAGGCAAAGAAAGCCATTCCAAAAGCCTATATAAACACCCTAGAGCCAACCTTAAGAGGGGAGTTTAGCTAGGCCAAGGAGCCAAGCCAGATGGGTCGAATTGTGGGATTCACTCAAAGAAAACCAGTTGATTCATCTCAAAAAGCCGGAATCATACTCAAGACTGAGGATCTCTCCTTCAATTCCTTCAGGGGGTTTTAGGATTTTTCTTATGTTTTGTATTATATTTTCTTCTGGGATGTTTTCTTTTATTATTATGAACTAAACCCTCAGATACCTGAGGGTGATGAAACCTAAGACGGATCTTGTTGTTGTTTTCTGAGCTGTATGATAAATACTTGATTTGTTCTTAATTATGTGTTCTTAATTCTTGCTTTGATATTCCAGGATATTGATTCAAGTATTGATGTGCTTAGGTAGTGGAGCAAAAGTCCTTATTTAAGAGTAGATCTAGCATAGTTAAATGGAGTTGATCGCAACCCTAGAAATAGCATGATGAAAATTTACCGGATTAGGGTCAAACCTAATATAGGAGTCCATAGATCGAGTTAATGCAATTCTAGGGGTTTTAATTAGAAAGAAATTTCAATTAATCAACCTAGGGTTATCGTTAGTAGCCTCGAAAGAGGTATTAATATAAATTAGAGAATCTTACGGATCAAGTCAATTGAATAAATCGCCTGGTTCAGAGTTAAATAACAAGTGAAGTCTAGGTGGATTCTTCCTCAGGTATTGTCTTAATCAATTGGTTTTTCCCCCAATTATTTCCCCAATTCATTCTTTTTGTCTTAGCATCTTTAGCTTAGTAGTTAGTTAATTTTAGATTAAACAACTCCTCCTTTAATTTTTAGGTTAAATAATAAAAAGAAAGTATTAGCACTTTTGGTTTCTTTGGGTTCGACAATCCGGTCTTGCCTTTAAACTATACTATTGTTCAATAGGCGCGCTTGCCTCTATCGTTGTCTTAGTTAGTTTCCAGGTTCGATCATTCTTTTTATAAATTTTTAAGACTGACACACGATCAAGTTTTTGGCGCCGTTAGAGGAACTAAAATATTAAGAAAGCTCAATTTTTATTACTTTAGCCAATTTTTTATTTTTCTGTAATTTTATTTTATTTTTACTTTGCTAATTCTTCTTTTATTTGCTTCTGGCAAGTAATTCTAGTTTATGGCTAGGAAGAACCCGTTATGACCCTTGATTTTTTTTACAGTGAAATAGAACATACCGCTCGCAAAAACCGAAGAGATGTCATTGAATAATTATCAGTGGCAAGTAATGAGGACAAAGCCTACCAAAGTAGCCGACGTTTTCAACCTTGACGCGGTCACCATGTTATCTAAGCAGGTAGAGTTTTTAAATATAAAAATTGATGGTTTGTATGGTTCTACGCAGGTACACCAGTTATGCAGTGCGATTGAATAGAGGAGGGATGAGCAATACGGAATATCCACCTTACAACCTAAGCGTTGAAAACGAGCAAGTTCACTATATGAGTAATAATTTTTGATCTCAAAATAATTTTTACAGTAACACTTATAATGCAGGTTGGAGGTACCATCCCAATCTCTTGTGGGATGGTCAAGGTAATCAGAGACAACAACCCTTCCCAAACTTCCAACAACAGCCCTACCCACAGGAAAAGAAGCCGAACCTTGAGGAGATGCTGACAAAATTCATAGCGGTTTCAGAAACACGTTTCCAAAACACCGAAACAACACTTGAAAATCAACAAGCATCGATTCAAGAGATCGAAAACCAATTAGGGTAACTTGCTAAGCTGATATTAGAAAGACCACAAGATATCTTGCCTAGCAACACTGAAACTAACCCAAGAGAGCAACCTCAAGCAATAATGGCTCACGATAGTGAAGGGTTAGATGAACTAGGGTTTAAGAAAGAGAATGTGGTAGAGGAAGGTAAGGTTGAAGTAAGACATGATAAACCAAACCGGTAATTACAGAGTACCAACCACGTGTTTCATCCCCAATGCGATAAAGAAAGACCACACAGAGGAACAATTCGGTAAATTTCTTAAACTCTCAAAGAAATTACGTATGAACTTGTCGTTTCTTGAAGCTCTTTCTCAAATGCTAGATTCAAGAAAAGTTTTAAAAGAGTTTTTGACAAACAAACGGAAGTTAGACGATACGTCGCATGTGGAGCTAAACGCAGTGTTCCCAGCTGTAACATCCTCAAAGTGGGCCTACTCATTTATATGATAGTCTAATATGATAAGTTGGGATTGTAAAGGTTGGGCTGACTTTTTGATTAAATATATGGATTAGAGTTTAAATTAAGTGATATTTTGGGCTTTTAAAAAATTGGGTTAGGTGGCTAATAAATGGTGTTAGCTTATAATTTAAGAAGATGGTTAATCAAGTGACAAGCTGGGCTTGTGGCCCAAAAAATTAAAGTGCATTAAGTGGGCATAAGGTGGCGCCATAAGGGGGGAGGAATTTGGGCCCTTGTGTGGCCATTTGGGCCCTAAAATATGGGTCAAATTTGGCACTTAAATGGGAAGGGGGTGGACGGCAATTAGGCTACCTTTTAGGAGTTATTTCTTTTATTTTAAGCATTAAAAAGCTGATAATTAATAAGGAGGAGTTGGATTTAAGGTGGGCTCTTTTAAAGGTAAGATAATGATTGAGTTATCGATGAGATGAAGGCTATCGGAGAGAGGAGAGTTGGCGAAATTCCAACTCTGTGTGTGGGTATGCTGAAATTTCTCTATAAATAGGGAGTAGTATTTTTCAATTTGGTGATTCAAACCCTATTCTTCTTTCATTCTCTCGAAATTTCCAAGCCTTCTCTACAGCTTCTCTTTTTCTTTTCTAAGAGCAATTCCTTTGTTCATACCCTCATCTCCCATAGCCAAATCTACAAGTGAGATCTCTGTTTTCCCGAAGGTGCACCATAAGCTACATACTCCTTAGTAATTTGGTAAGTTTTGGATTTTATTCTATGCGATTTCACTCTTTCTTTTCATTCAAATCTAACCCGAAACACTTATTTAAGGCCTGTCGATTTCCCTCTCTGCTTTTAGTAGCCGAATCTATCTCATTAAAAGTCTCCTGTGCTGATTTGGTGGAAAAGCCGAAGGTAGGAAGGTGACGTTTTCTTAGGGATTTTGGGATTCGAAAATAAGGCTCTACGTTAGGGATAATAGATTTTCGCGATAACGGTGTGTAATACCTCCTCACCATCTAGATCCGCCTAATATTGTATGTTCATGTGTTTTATATGTTTTGATAAATGCCAAATCTCGATTTATTGATGCAACCCCAAGGAGGGTAAAAGCGGATCCCAGTGTTAGTAAATAACTGTTTAAATGTTATAAGTAAAATGTTTGTATGTGATTGCATGGGTTGGGTTGGTGAAAGGAGGAAGTTATCGTTATATGTGTAGCGACTAATACCGTGAACTGTTATCTGAGTTTGACCATTAAATATTATACTGGCTTGGCCATTATATGTTATAAGGGCTTGACCATCATATGTGGATGAGCAACATGACCGCCATCATGGTGTGTAGCAGTGTGGGTTGATTGTAGAAATCCCCAATGGTGTAAGCGGTTGGTGCGGGGTGTGTAGCGGATGGAAACCTAGGCAAGCAGGTTGGGCCTTGCATATTAATTGCTATTAATTTTTTTATGATTATTACCTTTGTTTATTTTATTTAATGGACTTAAGGCCCAAACTCTAGTGGTGCATGAGGGTTGCACACTGAGTCTCGCGACTCACCCTTTAATTAACATTTTGGGTGATACCTAGTGATTCGACCGGGCTGGAGAGGAACGCAAGGTGGCCATACAGAAGAATATGTAGATTTGGCAAAAGAGACTCAAGTTTTATTTTATCTTTTAATTAATGGACTTCAAATCTCGTTGTAATAAGGCCATGGGCTATTATGTTTTATTATGGGCTTCTATTACTTTAAGTCGTTTAAGTTTTATTTTAATTAAAATGCATGTATTTAAGTTTAGATTTTTACTCTACTTAAGCATATTCTATATAAAACATATTTGGGCTTTTCTGAAAATACGACATGTTTCGATAGAATTTTTCTTGGTGACATACCAGATCCGGTTGTAGTGTATAGCTGGGTTTGGGGTGTTACACTAGCAACTCTACGAAATAAACTACCACGTGAGCTCACATTTCGTGTACTGTCAGATGCAACTGACCCTTGAATAGCCGCTTCAGAGCTTAATACAAACGGTGCGATTCCTTTTACGACACGTAAGGTCTTTCCATAAGGAACGATCGAGGTAACACTTTCTAATTTCGGCACTTTTGAGATAAATATTACCCGACTCAAACCATATGTTAATAGAATTGATAGAAAGAACAAGGAATTTCGACTCCTTGAACCACCATGGCCATACAAATAACAAGTAAGTCTAGCTCAAGACTTTAAACGAGCGCTTCTCGGGAGGCAACCCGAGCAATAACCCCATTAATTTTTATATTTTTGAATTTTAGCATCTAACTAAGAACTAACCAGACTTTTAGGCGGAGGTTTTCATACCCACACGGCCTTGCACACGGCCCTGGCCGTGGCCGTGCCATGTGGCCACCACAGGAAAGTACAAGGGCGTGGGCAACCACCAGATCCATGATTTCTATTTAAACCCCTTCTTCTGTCCAATTTCTTCCCTAAAGTCTTCTTCCCTTTTTCCCTTTCTCTTTGAACGCATATCCACTTTTCATTATTTATTTTTATATTTATTTTTTATTTTCTTTATTATTTTCTTCTTATTCTTCATGCCATTTAGATTAAGCTTACCATACAATAAGATTAGACCGGCTGCTTCAAGGATCCAATTTCAAACGGTTCGAGGCGCTCCTCCGTTTCTTTCCATTGACTCCATCCAAAATTCAAGAAGTTTCACTTCTCTCCCTATCTTATGATTTTAATATTATTCTGCTATTATCTATCTTTGTACATTGAGGACAATGTACATATTAAGTGTGGGGGGTTAACTGTAGTATTATTTGAAAATCCTTGAATTATATCTTGTCTTAAGTAATTTTCTCATATCACTAATTAGAATGAAATTCCTATTGATTTATGATTTTTATTGATATGTTTCAGATTAAGTCATTGATAATTATACAGTGATGATTTAAACTTTAAGATACTAGAGAATCAAGCATGATGAGTCTATTTTCAAAAATTAAAAAATTTTTTTAGGTTGCCTACCTAAATCTAATTATTACCTTGAAGTTTGAAATTTATAAGGTTGTCATCAAAAACCCATAATTTTTGTGAGATTTTGAGTCTTTTAGAGCATACATTCTTTTCGTGCTCACTTTTTTTTTATTATGAGTGTGTCAACATTGATTTGTTATTCTAGAACTTGCTTCGATTATACATGTCGAGACCACATCTTTGATTTGATATACTGAGATGATAAAGGCACCTAGGATTTAACCTACTTACTCCATAAAAGCCTACCCTCACAATTAACCCTTAGTGAACCCCGTTGATCCTAACAACCCTTTTTATTGATTCACCCACTAATATTAACCCAAAACCCATCTTGTATTTGTTATCACCATTCCTTTTGACTACCCTTCTATTGAAACTTGATTTGATTAGTTTCCTAATTATTTTATTTCAGTAGTTGAATTTTTCTTATATTATGTATTACTTGATTTGTTCTTAAAAAAATATCGAAGAATATTCATTATTAGTTCTATAATTAAGTGAGCTTATACATTTAAATTCAACATCGTGAAGAAGAAGCTCATATTATTAGTATTTCAAGTTTTCAATTTATAGGATTAGTTCATTTTTCTAGTTAGGTAAATTGTCAATTCAATCTCGATTTTAACTCTTCTAATTCAGCCTTTATCCACACCTTTAACCTAAGCCCCGTTACAACCCTTTAAAGACCTTTTGATTTGTGTATCATCTCATTTTATAATGGTGGAGATTTGATTTCCAAGCAAGCCTATAGGATTAACTTTTCATGTTGACTGATGAGTGCTTTATTTTGAACCTTAAACACCTTGAGTGATTTGAGTAAATCTTTAGTGAGGATGCCAATCCTTGTTAGTTTTGAATCAAAGGTAATTATTTAGATAAGGGGAAACACTTATATTTTTCGTGCTAAAAACTTATGACTTTGATTATTTGAATCTTTAGGCCTCTTTTAGTTAAATTATCCATTTATGAATTATCTATGAATAATGATGAAACATTATCGATGAATATTATGAATTGAGGAAGTTCGTTTTAATTATGAGTTGAGAATTTTGCTTGAGGACAAGCAAAAGCTTAAGTGTGGGGTATTTGATAAACCATAATATAAACATATTTTAATACCACATTTAGCATATTTTTGGATGATTTATCCCTTCAATTATGGAAATAGGTGCTCTTAATCATTTGTTTTCATGTTTTATACTCAGGAGAGCACTGGAGGATGAAATAAACAAAAAAACGGGCTGAAAACGGAGTAAATAGGCCGAATTACGAAATCGACACGGCCTGGCTCTCGATTCACACGGCCGTGCCTCCTTCACAGACTTGAACACGGCCTGACCTCGACTTACACGAGCGTGTGCTATGGGTATGTCCCTGCCGTAGCAAAGTAGAGTTTCATTCGGAACAGGGTACTTAGAGGCAAAGAAAGTCATTCCAAAAGCCGATATAAACACGCTAGAGCTAACCTTAAGGGGTCGTTCAGCTAGGCCAAGGAGCCAAGCAGGAGGGGCGAATTGTGGGATTCACTCAAAGAAAACCAGTTGATTCATCTCAAAAAGCTGGAATCATATTCAAGACTGAGGATCTCTCCTTCAATTCCTTCAGGAGGTTTAGGGTTTTTCTTATGTTTTGTATTATATTTTCTTCTGAGATGTTTTCTTTTATAATTATGAACTAAACCCTCAGATACCAGAGGGGGATGAAACCTAAGACGGATCTTGTTATTATTTTCTGAGTTGTATGATAAATACTTGATTTGTTCTTAATTATGTGTTCTTAATTCTTGCTTTGATATTCTAGGATATTGATTCAAGTATTGATGTGTTTAGGTAGTGGAGCAAAAGTCCCTGTTTAAGAGTAGATCTAGCATAGTTAAGCGGAGTTGATCGCAACCCTAGAAATAGGATGACGAAAATCTGCCGCATTAGGGTCAAACCTAATATGGAAGTCCATAGATCGAGTTAATGCAATTCTAGGGTTTTAATTAGAAAAAAATTCCAATTAATCAACCTGGGGTTAGACGTTAGTAGCCTCGAAAGAGGTATTAATATAAATTAGGGAATCTTACGGATCAAGTCAAGTGAATAAATCGTCTAGTTCAGAGTTAAATAACAAGTGAGTCTAGGTGGATTCTTCCTCGGGTATTGTCTTAATCAATTGGTTTTTCCCCCCAAGTATTTCCCCAATTTATTCTTTTTGTCTTAGCATCTTTAGCTTAGTAGTTAATTAATTTTAGATTAAACAACAACTCCTTTAATTTTTAGGTTGAATAATAAAAAGAAAGTTAGTATTAGTACTTTTGGTTCCTTTGGGTTCGACAATCCGGTCTTGCCATTAAACTATATTATTGTTCTATAGGTGCGCTTGCCTCCATCGTTGTCTTAGTTAGTTTCCAGGTTCGATCATTCTTTTTATAAAATTTTAAGACTTTGACACACGATCAATGGTCAAAGTTGAAGATGAAGCTGAAGATTAAGGCTTTGATGATCTTCTTGTTAAAGGCATCAAGCCTATTGTTGAAACTTATCATAAATGTGACTTAACAATATTGGAGCATGCACATTTTAAAAAAGTTGTACGAGAAACCAAATCGATGTCTGCAGCATGGAAGCCAAGGAGGAGTGTTAGAAATTGGCAATCCATGCAACAACTCTCTCACTTGACGAGATGCAAAAGTGCAAGTTAAAGTGGCAGGCAATCCAAAGTACAAGCCAAGATGGCGAACAATCTAAGTGAAAGTCAAAGTGGCGGACAGTCTAACTGCGAACTGTCCCAAAACTTTTGATACAGGCCAACAACTTGTCAGCTTGTTTAAAATGTTGTCAGATTATTTTATTTATCTTTACTTTGATAGGTTAATGTAATCGATGTTGATTGGATAGAAATCAACCAATGAGTAATCCCATGTATCTAGACATGCTAATTTGTCAAGTAATAATTGGTAAAATTTTCCTATTTAAGGGTATGCTTTGTATGTAAACATATGATTTGGAATAATAAAAAAAAAAAAACGAGGAGTCCATATTGATTGCTAAAATTGATGTGCAACCAACATGTTGGTGAATGCCAGCTCACCTCTGACGTAACAACGAATTCAATGGCCATGAAGCTAGAATTAGGAAGAATAAGCACCATTCGTAGGATTACAGCACACAAACAACAAGCTTTGATTCCATGATGAACTATCACAAAAACAATAAGAATCAATGAAAATCAAGAACAAAGTAATAAGAAAGAAACTGATCTCATTATGAATAAATCAAACTCAAAACTTACTAATAACAATTACTTTAACCTATTTATATTCAGCAATAGAATAAAGTCGGTGGAAACCAAATGATAACCTTAACAACCCAAGCGACTAACAGTAATTGCATGACTGGAGTTTCGACCTTGGGCTACGTGTTGATATCATCAACAATGATTGGCAAACTGGGATGTTGCATCAATAGTTTTTATTATGGGTTAGGTTTTTGTTTTGTTTAATGTCCAGTTTTGCTAATTTAGATATTCAATTAATTGAATATTTTATTTGGAAATGGATTAGATTTTTTATTTTGTAAAATTAGTTTAAATATAATGGGTTGAGTTTGGACATAAGAATTGGCATTGGGCTAAAAATAGTTACGATATATCATAATTGATATAGTGTTTATCATAATTTTTCAAGTATTGATATTTTTTAAAAATTTGGAGTTAGTAAAATCTACTTTTGGAGAACTTTTAAATATGTAAACTTGTTAATGTATAGAATAGCTTAGAGGTAACTCCTTTTATAATGTCAATCATTTGAGTAAAAAAATCACAAAAGATTAAACTCTTTTATTTATTAATTATCTCATATTGATTTAATTAACTTCACTCATGATTAATTTTGTATGACACATTATACAAAAAATGATTTGCCTTTAAAAGAAAAGTAGGCAGAGGAAAGGCTTCAACTGCAATCCCTAATCTCAAAGACTAATTTAATAAAACAAAATTTTGGCACAGGATACCGAAACTAAACCGAGAAAAGCATCAATCACAAATAGAATGATGAATGCAGTTTGGGAGGGAACCTAAAATGATGTTCATCTTGAACACTAGACATAAAGTTAAAGCACTTGATCACTTAACTAGGTGTCACTGACAAGTTTTACTAGTGTTTTGAAATTTTCAACTGAGCTACCTTTGGGCTTTACTGCCGTGTAAGCTCGCTCTCTTTGAATTCCGATTTTCTCTCTCATTTTCTTCCCTTGTTCGCTGCACAGTATCAACTTCAAGGCTTTCTTTGTTCCTTCTTTTGTCAATGTTCCCCCCTCTAACCCCAACCCAAATCCCCATACAACCTCCACAGTTCGAGTGTTCAATATTTGGTCTCCATAAAATGGCCTAAAGATCATAGGAACCCCTCCGACAATACTGTCCAAGATTGAATTCCATCCACCATGACTTACAAACACCCCCACCGACGGATGTTGTAGTATTTTCTGTTGAGGAGCCCATGGAACTATCTTCCCTCTCGACCTTGTTCTTTCTAGGAACTCTGGTGGCAATTGCTTTTCAGGATTTCCCTTGAAAGACCAAAGAAATGGAAACTCACTTTCCTCTAGAGCCTCCGATAATGCTTCTAGCTCGTGGGGCGGTGGTGTTGCCACGCTTCCAAAGCTGATGTATACCACTGATGATGGTTTGTGCTTGCTCAACCAATCCAAGCAGCAATGCGAGTCATCAATTGTGAAACTGGAAACTGATGATACTAGATTGAAGGGACCAACGTTGAGAAACATATTGAACTTTAATTTAAGCATGTTGACAACTTTATTATCTATATCTTCGAATGAATTTGCAGCAATTGCAGTAGCGCGTGACAGTTCTAATCCCATTTTATACAACATTGCAGCCATGGGGGCATCTAGGTCCCCACAAGTTATTCCACCGGGTAAGTCAGAAACACGTATACCAGAAAAATCAGGAAAAAAATCAAGTGATTTGTCTTGAGAACCTACAATATTAAGAATATTCTTAGAATTGTTCGTCTCATCAACTCAAGCAACATCGTGCACATCATGAGATATAAATGACAAAATAAATAAATGAATCATACTCTTTTAAGTTAAGCATACAGGTAGCAAAGAACTATAAAGAAATACATATAATTGTATGCATGCATGCATTCATTCATCCTTACTATTAATTCCTACAAGCTGACGAATAAAATCGGTCTCAGCATGAACGAAAAGTGTCCTGGGCGCAGCCGTCCAAAGCACCACCCAAGGGATGTTCAGCTCATCTGCGATGTCACCCCCAAATGCGTAAAACGCATCTGTTATCAAACAATCAATTGGCTTACCAGTTTCAGCCGCAACTGCACCTATAGCCTCTATAAAATTGCCAGGTGTTGCCTTAAGGAAATAGTCGACGGGCTCATTAGGATCCCCCCTATATATATACCCTTCAGGTAATCCATCCCGTACATTAAACGGCTTGATTTTGTGAAATTTGTTGGGAAAGCTTGAGTTGTTTGATTGTTGGGTGCTAAGGAAGGAAAATATGGTGTTGGGGCAAGCATCCGATAGTTGATGGATGATGCTGAGAAGAGGGGCAGCATGGGTGCCAAAGGGGAAAGCCAATACCACTATGTGTTTAGAGGCATTCTTGTGGTCCTCCATTGGGTTCCTTCTTTAACCTTTGACAAATACACCAGACTTGTTTTTATCCAAGCGTGTGAGTTATAGAAATGAGATGAAATGTAGTACTCAAAATAAAAGAAAAATAAACAAATAAGTTGATAATGAATATTCCTATTTATGGATTAGGTTGGTACTTCTGAAAACCAACATAATCATTTTAGTTACCAATAAATGTCATCTTCAAACAACAAAAAACCAACATAATCCTTTAGTTATTAAAAAATATCATCATCTAACAATCGAATCTAAGTACATCTCCTCATAAGTGAGTATTAGATTATTAGTGCCCCAATTGTCAATCGATGAGCAACAACATTATCAACATCATTCAAACTGTCTAGACAACCCATGCCATTTTTCCACCAGACATGCACTAATAAACTGCTCTAGTTTTTCAAAGGGTTAAACAATATTTAATTAATAAATTTAATTTCTTATGAAAACATTTAAAAATAATAAACTCACAAGTCTCAGCGAATCAAATTATTGTGAAAGAATTCACATTTAAGTATATAAACTAGAACTTTTTCCCAACTACTCTAATCATTTTAAATTTATTTTATTTTGTTTTTTTATTTTTTACAAATTGATAGTTGTTTAAAAAAAAAGAAAGAGACTATGGCCACTTGAATGGGTATATGTATATCTATGTCAGCCACTTTTTGTGCCCATTTGTTCGCTTTTCACTACTTCAATATTATAATTGATGATTTTGAGTGTTTTTATATTATGTGATTTTATTGAAAGTTTGAATGTTAGATGAGATTAAATTTGTAAAGTGATTTTAGTATTTTTGTGTTTAGTGATTAAATTGAAAATAAACTAAAATAGATATACTTTTCTCGATAAAATCAAAATTTTAGGGCTGTCTTAGAATGGTTAAGAATTAGGTTCAATGGGTTTAAAGTTTAATTATGATAAATAAGCTTGTTTTGGTCTTAAGGACCAAATTGATTAAAGTGTAAAAATTTTGGACAAATGTGTAAAAAATTATAAATAGGAAGTTATATGTATTAAATTGAATGGTATGAAATTGAGGCTAACAATTGAAATAAATTATATCATAGATCAAGATCAAATAGAAAATCGAGGAAAAGGGAAAGTTGCTGAATAGTCCCTAAACTGTTGCAAACTCTATAGTTTAGCCCTGGTAAGTTTGTTCGATTTAATTTACTATATTTTAAATTGCATATTGAGTGAAAAAATTGATTGTCGAATGTTCAATTTACTATATATTAGATGTTATATTAATGAGAATTGAAGCAGTGAATCACTTATAATACTGATTAGCAATGATAACTCCTGTGCCGGATGATGTAGGATAGAGTACGATTTGCATGTCCATAGGTTATAGTGCGCACGGTACGGGGATTGATTTGAGATGAGATGATGATTCCTATCATGTGATTTTACACTTAATATACCGAAATCTAGCATTTGTTGCGAACTATTGTGATATATTACAGTGATTTTGGCGTGTTACAAGGGGCGGATGTAAAGCCTTCGGGCTTGGCACTTAGTGCCCAGGCGTGTTTTCGGAGGGATGTTAGCGTACGGGCTAGGCATTTGATGTCGAGGTGTGTTGTCGGTTGGATTGGCTCGTTTGAGCGTTTGGCGTGTTTCGGATGGATAACTGTATACTCGTATCCATATATCGTTCATCAGGCAATGTTTATTGTGTTAAATGTCTTGCTATTGAATTGTTGAAAGATTATTCATGAATCTTCTGATAGCATTGTGGCTTGATAATGAATGAACCCCGTACTTGTTTATGTATAAACTCACCTGTTGTGAATTGTGTTGTCAGGAAACTCTGACTTTTAATCTTGTTATTAAAATTGTTATGTTTAATTCGATAACCTTTATTGTGTTAACCGTTGAACTTACTAAGCTCTAGTGAAGCTTACTCGTGTTCTTTTATGGAGTCAGGCGATCGGATCAACTTAAAGATCACACTATCCAGATTCATTTTGGTAAATTTTGATACGCTTATTTTGAGTTATATGGCATGTAATAGGTGTTTTTGTATATGTTTATATACTTATTACAAATGTTATGTTTTAAGCTTGGTATAAACTTATTTGTGTATGTGCATTTAATCTTGGTGTGAATATGTTCATATAAAGTTGTTTTGGTCATGTGATATAAACCTTATTTAAGTGTTTGAATCATGGCATGAATGAATATGAATGATTAAGAATAAATGATAAGTTTGGTATGAGTTTTATATATGAACTTATGAATTTGGATGCAAATTAGTTGATGTGTCAAGTGAATTGAGGTTGATAATTAAATTCTGGTGTCAATGAGGACACATTGGTTAGGCACTAAGGTTGATTTGTTTTGGCATGTTTTAAGCTTGTTTAAATGTGTTTTTGAATTATGGAAATGGTTGATTTTGATTTGGCTTGGAACCTAAATGTTGGATGAAAGTTTTGTCTTGTTTTGGATGCTTTTTTAGGTGCACACGTGTGTCTTATTAATTTTTAGGTGCAGGATTTTTCTCACGATCACAGTTAGTAACACGTCTGTGTAACCTCTGTTTCCAAAATTTTTAAATTTTTGCATATTTTTCTATTTTGATTCAAATTAGTCCAGGATTTTTCTCAAACTATTTTTAGGGCCTCATAAGCTGGGTTTAAGACTCGTAAGTGTACTTTACCCTAATTTTTATAAGCTATTGATTGTTATCATTTATTTTATATTTTGTTTATGTTTGAGGATAAATGTCTTGATCTGATCTGTAACGCTCCGTAACCCTAATCCGACAATAAAGACGAGTTAAGGGTGTTACAAGGAATTTTAGATTGGCTGAAATTTATGCTATAACAGAGGCTTTATTGTGGCTTTGTAGAAAGGGTGTGGACTGTTTAATTATAGAATCAAATTGTTTGATTGTGATTAATGCTTTGAATAAGAAGGGTTCGGATTGCTTGTTCAAGAATGTATTTTTCTTCATTCATAGTTTATTGATCTATCCTTTCTTCGGGCGAAAAGGGATACAAACAAGTCGACTCATTGCTTAGCTTGAGTGGCCTTGTCTTATACATCTCTTTTTAAGTTTGAAGCTCTTTTGGATGTTTTGTTACCTATTATTAGTATAGACGTTTCTTCTCACTCTGACGAGGATGGGACGAGTAAGATTGGATGTATGAGGTAAGCCTATTGACTTGGGTTTAACTGGTTTCCCCCTATGAGCTTCTATTATGTTCGGTTTTGTTTTTCTAATGAATATGTACATTCCTTTCAAAAAAAGTACGTACACTAGTATGATACTGACTATATTGATTTATAACTTGAGCCAAGTCTAAATCCTGTATAAAATTATTATCATAGATAATTACTCAAACCCAACTCAATGCAAATATAACTTTTAGATATTGTTTAAATCTATTCATATTTGTAAATAACTAAAATAAACATATTTAAACATACCTAAATTATTATTTTTAAATAAAATTAATATTTAGTAATTACTAATTATATATAAATTTCTTTTACTATCACCATTTTATTAAAATTTTAAATATAAACAATATTTTAAAATTTACATTATAGTATAATGTATTTTTTTAAATTTAATATGACTAAATTAGTTAATACATAATAATCAAAAATTTAATACATATAATGTGTTCAATCTAGCTTGAATTAGGATTTTGAACACTAGAAAACCCATATTGAGATAAAACTCAAAATTACACAAACTTGATTAAATTTACATATTGATACATTAATTTTAATTTAATATAATTATACACGTGAAACTTTAATTGTAGTTTAATCGTATATATGAAACTTTGATTTTAATTAAATTATATATATTTAAAGAAATAAATATATCAAATTATATTTATATTAAATACATATAGTTATTTGTATATGCAATATATAAACTTCAAAATTCAAACTTGAAGTTTGGTATGTAATTAGAACGTTTTAAAATTTGGGACCAATTTAAAACGAGGTCATAATTTGAGAATATCTGATGCAATTAACACTATTCTTGCTCTCTTAAATGCTTCTTTAGGATAAAAGAAGGCAATGAAACAATCGGTTTCAGAACACACTACCAATTTCTCAATAATCCGAGGCAACACTTGGTTCTTATTGGGGTGTATAAATGCATCAAAAGAGAAAAACGGCACTGCCTTTTCAACTTTACCTATGTTCCAACAGATGATTTAGGAATGCAACATCATGTATAGCATCATGATGAAACAAAACACCAAACATGGTTCCAAATGTATCATCACTACTCAATATAATTGCAATTGAAAACAAAATCATAGAATCCTAGTTCCCGCAGAATCAGTTGAATATTATGTAGGCGACTGTAACGTATCTCTTTTTGTGGTTTCCCTAATTGCCGCGTTTGAATATGAGAGATGCCAGGTTAGCCCTCCACCCAATAATCGATGAAGACGGCTCTTGCATTTTAGGAATAAGGGATGCTAGTCCTGGCCGCATGCTGTAACTGGGAATGATTGGATGCTTGACATTTGTCTCTGCCGTCCTGGAAAAGATTCAACAAGCACATTATCATATCACCAAAGCATTGCTTGATTGCAAGTATCAATCTTCCAATAAAGATTCACTAAACAAACTTGTGCAGAGGCTAGGATAGGAATTTAGTAGCGATTGGCTTTCTACAGTAAGCCAATTAGCTGGTAAAACACAAACAAAATCAGATCAATATCCCAACTTGAGAAAGAACTGCAAGCATTCTAAATTAATAATGCATGGAACAGGCATGATAAAAAGGAACGGAAACATGGTATATAAGTATGAAAAGTTCCTAAATCTTTAAGTAAGATTTAAAGAAAAGAAAAGAAAATATTATAAAATTTAAATCAAAGACATTAACAACTTCTAATTTTATGACATGACAGAAAGTTATAGAATCTATAATTGAAGATGATATGTATCTAAAAATAAGATTAACCCTGAAGCTTTGAAAAAAGTTTGATGCATTTTATTGAAGTAAATCCTGTATAAAAGTATAAAATCAGTAACCACAACAGACATACCACTGCAAGTCAACTGTTACTTTAAGGGAGCTAAATTCACATGCAGTAAAGATTAATGCAAAAGTTTTGTGCTTTAAAAGTGTCAGAGCAAAAGGCAATATCATCAGTTAGATAAACAGGTCCTTATTAGCCCAAATCATAATGCTATCAATTCTCCAAGCACTGAGATCTTCTGATTCAAACAAAGATTCATTGCAATTGAAGATGTCACTTGAAACCCTTTTAAATTTTAAAGAAATTAAGAAAGACAAAACTTTCCGATGTTATCTTCTTTGAATATCAAGGTCCCATTCAACTAGATAAGAAACTAATGGGCTTTAAATCAACTGGTCAAATTTTACCAGAGTAAAGATAGTCAATCCTTCTTCCCAAAAAAAAAGAAAAATTCACCCATTAGGTGTTGTTTAAAACAATGAAACAACATGTACTTGGCACATGGTAGGCAATATTTTGGACAGGACGGCCAAGGAACTGCTTGCTGCTCAGAGCACAGAAGCTTCAAAAAAAATTGTAAGGTAAAAAGGTTCCCTTGCAGAAGCATGTATCCTACTTAATTAAGGATAATGAAATCATATTTGAAGAAAAAATAAATCATAACAAACAGAAAGTAATACATCAGCCCATATTTTCTGAAAACAAAATTATGTATAATTTCATCAAAATGAACCTAACAAGTAAACATAACAATAACTGAAAAATACCAGCATTCAAATTCAGATAACAAATATCATATTTGTTAAAAATTTAAACTGCTTGAAGTATCTGCAGAACAATGGCAGTTAACAGGACTGAAATCTAAGCTGAAAAAAAAAAAACAAACGAAAAGATTAAGTAACTGCAAGGAGACAAGCATACGCAGGGGGCAGTGTGCCTTCAGAAGCAAATGTGGAAATGCCTTGTCGTTGCTTATGCTTAGGGTTGGAAGTGCATAGTACATATACCCGTCCGCGGCGCTTAACGGTTCTACAGAACTCACACATCTTTTTCACTGATGCTCGCACCTTCATACTTAATGCTGCATAATCCAAATTAAGATATCATCAAGTTCCATGACTCAACTATAATAAATTAAGGTTATAGCTTATAACCATGGAAAACCCCAAATTAGAATATCATCAAACTCCCAAAGTCATATACAACAATAACATAATCACAAAAGTATTAACTAGTAAGTAAGAAATGAAACGGATATTAGCAATTGGAACTGTAACCCTTTACAAGATATTTAATTTCAGTCTCAAGAAAAAAAAAATTAAAACCCTAGGAGGATGTAGAGAGTAAAATGGTGAAAGGGGCCGTCCGCCACCGCTATTTTACAATAGCGGCAGCAATAACTCAAAAGCCCACAACTCAAGTAGAAGTCATCATCAAGTTGAAAGGTAACGTTAGGGTTTTAAAGATTACCTTATTCAATTTCCTGGGCTATTGGAAACTTGAGAGCAAGAAGAGACTTAACAGTGATAGTGGCGGAGGGTTGGTTTGGCAGCAGGGATGTGCGAATAGAGGGTGGGTCGGGAATTTTAAAAAAAGTTGTTAACAAATACATATTAAAATTATTTTATAATTTGAATAAATTTAATTTTATGATTAAAATTAAACCATTTAATTATAAGTAAATTTTTGAAAGAAAATATATTAATAATAAAAAAGAAAGCAAGATGTTTGTCCAAGTAAAAAGAAATTATATCTTTCAAGTTTGATATTAAAAAGAATTTACGATAGATGATGTGATGATATAAAGTTAGGTAATTAAATTATTAGGATTTATATATAAATGTATTAATAAAGTTTTTAATCATAAGGATAAAATATTTAAAATTTACTTTAGATTGCAAAGGCATTTTTTTCTCTAAAAGGCATATTTAAAATTTCCTTTAATTTATTTCTTACTTTATTTAATAAGAACAAATAACATTAAAACTAATAAAAATATTAGAGTATACATTAAAAACATATAAATATATATTAAAGTATTAAAAATTAGTTAAAACATAAAAGTAAAGAAAATTACTTAATAAAAGCAAATTTGGAATGTGAAAGATATAAGTAAACAAAAAATGGCAATGAAAGTTACATGTTGGAAAAAGATTTTAAATATATTTAAAATAATATTTTCATCACCTGCGATGCATGGATAGATTGCATTTATAATTTTTTAGAATATAAAATAATTTTAATATTGAATGTATTATATTCTTTAATGTTGATCAATTTTATTCTTAATTTAATATTTTGTTATGTAATGCATGTTATAAAATATGAAAAATGAAAGATAAATTATAATGTTATTTTGGAAATCCTTTTCAACTAAAATTTTATTAGTAGAATATATTTGAAAACTTAAAATTAAACATAAATTTTAATGTAATCGAAAAAAAACATAATGAACTTAAAAGTGATATGTAGTTGGAAAATTTGTGATCCTTCATGTTTTGAGACTCGAGATAAATTTATCCTATTTTCTTATTTTAATTTCGATGTTTGAATGTCTCGAGACAATAAATTCTTGTCTAGAGACTTAGAATATGACAAAAAGAATATAGCTTTGATATGCCCATATCTTAAGATAACTCGAGACAAAGATCACTCTATCTCAAGACTATCATCAACTGGCCACGAAATAAAAACGACAACCCATTCTCCATATACCAATGTTGATAGTGGACCCAGCGCATGAAATTAAAATTAAATGAATCCAACCAAGGACTCCTCTCCATCCAGGCCTTCCACAATGCGCTATAAATTTAATTACGTGGATTTTATAATTTCCACATAATTTCCTTGTTAAATGAAATGGTGCGTTTTACACCAATAAAAGTCATGTCTTCATCTTCTTTCTCCTTTACAGTGTACTACTCTCTTCAAATGAGATTGAAAAGTTAAACTAAACCCAAATTCTGACTCCAACAGATTTCAGGCCACTGTACCCCCACCACAAGTGGATCCAAAACTTTGACCCATAGTAAATTTCACCTAAACTCTTCAAATCCAGCCTCTGTTTCAAAGTTATTTTGTGCCTAAGTACTTGAAAACGCTTTAAAAAAAACGTAAGCTTTGATAAAATGATCATTACTGTAGGAGTGCGTGTGTGCATTTATTTCTAAATTCAAGAACCCTGCAAAGAACAGTGAAATATTAATAGAAGAACAAAAAAGTCTAAGACAAAAAAAAAAAAACTTAAATGGAAATTTATAATATTAGTCTAAAAAATGATTTGGTGTTATTTTTTTTCTTTACTGTAAATGCATCTTTATTTCTTCAACAGCTTCTTTACAAATTTTCTATTTATGAGCATGTAAGGCCCAATTTCAAGACCGGGTCCAAATCCAAAAAATCAGAGTTAAGAATAGCCCAAATCTAAACCAACGTCCAAAATAATGCAGCCCAAACCCAAATAAGAATCAAAAACCCTAAGTTAGTGTAAGAGCCCTCACGCCGCATGCCCTTCGCCAGCAACCTCAACGCCGCATCGTGCGCCACCACGCCACCATGCCACGTCTGCATCATGCTCTAGCACGTTTCTAAGGAATAGAAAAACAATTGTAAAGAAAAGGCTATAAAAACCGAATAGAAAACATTGTTTAGGGCTTTTTTTCCCCACGATTTACACAAAGAACACAGAGGCAATACGGAGCACATTTTGTAGAAAATACAAATTGGTCCAAAGCAAATATCAAATCAGTCAAGGTCTTTTTTTTCCCTATTTTGTCATTTTCGAATACCGTTGTTTTTTATTATATTCCATTTTTAAAAAATATATAATATACATAGATTAGATTTAAAAAAAAAAAAGAAAGAGAAGCTTACCTTTTTCCAGATCCTAGCCATCAGATACGGTGGTTTGCATGATGACGGCGCTGTCATGAGCTTGAGGAATTTAGAGAGAGGGGTGAGAGAGTTTCTAAAAGTTTTTTCTTTTGTGTTTGAAAAGAATAAAGAGAAATGAGATTTTTAATTTTTTTTCAGCTTTTATACCCCCATAATACGACACCATTTTGATAAGTGGGTTCAGAGGCCAAAACGATGTCGTTTTGGGCCTCTGACTCACAACCCGACCCGGCCCAAAGAAGAGGATCGGTAGCGTTTTTGTTGGGAGGGGCTAATTACGCATTTAGCCCCTCCGCTTTTTCATAGTTTTGAAAGCAGGTTTTTTCTTCCCTATTTCGCCCTAAAATTTTTCCCCGTTTCAATTTAGTCCTCATTCGAACGGCATCGTTTCTATGAGTGGGGTTATTTTCGATTGTGGTCCCTCTAAGTTGCGCGTGCCTTACAATTCAGCCATTTTATCTTTTTTTTTGTTTTAAATTTAGCCCCTTCCCTCTTATTTTGCTATTTTACCATTAAATTAATTATTTTTAAATATTTTATTACCTTTTTTATGCATATTATTATTATTATACTCATATTCTTTCGCTATTATTATTATTACTTTCATCTACTATTAACATTTTTTACCACTTTTATTTTGTTTGATTTTTTCCTCACTATTATTCTACATATATATTATTACTACTATACTATACTTATTATTATATTTATCATTATATTATTTTATTACTAATGTTTTCCTTTACTACTTTTATTATTTTTATATTTTATTACATACTATTATATCTATTATTATATACATTATGGTTTACTTTAATTGTTTTATTATTATTATTACTATATGTTTTATTCGTTACATATCATTTTTGTTATTATAATATTATTGCTTTTTTCCCCTTTTGTGTTCATTATTATTATTCCTTGTTAATCGCGTTTACATTTCCACGTTTTTATTTTTTTTTCCCAAAAACTCATAAAAGGTTTCACAAAGGTAATATTTCGTGTCTGGGGAGTTCGAGAAATCGTGCCCAATCGTGTTGGGCTTCGATTTTCGTTCATCTAGATCACTAAATATCCTTTAAAGATTTTTGTCGCGTTTTTTTGAAACTAAAGCAATGTTTCGAATTTGGAAGCTCGAGAGATCGTGCTCAATCGTGCTGGGTTTTGATTTTCCATTTGTCCAAATGACCAAACATCCTTTCGAGATTTTGACCGAGTTTTCTTAAATAAAGGCAATATTTCATGATTGGAAATTCAAGGAATCGTGCCCAATCGTGCTGGGTTTCGGTTTTAGTTTGGCCAAATAGTAAAATACCCTTTTCAAATTGCAAGACATTAATTTTGGAAATCATGAAATGATCTTGATATCGAGGGTTTGAAACATCGTGTCCTATCGTGCTGGATGTGGTATTTCGTCTTTTCGGAATAAGAGAGTTTCGATATCCAATTCGAGTTATCCAAACATTTTTTAAAGATTCGTATTTTAAAATCTTTTTCAATTTTCAATATTAGGACATTAATCAATCAATAATGTACCAATTTTGGGCGTTGCGAGGGTGCTAATCCTTCCTCGTGCGTAATCGACTCCCGGACCCATTTTCTTAAAATTCGTAAACCAGAATTTTTTTAAAGTGACCCAATTGCACTTCAAAAAAAGATTGATGGCAACTCCATTTTTTTTTCTTTTTAAAATCGGCCCGTTTTCTAAATAAAAAATGGTTTCCACAGCTTGGTGACTCTGCTGGGGAATAATAAGAGAATCAAGCCGTAGAATTGATTGATTAATGTCCTTTTATCGAAAATAAAATTTTTTGATTTCGTTTCTTCATTGCATGAGTCTGTGTCGCGTCATATGGTTGTTGTGGTTTGAGACCCATAGGATATTTCTGCATTCATATTGCATGACCGTTGTGGTTACACCCTTTAAGTGGGAGCGAGAAGCTATGCCTTCGTGAGATTTTCACCTTCGCATGGGCTAGGGGACTGCATCCAGATACATCTGTACCTATGGTTCCGTGAGGTTTTCACCTCCGCATGGCCATAGGGAAATGTATTCCCCTGAACTGAACTCGATCTGTATGAGCCTATAATGGGTAAGGATCGAGGAATCTGCTGGTTCGGGTACCTCAACTCTAGAACTAAACCATATATAGTGAACCCTAAGAGCCCACCTTAGGTAGAACTATGTCAAACTCTAGTGGTCACCTTGATAGGTGTTCTAGGTTATTTATTTTTCCTGTGCTAACATATTGTCTTTTGCTTTGATTGCATTGCATTCACATCATAGAAAAGATGTGTTGATTTCAAATTCAATTGCTAAATAGAAAATTTGGTCATAAGAAAATAGATTTTTTGATAAAATGGATCATAATGCGGTCATCCGAATATAGTCCAAGTGAGCACAATGAGAGAAGACTGATAGTCCGTGAAGGAATACAAGATATTATCACCCAAGGATTCAAGTTGACGAAGACTATTCGAGAATTACCACATCTCGGCTTTCTTGAAGAGGCTAACAAGTGAATAGGAGTCGTGGTCCAGGTTAAGCAAAAGGAGCTAGATGAGGCATCTATTAGACGTTTACAAGATTTGACTTTTACGAAGAAGGGGATTGATGTTTTCACTTGGACTATGAAGACAAGGCTGTGTATGCGATCCGTTTTGTGTAAAGAAATTTATTTTCTAGTAAAATTTTTCTAATGTAACTGAATTCAGAGTCAACGCCTCTCTTTCTTTGCATTCATGCATTTGCATTACATTGCATCATTCGCATTAGACTTTTACAAAAGGACCCTAATTAGGTAAAATGTTTCAGCTAACTTGGAAAGTATGAAACAAAGATTGGAAAGAATATAGAAAATAAAAATACAGATACAGGGGCAATTGACTGAAATTCAATAAGAAATGCGGGAATTTCAAAGGAATATTATAGGCCAGCTAACCCAGTTACTAGCTGGAGGAATTAGAAAAATGAGAGGCCCAGTAATCAACAACGTGGATGATGAGGAAGTCATCGTTTATTTCCCAAAAGGTGTCCCGACTCAACTAGATACACATTCACATGGGGACCCAGTATTATTGAACCCCGATGTCAAGTTGATACTTCGGCCTTGTTAAAGTCCCCAATGGGTTTAGATTTTGACCCGAATAATGATTAAGCTAAATCGGTTGTTCTGGTAGAGATAAGAGAAAAAGGAGAATGGACCTCAAAGGCCTTGAAGGAGAAGGAAAAAGAACCGGTAGGTATAACAAGAGTCATTCGGAGCCAATTACAATAAACTAGCCAAGGACGGTAACTATCAATGATCAGGTCTCCCCAGGGAAAAACTCTGAAAAGCTCCAATTTACGCCAATCCTAATGACGTATAAGGAGCTATATCAAAGTTTATTTGACGCGCATATGGTGTCTCCATTTTATCTAAAGCCGTTACAACCCCCATATCCTAAATGGTATGACTCAAACACTAAATGTGATTACCATGCGGGAATATCGGGGCATTCCATAGAAAACTGGACTGCCTTCAAAAAGGTAGTTGAGAGGCTCATCAAATTGGGAATCGTGAAGATCGACGATTCATCAAAACTTGATCACTCTGATGAGGCAGTAAATGTGATAATTGAAGGAGGAGACAAGAAAGTTGCGACTCCTTAAAGAGAATGAAGTTTCCAAGCCCTTGTGCACTTGGAAGTGTTTTAAATAATGAGACTGTGGAAGAGATCCCTATATTTTTTAGAACTGATCTATAGTAATATGCAAAACATGTTTGTTTCCTTAGGCCTAGAGGCAATAAGAACTCTTTTGTGAAAGAGGCTTATGTCCAAAATTATCATTTCAATAAAATCCATCTTTTTGAATACATATTCTTTCATTCTTTACATTTCATACTGTACATTCTTTTATTTTTTTTAATATTCTTTCATGACCATACCAATAATCATCCTTAGAATCATTCATTTCTTGGATCTCTTACCTTCGTACCTAGGTACCCAGATATCAATGACATGAGCGACGTTGTTACAGACTCCCTTTTTGAATGAGATATGGGTATAGGGGATTTAAGGACTATGAAGATGACAGAGATTGTAACATATCTTCTGATTTGTTAAGAATGGTAAAACAAGATGAAAAATAGATCTTACTAACAAATGATCAGCAAATGTTATGAGCTTAGAAAAGGGGTGAAGATTGAAGCCCAGCTCACCATAGAAATAATGCAAGACGTCATGGAATTATTCAAAGATGTTTTTGCACAATAATATCAGAACATGCCTGGGATACTAAGACGCGGGCTTAACATAAGGATCGGGTACTACTGATCTACATAAAAAGGGATAGTATCAGCTATGCCATATTTAAGGAGACAAGATTCATATACCTTCTCCAATTCTTCACAAATTTTCCATATGTGGGGCATAGATGTGATGGGGCCAATCTTGTCAAACGCTTCTAGCTGACATCGATTCACAGTCATGGTCATTGTCTACTTTGCTAAGAGGGTAGAAATAGCTTAACATGCCAACGTTACAAGGTCAAAGTCATCAAATTCATAAAAAATGATGATGAAGGAAAAGATCAGATGCTAGCAGAATGCCATAAAGGATCGCATTTAAATAACTGTAAAAATCAAAGTTTACAGTTTGTCCAAAGATCAGATAGCATATCACAGTGCAACAAAAGTTGCCAAAAAAGAAGAAGAAGAAGAAATGTGGCTAAGACTTGTAAAGATTGGCATAAGAAGTTATCATTACTCTCTATGATTATCGAACGTTGGCCAGAACCTTCGCTGGGGCAACACCTTACCCATTATGGAACTTAAGCGTTTTTGCCAAGAAAAGGTTAAAAGCTATCCATCACGGTTAGAACTTATGACAAAGAGGTTCAACCTAGAGAATTCCACGAGGGGAATCTGATGTTGAGGAATATTCTTCTTATACAAAAGATCTTCAGAGGAAAGAAGATGCTGGGAAGGACCTTATGTAGTAAGAAGGAGTCTGTTCTAAAGGAACATTTGACATTGACTGAGACGGGGAAGACTTGCCCAATTCGGCGAATTCAGGTTCAAACAAAAAGAATTTTACCTAAAAAGGAAAAAGGCCAAGGTAAAAACCCACAAAGGGCACTTTGAGTCCAAATTCAAATTTGAAACAAAAAAAATTGAAAAAGAAAAAGGAGAGGCCAATGCGAAAACCCGCAAAGGGCGCTTTGAGACCAAAGGGCTTTGAGTTGAAAACTCGAAAAGGGCGGCTCAAATTTTGAATAAAAGTGGGGCATACAGTAGTCTTGCTAAGTCTGAATTAGCAATGATGAAGTATGTTACATCTTGGGGCATCGACAAAGTACTCCGGATCCCCTAAACACATATTAAGCTTAAAATGATCCTCAAGAAGTTGGAATAAAGAAGCTCAGGCTACGATATCTGGGGCACCTAGCTTTTATCTTACCCATTTTTGAATTCCTTGATTGCTTTATTCTTTTTGAGATACACCCAAATCAATTTTCTTTTATTGTCGGGGTTATCTTTAATTAAATTATTTTTCTAAACTATGCTCCTGACTAATTTCTTTCTTGGCCATTTTTGTGACATTTTTCAAGCATTTTATATTGAAATAATAATTAATGGACTAAACACACTTTCATAAAAGGAGTTTCGCATATTACTCTAGAAGCTTCTAAATAATATGATGAATCTGAAACAGGACAATTATTTAGAACTCATCAGGCTTAAGGGGCTTGGAACCCCTGAAATAAGAGTCTAAGCAGTGATGAAATCTTCAGATTCTGTGTTAGAAGTATCAGCGGAACATGAATGTATACAACGGGAATATTGCCTTAACAAGTAGCGAGCAACGATAACCCAAAAGTTAAAAAAATTGGATCATACTCATGACATTTTGCATGGATCCATTCATTCACAATACATTGGTTAGGAGCATTTTTCAATCATGACATCGTAATCATTTGGCATAAGCATAGACCCCATAAAATCAATTCTACAGGTAGGTTCCCTAGAAGACAATGTAGCAAAATTGATGGGGGTTACAGAAAATTACAGATCTTAATTTCCTAAGCAATAGGGTGACAGATCGAAGACAATGAGCCTTAACCCCCTAAGTAGTAGGGTAACAGGCTGGAAATTAAAGATCTTAATTCCCTAAGCAGTAGGGTGACAGATCGAAGACGATGAGCCTTAACCCCCTAAGTAGTAGGGTAACAGGCTAAAAATTACAGATCTTAATTCCCTAAGTAGTAGGGTGACAGATCGAAGACGATGAGCCTTAACCCCCTAAGTAGTAGGGTAACAGGTCGAAAATTACAGATCTTAATTCCCTAAGTAGTAGGGTGATAGATCGAAGATGATGAGCCTTAACCCCCTAAGCAGTAGGGTAACAAGCCAAAAATTACAAATCTTAATTTCCTAAGCAGTAGGGTGACAGATCGAAGACGATGAGCTTTAACCCCCTAAGCAGTAGGGTAACAGGTCAAAAATTACAAATCTTAATTCCCTAAGCAGTAGGGGATAGATCCAAGACGATGAGCCTTAACCCCCTAAGCAGGAGGGTAACAGGCCGAAAATTACAGATCTTAATTCCCTAAGCAGTAGGGTGACAGATCGAAGACGATGAGCCTTAACTCCATAAGCAGTAGGGTAATAGGTCGAAAATTACAGATCTTAATTCCCTAAGTAGCAGGGTGACAGATCAAAGACGATGAGCCTTAACCCCCTAAGCAGTAGGGTAACAGGCCAAAAATTACAGATCTTAATTCTCTAAGTAGTAGGTGACAGATCGAGGACGATGAGTCTTAACCTCCTAAGCGGTAGGGTAACAGGGCGAAAATTATAGAGCTTTAATTCCCTAAACAGTAGAGTAACAGGCTAAAGATAGCAAATCTTATCTCCACTAAGCAGGAGTGGAGCAAATCGAAGACGATGAGCTTTAATTCCCTAAGTAGTAGGGTAACAGGCTGAAGATAGCAGATCTTATCTCCACTGAGCAGTAGTGGAGTAGGTCAAAACAAAATTCCAGTACCCCTAAAAATGCAATGGATGGAATGAAGCTACCTGAAGAAAGGAAGCATCAAGAGGTCAAGATTCAACACGATGGGGCAAAATTGGCCCTTTTAAAGTATTTGCTCTATTCTCGTTACACAACAATGAGCAAAGAGGGGCAGCTGTAAAGCCCAATTTCAAGACAGGGCCCAAATCAAAAAATCAGAGTTAGGAACAGCCCAAATCTAAACCAAGGCCCAAAATAATGCTACCCAAACCCAAATAAGAATCAAAAACCCTAAGTCAGTGTAAGAGCCTCGCGCCGTACGCCCTTTGCCAACAACCTCAACGTCGCATCGTGTGCCACCACGCCACCATGCCACGTCTGCATCATGCTCTAGCACATTTCTATAGAATAAAAAATCAATTGTAAAGAAAATGCTATAAAAGCCGAATAGAAAACATTGTTTAGGGGACTTTTTTTTCCCCACGATTTACAAAAGAACACAGAGGCAATACAGAGCACATTTTGTAGAAAATACAAATTGGTCCAAAGCAAATACCAAATCAGTCAAAGTTTTTTTTTTGCCTATTTTGTCATTTTCGAATACCGTTGTTTTTTTATTATATTTCATTTTTAAAAAAAACTATATTATATACATAGATTAGATTTTAAAAAAAAAAAGAAAGAGAAGCTTACCTTTTTCAGATTCCTACCACTGGTACTCATGGGTGGCATGATAATGGTGGTGGTATGAGCTTAGCGGAATCCAAGCCGGACAAAGGGGGTTGAGAGAGTTTCTAAAAGTTTTTTCTTTTGTGTTTGAGAAACATGAAGAGAAATAAGGGTTTTTATTTTTTTCAGCTTTTATACCCCCATAATACGGTGCCGTTTTGATAAGTGGGTTCAAAGGCCAAAACGACATCGTTTTGGGCCTCTGACCCACAACCCAACCCACTCCAGCAAGAAGATCCGCGCGTTTTTGTTGGGAGGGGCTAATTGCGCATTTAGCCCCTCCGTTTTTTCATAGTTTTGAAAGTAGGTTTTTTTTTCTTGATTTCGCCTTGAAATTTTTTCCCCGTTTCAATTTAGTCCGCATTCGAACGGCGCCGTTTCTGTGAGTGGGGTTATTTTCGATTGTGGTCCCTCTAAGTTGCGCGTGCCTTACAATTCAGCCATTTTATCTTTTTTTTTGTTTTAAATTTAGCCCCTTCTTGCTTATTTTGCTATTTTACCATTAAATTAATTATTTTTAAATATTTTATTACCTTTTTTATGCATACTATTATTATTATACTCATATTCTTTCGCTATTATTATTATTATTACTTTCATCTACTATTAATATTTTTACCACTTTTATTTTGTTTGATTTTTTTCCTCACTATTATTCTACATATATATTATTACTACTATACTATACTTATTATTATATTTGTCATTATATTATTTTGTTACTAATGTTTTTCTTTATTACTTTTATTATTTTTATATTTTATTACATACTAATATATCTATTATTATATACATTATGGTTTACTTTAATTGTTTTATTATTATTATTACTATATGTTTTATTCGTTACATATCATTTTGTTATTATAATATTATTGCTTTTTTCCCTTTTATGCGTTCATTATTATTAGTCCTTATTAATCGTTTACATTTCCACGTTTTATTTTTTTCCCAAAAACTCATAAAAGGTTTCACAAAGGTAATATTTCGTGTTGGGGAGTTCAAGAAATCGTGCCCAATCGTGTTAGGCTTTGATTTTTCGTTCGTCTAGATCACTAAATATCCTTTAAAGATTTTGGTCGCGTTTTTTTGAAACTAAGGTAATGTTTCGAATTTGGAAGCTCGAGAGATCGTGCCCAATCGTGCTGGGTTTCGATTTTCCATTCGTCCAAATGACCAAACATCCTTTCGAGATTTTGACCGGTTTTCTTAAATAAAGGCAATATTTCATGATTGGAAATTCAAGGAATCATGCCCAATCGTGCTGGGTTTCGATTTTAGTTTGGCCAAATAGTGAAATACCCTTTTCAAATTGCAAGACATGAATTTTGGAAATCATGAAATGATATTGATATCGAGGGTTTGAAACATCGTGTCCTATCGTGCTGGATGTGGTATTTCGTCTTTTCGGAACAAGAGAGTTTCGATATCCAATTCGAGTTATCCAAATATTTTTTAAAGATTCGTATTTTAAAATCTTTTTCAATTTTCAATATTAGGACATTAATCAATCAATAAGGTACCAATTTTGGGCGTTGCGAGGGTGCTAATCCTTCCTCGTGCGTAATCGACTCCCGGACCCATTTTCTTAAAATTCGTAGACCAGAATATTTTCTAAAGTAACCCAATCGCACTTCAAAGAAAGATTGGTGGTGACTCCATTTTTTTCTTTTAAAGTCACCCGTTTTCTAAATAAAAAATGGTTTCCCCAGAGCATTAATGGAGTTAAATGGAACTCTCTCTCTCTCTGAGTCAAAAGCAAAGAACTTGAAGCTGAAGATTACTTACTATTTTCTATGCTAGAATAACTGATATCTCCATGTCAACTTAGCAATGAAACTTTTGAAGGTCAAGTCAAACAATTTAAGAGTTATGATTCGGTTTAACTGTGAATAATACAGAGGTTGGATTTGAAGAGATTAGGTGAAAATTACTAGGGGTCAAAGTTTTGGATCGACTTGTTGGCTGCCTCTCCCTAGCTCTTCCTTGCGAGCAAGTAAAGAGAGATAAATCAACACTAATACGATAATCAAATCAGAATAATTATGTGCGAAGTCTATAAGAATGACAAGTAAGTTGTAATATAATTTGTACAATGGGGTACAAGAGTACTCTAAGTATTGAACCCATAAGAGTCAACGATTGAGTGAATTCTAGCTAATAACATGTAATTAAAGAGTTTAACAGTACGACAAGCCATTAATTGAGGGTAATTATCCTAATTAACAAACTAATAACTAAAAAGGACTAAATCGTAAAGCATGCAAAGTTGTAAAACTATCTAATTAATAAAAACGATGGTTGGTTGAATTCAATATGGTTGATTAATCATCGAATTAGGTATCTAAAATGCTTAAACTCCTAAAGTGGATCCATTTTACCTCTTAGTCTCAATTTTACCAATTTAGACAATTAGTTTGGTTTATCTTTCAATCTCACCCGACTAACCTGAGAATAATGAATTGGTACCCAATAAGACTACCTCTCAGTGTCACTTATCTTGATTTAGCCTTAGGGACATCAATCTTAAGTTCTGAAGTTCATTCAATTTAGTCCAATTTAGTCCCTTACCCAAAAATTAGTTTACCCATATCTCCATCAACAAACCTCCTAGGGTTTAGTTACCCATTAACATATCTAAGTTGATGAACATAAAAGAAACGCACATGGAAGCCATTAATATAAAACTTGAACAAAAAGATGAAAGCTTTAGTTTTTACTTTGAAAGAGTTAAAAGAAAAGCAACTAGCAACAAGATAAATGGATAAGAATAATAAAGTTGAGATTTTTAAAGGATGAAAAGAAAATCAACTAACATAACATTAAACTAGAGATGAAAATGTCATTACAAACAAAGTTAAGGTACTAAACATGTAAATAAGCCTAAGCTATAGGGCTAACTAACTTAACTAACACTAAGAATGTAAAGGAAAACAAAGAAACAAGCAAAAAATTAAATCTACAACTACGAAGAGGAGAAACTAAAACCCTAGAAGATGATGCGAAAACTAAGAAAACTATCCTAAACTTGTGTCTAATGCCTCCTTTTCTCTCCAGCCAATTTTTGGCCTTTTTTTAACAACTAGCAAACCACAATTTCTTGACCAAAATGCCCCTCATTGTGTGTTTTTTATTGATGTTGCGGTTGGATAAAGACTACCCCTGATGTCAATTTTTGTCTCCCCACGACAGTGATATCGCGATACTTAAAGTATGAATATCGTGATATCGTCAACAGTCTCGAAAAGGGGGTGTTCCTTTGGGAGTTGGATATCGCGATACCCAAGGCTGGTATCGCGATATCTTTGTATATTGTCTCCAATTTCTTCATTTCAGGATTGTCAAGGGTATTGCGATACCCCTTTCCTTGGAGATGTTTTCCTCAAGTTTGAGCCATCATCGAGTTCCTACAACATTAATTGATTGTTAGGGTCCAAATGACGCATTTGGCCAATTTGGGTCTCAAAATGAGCACAAAATGCATTAAACACTTATTAAAATGAAAGAATTAAAATTAAGCAACAACTATGAAAAAGACCTTTAAATTACTTGAGAATAAGCTCTTTAAGTTTAACGGGGAGCCTAATTTGACATATCAAATTATGGTAGATCACTTGCAATGGGGGTACAGTGGCTCCTTATTTCAATATTTCAATTCAGCCCATTATTAGCCAATTATACCAGATTCCACAACATTTCAATTATATAAAAACATTCAAATACTAAATTAAATAAAAACACACATATGATACTAACTAAGATAGTAAGTTCCATATGAACTTACCTGTTCAAAATACAAAAGGAGGGGATCCTTGAGGGACAAATTTGCAATTTTAGCTTTTCCCTTATTTGCTCCACTTTAACCCAATTCTTGATCTATACAATTATTTTATATACCAAATCAATACCGAACATTTTTATACTATTTCATGATATGCATGATTCCATAAAATTCCATTATTCAATTTTTTCTCATATTTTACATTTTATTCAATTTAGTTCCTAAACTTGGGATAAGCATAACTTTAAATTCCCAGTTCGAATTAAAATCCGATTTTACATACTTTCATTAGAGACCTTATACTTTCTATTTATAATATAATTTCTTGATAGATTTCACATCTATTCAATTTGGTCCCTAATATACAAAGTTAACAATTAAGTTATACTAACTTTACAATATTATCCTTTTCATAATCTAAGCTTAATGTCTATCAATTTCGAGCCTAATTCTTCAAGAAATCAACAATGGAAACTTTTAAAAACTTTAACAGTTTTACAAATTGGTACATGGGTTAGATAAATCAAAGCTCCTATGACCTCAAATCTATTAAAATTACAAGAAAAGAACTTGAATTTACCTTAGAATTAATTCCCCAATGTTTTAGAGTTTTCTTAGGTTTCCCCTCCCATGGACGGAAAGAAGAAACAAAATGGAGAAGATGACATCTTTTTCCATTATTTTGTGCTTTTACACCTTGATTAAACTTTAATTAATTTGGTTTAATTAACTTAACTAAGTTTAATTTTCACTAATCTAATATTAACTAATGTTAAATATTTCTCACATCATCATCCACCAACTTTAAATTATAAATGGTTTAATAACCATTTTGGACCATTGGTTAATTTCTAGTTTAATCCCCAAGTCTCTTGTCAATTAAAAATTTATAGTGATTGAACTTTTACGATTTAGTCCCTAAGCTTTAATTAACTATCAATTCGGAAAAATTATTGGGCCAATCTTTAATATGTTTTTATATTATCTTTGCAAATATTTATTTTTAATATTTATGGACTCAATTTATAGAAATGGGGTTTCAAAACTACATTTTTGGTACCAATTGAAAATCGAGCCATTACACAATTTGTTACCATAATATTGAAATTAATTAATTTAATATTCTTCTAAATTTAAAATTTTATTTTATATTTCTAAATTAAAATCAACTGAAATAACTCAACTTTAATAATTGTATATAAACTCAAATTTCTTTTGATTATATGGTCTTATGTCTTTCATTCTAAGCTAAAACAAATAAAATTTCTTATTGTTATAATTGAATTAATTAATTAATTAATTTTATCTTCCATGCCAAACGAACTAAAAAACTACTTCTTTACCCAAACGAAGAACAAACATTTAATTTAACTAATTGCAATGATTTCTCTTTGCTTTTAGCTTAGCATATAAGATTCAATATTATATTATAGATGATGAAATTTTTGGACCAAATACAAAGTGCCATGTATCAAGCCCAAATTACTGTGACCAAAGTTAGAGTTACCAAGTGCAAATGATGACATCATATTTGTGTAATAATAATTTTTTCTATTTAATTTTAATAAATTAAGAGATAAATATTAAAATTTTATATTATCACTAATTAAAGATAAAATAATTAAGTGATAATATTAAATGATTATTTTATATTTAATTAATTAAATTAATAAGAGATAAATAATAAATAAAGGAAAACAATCAAATGGAGCCATTAAATTCTTCACGAAACTTTTTTTTTATTCAAATACTTGTCATTATAAAAAGGGGTCACCCAAGTCATTTTATAGGTTCACAAGGTCAAGAAGCCTGAAAAATCTCTACATAATTTTTTGAAGAAGCTGAAGAACTTGAATAAATTATAAAGAACGTCATATCATTTTTGAAAAAAAGTCGCTTTCCGATCCAATTCAGCTGTGGAGAAGAAGTCAAAAGTCGTTTTTGAAAAAAGCCACCTTTTAATTGGTATCAATTGAAGAAATGAGGCCCAAACCCGTTTCAAGAACAATTCAACACAACACTTGAAGCAATCCATATCCATCCAAGACCAAGTCAGACAACGGATCGAAGTCAAACGGTAGAGAAGAATTAAATGATATTTGTAAATGACCAAAATTGCCCGGGCCCTAGAACAACAACCAAAATAAAATAATAATAAATAAAATATTAAAGTCCACAGTCCATTACAAAATATTACAACCCAAATTTCCAATGGCCCAATATGGCCCAAAACCAAATCAACCTTAGCCCACAACACATAAACATTTTCAAAAAAAAACCTAAACCTTAATCCATGTGCGCCGCACCCCCTCCTCGTGCCTCCGCAGCACACTCGCAGGCTGAACTCTGACATGCGTCTACGACCTTGTACCAAAATGGCAAGGGTCAGCCTTTCTCTCCTCCGTTGACCTCTCCAACACCTGCAAGCAAAGCAAAAAAAGGGACAGAAACAACACAAGAAACAGGAAACAAACAGTGTATGGTAGGAAAAGAAAAAGAAAAAGAAAAAAAAAATTGTAAAACTGGCTATAAAAGCCACAACAACCATCAATGTAATTTTTACAGAAAAATATATACAAAAGCAAAGATTTTGAAATCGATGCAAAGAAAAAAGGTGTTGCATTTTCACTTATATTTTTTTCTCTTTTCGAAATAAACAAATAAAAATAATAAAAACATAAAAAATGAACCTTTTTTACCCCTTTTTTACATGTCGGCGTTATCGTCGATCCGCAAGGCCATCGAATCCCTCGGGATTCGACCAAATGCCGCGGCGGAGGACAGTGTGAGTCAAGGGTTTTCTTCATTCCTTTTGATTTTGGCTTTTTTTTTTGTGATTTAAACTCCAAAAGGATTTCTATGAAAAATACAAAAAAAAAAGGGTTCGGTGATTTTTCACCACCGTGTGAATGATCGTAATGTGATCGATTTTGACCCTAATCGGAACAGTGGTTTCGAGACCACAAATCCTAGTCTGAAACATATTTTAAAATTATTTTCTATGTTTATTATGTGTGAATTTACTTGTGTGAAATTTTCGTGTTTTAGTTTCGTCGTTTGAGTGCCCGATTTAATAAAAGGGCTTAATCGCGTAAAATGAAAATTTAGTGGTTAAATTTAAAGGGCTGAATAATGGTTGTTCTTTTAATATGGAGGCTTTATGTTGTAATTTACCCATTAATAGGGTAGTGGACGGCATTAAGGATATATTATATAGTTTTTATGTTAAATATAAAAGTTAAAATAATAATTAACATATTATAAGTTAATATAATAAACAAACATAAATTAAAAAGCCATACTCATCTTTTTTGTGCCGAAACTAAAAGAAAAAGAAATAAAGAAGAACAAGCCACATTTGGCCATAGCCAAGCTTGATTAAGGTATGTAACTAGCTAGGTTTTTGATAATTTTTACGTTTTTGAGATCGTTGCTTCGAGTACTACAAAACCCATGCTTGAATTTTTGAAATTGATGATGATTTTGTGTTTTGCCATTGATGATAGCTTGTGATTTTTGTTGTTTGATGATGAAATATTAAAGATATGTGAAGGATTAACATGTTTTATCTTGGAATTTTTGGTGAATTTGAGTAATTAGGGCTAAATTGTAAAAAAAAATATTTTGAGGGACTAAAATGTGAAATAAATAAAATGTGTGGACTTAGATGGACTATAGGAAGATTCGCCCTAGCTATGGTATATGCAAATTTTGTGTATTTTGTGTTTTATGCAATAGAGACTAAATTGCAAAAAAAAATGTGAAATGTTAGGGGCAAAATGGTAATTTGCCCATTTATGTGTTTTTGGATTAAATTGAATGAATGTGTGATTAAATTAGTTAAATTTGAATTTATTCAGATCAAGAATAAAAGAAAACGGAATTAGATCGGTGGAAGTCGAAAGTAGTCGAGTAGTCGATTTTGTCCGTCGATATCCGAGGTAAGTCTATAAGCATTTAAATGTTGTTAAATTGAGAATATATAAATGTTATGTGATGAATTGAATTATTCGAATATATATATTTGTGCGCTTTGGCCGAATGTGATTATGAGATAGGGAACTATGTTTCGAGTTTGATTCGATCGAGATTCAAAGTCCGAAAGTCCCATACGAACCCTAGGAATAGATAGGATACATATGTCATGGCATAGGATTTCCGATATGTGTTATCGTGTAAGACCACATTTGGGACATTGGCATCGACTTGTGTTTACGTGTAAGACCATGTCTGGGACATTGGCATCGTATTTGATTCATGTAAGACCCTGTCTGGGACAGTGGCATCGATATGTGATTACATGTAAGACCACGTCTGGGACGTTGGCATTGTACGAGCTTCCTACTATACGCGTATCCTTTTTAATTCCGAACGGTTCAATGGGCAATGTTAAGTAAAGACCGACTGTGAAATCGAATAAAAAGATTCAGGTATGTGCTCATCCTAAGTTGTGAAAATAAGGCAAGTTGAATGTTAAATTGATTGCGTAAATGTTTAAGTTATAAATGTGAATTATGTGTAAGCATATGTGATTGTGTATATTCTACTTGTGATATTAGTAGTGAGATTTATATATTTGTTCATGTGTAACAATGCATTTATCCATATGATATATGTATGTATGATTAAAATGATAACTTGGTATTTGAGGATATGTATATTCAAATTTTATTAACTTAGTGTTAATATACAATCATTGATATATATTTTGCTTATGACTTACTAAGCTTAAATAGCTTACTCTGTGTGTGTTTTTGTTTACCTTTGTTTTATAGATTTTGAAGCCACGTTACGAGCTTGGGGATCATTAGCAAAGCCTATCACACTATCGACAGTTTTTCGGTATTTTACTAAGTTGAATTTGGGCTTATGGCATGTATAGTATAGATGGAATGTTTGATTTTGGAACATGTATATATATAGCCATGTGAAAATGGCTTGATTACTATGTTTAAGTTCGGTTTTATGTGTACTTGGTTAAGTGCTTGATATGTTTGGTTTAGCAATTTGGCTTTGGCTTATTATATGCAAAACACGGTTGCTATGTTAATGTTTGTGTGTATGATCTCGGTCAAGGTGAGTTTATGTGTAACTTGGTTGATATGCTTTGCTAATGAGTGCTTGAATTAAGTCATGGTTTATGATAGGTATAAGTCTTGAGGTGCGGATTTGAAAATATAAGTGAGATGCTAAATATATTATTGATGGAATGTTTATTAAGTTAGGTTATATGATATGTAATAATTTATACATGTTTGGCCTTATGGGTTGCTACAAAATTGGTTATAATGTGCTTGTGTATTCAGATATGTGATGAATTAGAATGGCTAAATATATGGTTTGGTTGTGTTGTATGTTCAGCTATGCTATTTGATTAATTAGAATTGTTATAAAGGCATGAATGTATATGTTTTGAATGTTATAAAACGAAAATGAAATAAATAAGTTTGGTATAAGGTTCAAATTGTATATGTGGTTAGTTTAGTAATTGGTTTATAATGGCATATAGATGAAATGAAGTTGATGTGGTTTATTAATGTTTGAGGTTTAATTTCTTTGATAATGTAAGTGTATTTGTATATATGAATAAGGTGTTGGAACTATAAAGATAAGCATGATATTTGGTTTATAGTATATTTATCTAAATATATATTATGTATTGAATGTTATATAGAATGACCGAATAAGAAACAATTCAGCTTGATTATGTGAATGAAATTTTGGCACATATTAAAACATATAAAATTGGCATGTGAACTATGAGTATTTGTAGATGTTACTTGTGCTTAAAATGGCTTAAGATATCAAGGTCATATGCGCATGGTTTTGGTGATTAGAAAAGAAGTAAGTTTAGTTTTAAATCATGTTAGTTTAAACGAAATCAATGCAGCATAAATGAGTGATACCTAAATTGAGTTATGGTTCATTTTGTTTGAATGTGAATGAGTATCATGTTTGTTAATAACCATTAATATATTCGACCATAATGTATGATAACCAAAATTGCATTTTTGTGTGGTTGATATGTGAACATGCTTAGATTATAAAATGAGATGTTTGATAATTAGCTTATGATAAATAGTTATTATATGTTTGGTATATGATGTGTAATGATATATATATATGAATAATTTTTTAAAATATGCCAATGAAAGTAATATAGTGGATTTAAGTTCAAAAGTGATTAAGATAAGTGTTTTGATGAGTTTTAAATTACTAAACTGGATTTGTAATAAATGTCTGTTCTGAACTGTGTTATGTTCGGTAATGCCTCGTAATTCTAATTCAGCGACGGATACGGGTTAGCGGTGTTACAGCGACACCGTCGTCGGTGACCGGTGGCCAACGTGTTGGCGACTCGCCGAACCGAGACCGGATCTAGGGCCTTTGAGAGAGAATAGGAGAGCTTTTTTTTAGTTTTTTTTTTTCTGAAATGGGATAAAATGAAATTTTTGGGGAAATATTGGCTTTTATAAGCAGGCGAAATGACGCAGTTCTAGAGGAGTTCGGAAGGCCCCAAAACGACGTCGTTTTGGAGTTGAACCGAACCGACTCGACCCGTCTGCATAAGATCCGCGCTTTTTTTTAGCGGGAGGGTCTATTTGCTCTTTTGGCCTTTCCGCTTTTTCATAATGTTTCAATAGAGTCCTAAATTCACTATTTTTACCTTTAAAGGTTTTACCCTTTAATTTTACATTGCTTTCAATTAAATCCTCGGTTCATTGATTCATCAAGAAAGGACGTGTGTCCTGGGGATGGGGTTAATTTCTTATTTAGTCCTCGCTTGTTTTTACGCTTTTCATTTTAGTCTTTTACTTATTTATTTTATCTTAATTTATTCTTTAAATTTACTTTGGGTTACGATTAAGTCCCTCATTTATTTTAATTCAATTATTTATTCGCCTATTTATTATTTCTTTACTTTTTGTTTTATTCAATTTTTTATCGGGCATCTATTTGTTTGTTTTAATTTTTCATTATTATTATTATTATTGTTATTATTTATTTTATTAGTTATTTTTTCTCTTTGATTGTTCATATTAGTATTAAAGTAGTATATATTATGTGATTATTCGTGAATTGTTTTTATTAGTATATTTATATTATTGTTATTTACTAGCGACATTTTATTCGCATATCATCGCCTCCGATTTTACATTACCATTTTATATTATTAAAATCACGTCATGAATCACGTTTAGACATATTTACCCATTGCCGTATTATCCCCAAATAAGATAAATGCGCATCGTTTTAAATTTTGCATATGTTATTTAAAAGAAAGAAATTTTAAAATAAGCAATATTTCAGTATTTAGAGATTCGAGGAGTTGTGTCCTAACTTACGGGGTTTTCGATTTTCTCGTTGAATCTAAATGACCAAATATCCTTTTAAAATTAAAATACGTGAGATTTAATATAAAAAATTAAAGACGAGCTTAATTTTGAGAATTAGAGACGTCGTGTCCTAACTTACGGGATGCGACCTTTTGTTACCTCGAGATAAGAAAGCCTTTTACATACATTTTGATTTATTTAAAAGATTTTACTAAAAATTATATACATTAATACAAAGAGGGATTGTATTTTAATTTTTTTCGAGTTTTCAACTTTCGACATTAAGACATTAATTAATCAATTAGGTACCAATTTTGGGCGTTACGAGGGTGTTAATCCTTCCTTGTACGTAACCGACTCCCTAACCCATTTCCTGGATTTTGTAGATCGAAAAGTATTGTTTTAATAAGTCTAACATTTTATTAAAATGAGTTTTAAGGTGACCCAATCACACCCAAATAAAAATGATTGGTGGTGACTCCAATTTTCGCTTTTTAAAAATAAAATTTGATTTCAAAAAGGTGGTTTCGATGACTTGGCGACTCATTGAGGATAAAATAAGAGAGTTAAGCCGTGAGTTGATTACTTTTGGTTTTTTTGTCGAAAATTGATGATTTGATTTAAATTTACGATCCCTTCATTTTTGCGGTGTTACATAATGATATACTTGCTTTATTGGTTCAAGTATTTTGGTATATTTTCGCATATTGCATTGGCATAACAATTCGATTTTGCCCTTCTTAAGTGGGAGTGAGAAACTATTCCTTCGTGAGGTCTTTACCTCCGTATAGGATAGCGGATCACTTTCGGGACACATCCGTACATATGTTTTTGTGAGATTTTTATCTCCGTATAACCATAGGGAAATGTATCCCCTGAATCGAACTTGGTCCATATGAGCCTATAATGGGTGAGGATCGAGGAATTTGTTGGCTCAGGTACCCTTACTTTAGAACCGAACTGCATATAATGAACTTTAAGAGCATACTCTAGAAAGAACCATACTAAACCTCTAGTGGTCACCCTAATAAGTACTCTATTTATTATTTCTTGCTTACTTTAAATTCTAGCTTCGTATGGAGTGTACTGACTTGTGTCGTTTTGTTTTGACTGTGATTGCATTGCATTTTCATCATAGAAAAAGGTGTTGATTCGCGTTCAGTTGCTAAATAGAAAGCTTGTCATGGAAAATAGGTTTCTTGATAAAGTGGAAGACAACACGGCCGCGCGAATATGGTCCAAGAAAAGACAACAAGAGAAATGTGATAGCCTGTGAGAGGGGCAGGTCAGAGATATGGACCACGTTATGAGCGAAGCTTTGGTCTGAGTACGAGAAGTGGCTGACCACTTGCAGACCCCAGAAGTTCAAAGACTGAAATATGAATCAGAGTCGAATCGGGGTCAAGAATTAGCTTTGTTTCTTGGGAAAGTTAAGGTGTTGAGTGTGAAGGCGAAGCCATATATGTATCTGTTTTATGTAAAGAAACTTTTTTCTAGTAAAGTTATTCTAATGGAATTGAACTAGAATCAATGCCCTTTTTTGCATGCATCTTTTCCATTCATTAACATTACATTTCATTGCATGCAATAAATTTCATTAAATCCAAAAGTGCATCAAGTTCAGAACTCTAGTATAGAGCTTGATGCATAATAAATAGTTGGAATTCTTTGAAGATATTGAAGGTTCGGAAGGGAAAGATGTTTATGCCTTTGAAGAAGGAACCAAAAAAAACCTATCAGGAATTTGTTCCTACATCCATGGAAGTGTTTTGAACAACTGGACTGTGGAGGAGATTCCTGTAGTTTTTAGGACCATTTCAAAGTAATATTTAGAACACACCTACTGCTTTAAGCCTAGGAGCAATAGGAATCCTTTTGTGAAAAAGACACATGTCCATTATTTTTATTTCAATAAAATGCATATTTGTGTCTCATTTTGGCAAAAATTCTTTTGTTCTTTCCATTTCACTCATTACTCATACCAAACTGATAACTATTCTTAAATTTATTTTTCTTTGGGTTTTCCTTCGTTTCTATAACAGGTCTCCAGATATCAATGATATGAGCGACGCTGCTATTGACTCAGAATCTCCTTTTAAGCAAGATATGTGTCTGGAGGAACCTCAGGACATTGAAGTGATCGAGATTGTAACCTATCTCCTGATTTTTTAAGGATGGTAGAACAAGATGATAAACAAATCCTACATTACAAAGAATCAGTAGAAATTGTGAGAGATGAATATCGAAGCTGGTATCACCGTAGAAACAAAGCGAGACCTTATTGAGTTACTCCAAGAATTTAAAGATGTTTTCGCATGGTCGTATCAAGACATGCTTGGTCTAAGTACTGATATATTGGTACACTGGCTCACCATAAAGGAAGAATGCAAGCCAATTCAACAGAAACTTCGAAGGATGAGGCCCGACATCTTGTTAAAAATAAAAGAAGAGGTCAAGAAGCAATTTGACGTTGATTTTCTACAAGTGGTTAATTACTCAGAGTGGGTAGCTAATATAGTCCCCATCCCTAAGAAAGATAGGAAAGTACGAATTTGTGTGGATTATAGAGATTTAAACAAAGCTAGCTCGAAAGACAATTTCCCGTTACCTTACATCGACACCTTAGTGGGCAACACAACAGGTTATTCACTATTCTCCTTCATGGATGGTTTCTCCGGTTACAACCAGATAAAGATACATCCTGAAGACTTGGAAAAGACGACATTCGTAACTATATCGGGAACATTTTGCTATAAAGTGATGCCATTTGAACTGAAAAATATGGGAGCGACGTATCAAAGAGCCATAGTAACTTTATTTCATGGTATGATGCACAAAGAAATCGAGGTTTATGTCGACAATATGATTGCAAATTCCTGAACAGAAAATGAGCATGAACAAGTCTTGAGGAAATTATTCTTGAGATTGAGAATATTCTAGCTGAAGCTCAATCTAGAAAAATGTACCTTCGGGGCTGGGTTGGGAAAATTGCTAGGATTTGTAGTTAGTGAAAAGGGGATCGAGATTGATCTAGATAAAGTTAAGGCTATATAGGAGTTGCCTCTGCCGCACACTCAAAAAGAAGTTTGAGGTTTCCTAGGAAGACTAAATTACATCGTTCGGTTCATTTCACAACTAACTGAGAAATGCGACCCCATATTCCATCTCCTTAAGAAACACAATCTAGGCGTTTGGGATGAGAAGTGTCAGAAGACTTTCGACAAGGTAAAATATTACTTGTCCAATGCCCCCGTACTGATGCCACCTAGCCCAAATAAGTCGTTGATACTGTACTTGGCAGTATTTGGAAATTTTATGGGATGCGTGCTTGGCCAACATGATGGGTCAGAGAGAAAAGAAAGAGTGATATACTACCTTCGCAAGAAGTTCACTGAATGTGGAACAAGATAATCACCGATCGAAAAGTTTTGTTGTGCTTTAATCTGGACAACCCGAAGACTGAGACAATACATGTTGTACCACACAAATTGGCTCATCTAAAACATAGACCCTCTAAAATACATGATGGAGTTGACTGCTTTGAATAGAAGAACGACCCGATGGCAAATTTGGCCTTTTGAATTTGATATAATTTATGTGAACTAGAAGGCAATTAAAGGGAGTGTAATAGCAGATTTTCTAGCTAGTAGAGCTCTAGAAGATTACAAGCCTTTGAACTTTGATTTCCAAAATGAAGATCTGATGTATGTTGCGACCACTGAAGAAGATGCTCAGGAAGGACATCATTGGAAACTAAATTTTGACGGAGCGTCAAACGCTATAGGTAATGGAATCGGGGCAATCTTGGTATCCCTAAATGGAGATCATTATCCTGTTATTAGTAAATTGGATTTTGATTGTAAAAACAATATGGAGGAATATGAATCATGCATCATGGGTATCCGTGTAGCCATAGAACGTAAGATCAAAGTACTGGAGGTATATGGGGATTTTGCACTAGTAATCTATCAACTAAAAGGTGAATGGGAGACGAGAGACCTCAAATTGATCAATTATCGAAGGCTAGTTCTTGAGTTAATTGAGGAGTTTGATGACATCACCTTCTGCTGCTTCCCGCGAGATGAAAACCAAATGGCTAATGCCTTGGCTACTTTAGCTTCCATGATCAAAGTGAACAAACAAGAGGATGTAAAACCTATCCAGATGAGTATTTATGATACTTCGGCTCATTGTTACAACATTAAGGAAGAAGAAAATGACAATCACCCTTGGTACCACGATATACTGCGATATATGAAGAATCGTGAATACCCTGACCAAGCATCTGAAAATGATAAAAGGACGTTGAGAAGATTGGCTATTAATAATGTCTTAGATGGGGAGACCCTATACAAAAGAAGAAAGGACCAGGTGCTACTAAGATGAGTGGACGCTTTTGAGGCTAAGAAAATCTTAGAAGAAGTCTATGAGGGTGTTTACGGAACACATGCTATGGTTTTACAATGGCCAGTCAGATTATAAGATTTGGGTATTATAGGTCCACTATGGAAGGAGATTGTATCAATTATGCCAAAAGATGTCATAAGTGCCAAATTTTTGGAGACAAAATTCATGTACCTCTTTCACCTCTCAATGTCATGACTTTTCCATAGTCTTTCTCTATGTGAGGCATGGATGTCATTAGGTCGATATCGCCAAAAGCTTCTAATGGGCATCAATTCATATTCGTGGTCATCGATTACTTCACCAAGTAGGTAGAAGCCACTTCATATGCAAATTTTTAGCGAATTCTTGAAGAAAAAAATCATATGTCGGTATGGAATGCCAGAAAGGATCATATCTGACAATGCATTTGAACAACAACACGATATCAGAAGTCTACAGTCAGTTCAAAATCAAACATCACAACTCGTCACTATATCACCCAAAAATGAATGGTGTAGTTGAGCTAGCCTATAAGAACATTAAGAAGATTGCGAGGAAAATGGATGAGACTTATAAAGATTGGCATGAGAAGTTACCATTAGCTCTCTATGTTTATCAAACGTCTGTTAGGACCTCCACGGGGCAACGTCTTTTTCATTGGTTTATGGAATGGAGGCGGTTTTGCCCAATGAAGTTGAGATTCCTTTCCTCCGATTTTTGTCAGAACTAAAGTTAGATGAAGTAGAATGGATCTAATCTCGATATGATCAGTTGAACTTGATCGAAGAAAAAAGGCTAAGGGCTATCCGTCATGGTCAGATGTACCAAAAATGAATGATGTGAGCTTATGACAAGAAGGTTCGCCTCAGAGAATTTCATGTGGGAGACCTGGTATTGAAAAAGATCTTTCCTATACAAAAGGACTTCAGAGGAAAGTGGATGCCAAACTGGGAAGGACCTTATGTGGTAAAGAATGTCTTTTCTAGAGAAGCGCTGATTTTGACCGAGATGGATGAAAAAAATTGCCTAATCTGTGAATTTGGATTCAGTCAAGAAGTACTTCACCTAAAAAAAGAAAAAAGAAAATAGGAGAGGCCAAGGTAAAAACCTGCAAAGGGAGCCTTGAGACCAAAGGGATTTTGAGTTGAAAACCCAAGAAAGGGCAGCTCAAATTTGGATTGAAGATTGAAAATGTGAAGGTTGGGTCTTCTCAGAAGGAAGAACATTACATCTTAGGGCATCAACAAAATACTTTAGATCTCCTAAACACGTATCAAGTTCAAAATGGTTTTCGAGAAATTTGAGCAAAGAAGCTCATGCTGTGATATCTGGGGCACCTATTTTCATCTTACTCATCTTGTATTTTAGCAACGTTTACTATCTATGATTAATCTATTCATTTTAAGATCTGCTCCCAATAAATTTCAATTTTGTCCTTTGTTACGATCTTTTTCAAGTATTTTTCATTGAAATAACAATTAATTGACAAATAATATTCAAGTAAAAGGGTTTCTGCATATTGCTCTGAAAGGTTTTCTAAATAGTACAAGGACTTGAAACTGGACCACTAGTCAGGACTAACAAAATCTGAGAATTGGAAATTTTAAGGAATGAATAGTTTAAATTGTGATTATTTCTTGGGTTTCCTATCAAAGATACCAGCTGATCAAGAAGGTAGGGTAATGCGTCAGTGATAGAACATTGATGAACAACGAGCAATGTCAACCTAAGCATTAAAAATGGACCATTCTCGAAAAATGACATTCTGCATTCATGAAAATATCATTCATACGCATCTAGTTAGGAGCATTTGATTCATTCTGATCATAACATCCTAATCGCTGACATAAATATAGGCCCATGAAATGGATTATACAGGCCATGTTCTCCAGAGAATGGTGTAACAGATCAATGAAACCACAAACCTTATACACCTAAAGTTACAGTGGAACGAATTGAAGTCATCATGGTAAATCTCATCTCCCTGAAGTTGTAGTGGAGCAGATTAAAGCCACAAATCTTATCTCTCTAAAGTTGTAGTAGAGTAGATTAAAGCTATAAACCTTATCTCCTTGAAGTTGCAATGGAGCAGGTTGAAGTTGCAAGTCTTATCTCCCTGAAGTTGTAGCAGAGCAAATTGAAGATAGCAAATCTTATCACTCTGAAGTTGCAGTAGAGCAGATTAAAGCTATAAACCTTACGAACATGTTGAAGTTACAAGTCTTATTTACCTGAAGTTGAAGTAGAGCAGATTGAAGATAGCGAGTTTTATTTCCCTGAAGTTGTAGTGGAACAGATCAAAGCTACAAAATTACAAATCTTATATCCCTAAAGTTACAGTGAAGCAGATTGAAGTTGCATATCTTATCTCTCTAAAGTTACAGTATAGAAGATTAGAGTCACAAATCTTATCTCCTTAAAGTTGCAGTGGAGCAGATTAAAGCTACTAATCTTATCTCCCTGAAGTTGCAGTGGAGTAGATTGAAGCGGCAATTCCTATACCCTTGAAGTTGTAGTGGGTTAGAATGGAGCTACTTAAAAAAGAGAAGCACCAAAGAGTTCGAGATTCTGCAAGACCAGGCAAATGTGGCCCTGTTTAAAGTCTTTGCTTCATTCCCGTTACACGACAATGAGTAAAGAGGGGTAGTTGTAAATGACCAAAATTTCCCAGGCCCTAAAACAACAACCAAAATAAAATAATAATAAATAAAATATTAAAGTCCACAGTCCGTTACAAAATATTACAGCCTAAATTTCCAATGGCGAATATGACCCAAAACCAAATCAACCCTAGCCCACAACACATAAACATTTAAAAAAAAACTAAACCCTAATCCATGTGCGCCACACCCCCTCCTCGTGCCTCCAAACACGCCACCGCTCAAGTCGACGTAAATGCGTGGTCTTGGACCAAAATGGAAGGGGTCATCCTTTCTCTCCTTCGTTGACCTCCCCAACACCTGCAAGCAAAGTAAAAAAAGGGGGACAGAAACAACACAAGAAACAGGAAACAAACAGTGTATGGCAGAAAAAGAAAAAGAAATTTTTTTTTGTAAAACTGGCTATAAAAGCCACAACAACCATCAATGTAATTTTTACAAAGAAAAATATACAAAAACAGAGATTTTGAAATCGATTCAAAGAAAAAAGGTGTTGTATTTTCACTTATATTTTTTTCTCTTTTCGAAATAAACAAATAAAAATAATAAAAACATAAAAAATGAACCTTTTTTTACCTTTTTTACCTGCCGGCGTCATCGTCGATCCGCAAGGCCGTCAGGATTCGGCCAAAGGCCGCGACGTAGGACGACGGGAGTTGAGGGGTTTTCTTCATTCCTTTTGATTTTGGCTTTTTTTTGGTGATTTGAACTCCAAAAGGAGTTCTATGCGAAAAATACAAAATAAAAGGTTCGGGTGATTTTTCGACCACTATGGACGATGCGGTGGCGACTCACCGGACCGATGACCGGACCTGGGGCCTTCGAGAGAGAAGAGGAGAGTTTTTTTTTTTTGAAATGGGATAAAATGATATTTTGGGGGAAATTTTGGCTTTTATAAGTAGGCGAAACGATGCCGTTATGGAGGAGTTCAGAATGCCCCAAAACGAAGTCGTTTTGGAGCCGAACCAAACCGACCTGGCCCTGACATGTTCGCATAGGATTCGCGCTTTTTTTAACGGAATGGTCTATTTTCGCTTTTAGCCCTTCCGCTTTTTCATAATGTTTCAATGGAGTCCTAATTTCACTATTGTTACCTTTAAAGATTTTACCCTTTAATTTTACATTACTTTTAATTAAATCTTCAGTTCGCTGATCCGCTGAAGAAAGGCCGCGTGTCCTAGGGATGGGGTTAATTTCTTATTTAGTCCTCGCTTGTTTTCGCGCTTTTCATTTTAGTCTTTTACTTAATTATTTTATCTTAATTTTTTCTTTAAATTTAATTTGGGTTATGATTAAGTCCTCATTTATTTTAATTAATTTATTTATTTGCCTATTTATTATTTATTTACTTTTTGTTTTATTCAATTTTTTATCGGCATCTATTTTTTATTTTATTTTGTCATTATTATTGTTATTATTATTATTATTATTATTATTATTATTATTATTATTATTATTATTATTTATTTTATTAGTTTTTCTTCCTTTTTGATTGTTCATATTAGTATTAAAGTAGTATATATTATGTGATTATCGTGAATTGTTTTTATTAGTATATTCATATTATTGTTATTTACTAGCGACATTTTTATCGCATATCATCGCTCTATTTTTTACATTACCATTTTATACTATTAAAATCACATTTAGACATATTTATCCATTGTCGTATTATCCCCAAATAAGATAAATACCCATCATTTTAAATTTTGCATATGTTATTTTTTTTAAGATGAAAATTTTAAAATAAGCAATATTTCGTATTTGGAGATTCGAGGAGTCGTGCCTTAACTTACGGGGTTTTCGATTTTCTCGTTGAATCTAAATGACTACATATCCTTTTAAAATTAAAATAAACGAGATTTAATATAAAAGAATAAAAGGCGAGCTTATTTTCGAGAATTCGAGACGTCGTGTCCTAACTTGCGAGATGCGACATTTTGTTACCTCGAGATAAGAAAGCCTTTTACATACATTTTGATCTATAAAAGATTCTACTAAAAAATATATACATTAAAACAAAGAGGGATCATATTTTAAATATTTTTTGAGTTTTCAACTTTCGACATTAAGACATTAATTAATCAATTAAGTACCAATTTTGGGCATTACGAGGGTGTTAATCCTTCCTTGTACGTAACCGACTCCCGAATCCATTTCCTAGATTTTGTAGATCGAAAAGTATCATTTTAATAAGTCTAAAATTTCATTGAAATGAGTTTTAAGGTGACTCAATCACACCTAAATAAAAATGATTGGTGGCGATTCCCATTTTTGTTTTTTAAAATAAAAGTCGATTTCAAAAAAGGTAATTTCGACAATATTTTTCTCTGTATTCAAGAAATTTCCAGAGATTGTAACTTTTCTATCAAATTATCAATAAATTTGACTTCAGATTTTCAAGTCAACTTTTGACTCAAAATTTGTGTGCACATATATAATCAAAAGAAAATTAAGTTTCTTGGACAATTTTTAAATATGAGTTATTTGAGTTGATTTCATTAAGAATAATCTAAAACGTAACATAAAAATTTAAAATTTATTTCAATATTACAAGAATAAATCAAATGACATTATAAATAGATAAAATATTCAACAATTTATTTAATATGCTAAAACTTTACCACTGAATCAATAAGCTCATTCTTAATCATTTTCTATCACATTTAATATATATATATATATATATTAGCTTGAATTTCTTCCTAGTTGTTGAAAAATAAAATAGGTAAAAATGAAAAGAGTGAGATTTGAATTTTGGCTCTCTATGCAATATTAAGTTCTCTACCAGCTAGACCTACCACCTAGACTAAGGCTTCTTTTATAATAATTTTATTAATTCTAACCCTATAATTTTTGGGGCATTACACACTACCTTTTCTAGTATATCTTTAGAGTCTATTTTCAAAAAGAGTTTTGAGTAAAATTCGTGGCCAGCATTTACTCCTTAATGGGCTCATAGAATGTAGATGATTAGTTACTAGACTAGTTTCGATAGATACCTTGAGAAATAAAAATAATAATTAATTTTAAAATTCTTTTTATTTTATATTATTAAAATTGTTTATATATTTTTTATAAATCCAATAATATCCATATTACATATTTTTATATTATTTATTTTTAATATTTTTCTTTTATAATTATTTTTAACTTATTAAATTTCATTAACTTATTTTTAAATATTATTTATCCAAACGAAATACACATAAATACTAATATTTTGAAATGATACATTTCAAAATTTCAACACTAAAACCCTTCAAAATTATAAAAATTTTTTTATCCAAACCCACATTTGAGGTTGAATAAAAAAAAACCTACATTTGCAACCTAATTTCCTTGGCTAATTTACCAAAAAAAAAAAACAAAATAATAAAAAATACGAAAAAGAGCCGAAATCTGCATTATTTACGGAAAATGGTCATTTCCCCACAAAACGCGTCCACATCAACAAGATTTTTAGATGCATGAGAAAGCGCACCCGAGGAGCGTCGCCATATCAACACAAAACGTGCTCACGAGGACACGCTTTGTTAATGTGGCAGAAAGCGCTCCCTCAAGGGCGCACTTTCCTGCTGCAACGATCAAATTTTTTTGATCGTTGGGCCTCCAACGGTAAAAAAAAACTATAAAAACCCCCAACCCTTTTATTTTTTCACACATTAGTCCTTACCCATCTTTCTCTCAACTTTCTCTCAAATTTCTCTTAAATTTCTTGAAACTTCTTCTCAAATTTCAAAATATTCCTTTAATATTTACAAAAAAGCCCTTTTTTAAATTTTTTGAAATATTTTTTGATAAATTTTAAAATATTCGATCATATTACCAATGGCCGGGGAATTAATTCGTCTCGACGATAAGCACATCACCGTCGATCAAATGCAAATGGTAAGTTTTAATTTTAATTTTTCAATACTATTTAATATTTTTTAGGTTTATGCAATTTTAATTAATTTTTATTTTATAATTTTTTAAACAGTCTATAGATCGGGTGTTGCAATGCTATATTCACATTATACCTGGTCCGCCATCGCCGTTTATCGAGAATTACCCGCAAGAAGCGGGGTTTTGGCACGTGGCCACGATAGGCCAGGGGTGCAAGTTGGAGCCGAACTTAATCAGTGCGTTGATAGAAAGGTGGAGACCCGAGACGCACACTTTCCATCTTCCATGCGGAGAGTGTACTATCACTCTGGAAGATGTACAGTTGCAATTGGGATTATCGGTGGATGGGTCCGTAGTCACCGGGTCCGCAACTTCTACCGATTGGACCGTCGTATGCTACGAGCTTCTGGGTGCCATTTCGGATAACATTTATAGAGGTCGGATCGAGATGGGCTGGTTACGAGACACATTCCCGGAGCCGAATAATGGTTCGATCGAAATAGAAAGAATACGGTATGTTGGGGCATACATTCTTGAAATGATTGGTGGCTATCTGATGCCGGACCTGTCTCAAAACCTCGTACACCTGAGATGGCTGCTGAAACTTGTTGATTTTAGAGCAGCTGGTGAATTGAGTTGGGGGTCTGCCGTGCAATCAAAATTGTATTGGGAGATGTGCGGGGCGACGCGGCCGAGTAAAGTGAAAATCGAAGGTTGCCTATCACTACTGCAGTCATGGGCACGGTTTCGGTTTTCATTTTTACGTCCTCGAGTCCACCACCCATATACATTCCCACTCATAACGAGGTAAATTTAATATTATATTCTACAATTATTACGTAGATTTAAAGTATAATTGTATGCTAAAAATTTATTTAATTAGGCAGAACAATTTGGCGAGTTATCTTGGAATACCTACCTCGCTTGAAGATATACGGCTTCTATCAGACTAACGATCGAAATCACAAGTAAGTATTAAATAAAATGTATTTTCGTAATAAAATTATCGTTTCAAATTTCGTATTTATAATTTAGTATTTCGTATTTAGTATTTAGTATTATGTATATAACTAATATTTTGGTCATGTTAATATAGTTTCAATGGATACCATACGAGGATCCGACAATTCGGGCAGTAATTTCGGAGGAGTTCTTGGTAAATCCAAAGCATGTGAAGGTCCCATTGATCAACTATGCTACCGTGGAGATGCACCAGTCAGATCGGGTTCTGCGATAATTTGGATTCCGACAACCGATTCCCGTGCCACTTGAGGTGCTCGATGATGAGCACAAAGTCGACTTACGGCAGTTGAACACAGATTGGCCAAGATTTTGGTCAGCATATATTGAGATATGGGAGAACCGGTATGATTATATACCTATTCGGGAACCGATCGTCGTTCCTAAGTTAGCGTGCGTGCCGGAATTCATGCCATGGTTTAGGATCCATGGTAAGCCATATTTATTTTCGGAAGAGGAGAGGCGACAACAACTTCGTGAAAAAAAGGAACGACGGGGCCCTTTAAATCCAATGAGAATGGGTGATGAGACGGGACCATCAACAACGACCGACACAATCACCGGGCCCATCAACAGCGCCCACACAGTCACCGGGCCCAACACTTCAGCCAACGACACCGACATCACAACCTTTGGCCTTTATGCCAGGTCCGTACCTTAGCCCTTATATGTATCCTAACCCATATATGTTTCCTTTTCCTAGTCCCACTGCAGGTTGGAATGCATGGCCTAGTTCGAGTCCGTTCACGACTACTCTGACTGGCTAGCCGATCTTGAGGCCACCGTCGTATGAGGGATCACACAAGGCGCCGTTGGGGAGCTCTTCTTTTTATCAGTCTCCTTCGTCTTTTGGGATTCAGACACCCCCGCCATGGTTTATGCAAACACCTCCATAGTCATTATTTTATCAAGGTGGGTCATCCTCCCAACACCCACAACTGCACCCACTCATCGGAGGAACTGAATCCCGCCTAAAGTTCCACGACCCCGCGGAAGCTAGAAGAAGGAGGAATCTAGTACAGAATCACAACCACCCCATGTAGCACTGGTTCGACGGCACCAACATTAGTTTCAATTTTTTTATTTTTTAATTGTAATATTTTTATTTTTTAATAAAATAAAAGTTATTTTTATTTTTTTGTAATTTAATTTTAATATCTTTAATAAACTAGAAGTTGTTTATTTTATTGTAATTTAATTTTAATATCTTTAATAAAATAAAAGTTGTTTATTTTTTTGTAATTTAATTTTAATATCTTTAATAAAATAAAAGTTATCTTTTTATATTTCTTATTGTAATTTAATTTTAATATCTTTAATAAAATAAAAGTTATTTTTATTTTTTGCAATTTAATTTTAATATCTTTAATAAAATAAAAGTTATTTTTTTGTAATTTAATTTTAATATCTTTAATAAAATAAAAGTTGTTTTTTGTAATTTAATTTTAAAAATAAAAGTCCAAGATTTGTTTTTTTATTGTAATTTAATTTTTTTTGTTTTGCAAATTAGTCCTTCTACAAAAGTTCACCGTTTTCATCAAGAAATAAATAGAATTTACATAGCCACCAAGAGACAAAAACAGCTAAGAAGACTGTCAACTATTCTGATTTGAACACGAGCGAGATGTATGGCCTGGGTTTCTACACCATCCGCCCAACCTACGTTGGTTGGTCGTTTCTCGGATATTCATATTGTTGCGTATTCTAGTCGAGCAACGTCGACCTTTTGGTTTGCACCTCAGTTGTCTATCCGGCAACAGCTTATACGGTGTAAGCGATACAAATGGTCACTTACGTTCATCTGAGACTTGTGGGAATATGTGTCTCCACACATTGTACATTTTTTCTATTTTATACACTTCGCCGACATAGCTCATGGGATCAAGACGGAGATTCTGACAAGCCGCAAGTATATGAGCGCATGGGTAACGAAGTGCATCAAATATCCCACAGTCGCAGGTCCTATTTCTCAAGTGTACACGATATTTCCAGCCAACAACACCTTGGTTCAGTCTGTTAAACTCCATCACACAAAACCATAGGTTGTCACGATCGTGACACACTGTGTGCATGGTGTTGGCCCGTGCCTTCCCCTTGTTAATTTCTTGCAAGACCTTCGCGCACCATACATGGCCTCCTTGTATTTCGCCTTTATAACTCGCTACTCGCTTTGAAAATAGTGCCGCTAAATGAAAATATGTCTCTCATACAACTGATATTATCGACAAATGGCGCGTTCGTTTTAGAACAGAATTTATGCATTCGGCCAGGTTTGAGGTCATATGAACATATCGTAGGCCACCATCGTATGCTTGTGTCCACTGTTCAAAAGGAATATTGCATAGATAGTTTGCGCCTTCTTCGTTAACTTCTCGCAAACTTGCCAACATATCTTGAAAACGGTCCTTATTGATCTCGTACCCTACCAATATAAGTTGATAGCGAATATTACATACCATTCTTCAATTTAGAATAAATTGAATATTACAAACGAAATTATATTAATAGATATTACATACCCATATTGGTCACTTGCCGTCATTGACTTGTAGATCGATGTTGTCCGTAGTAGTTGGACGCAACATGTCTTAGGCAATATCGATGGTATGTATGATGCCACAGGCTTCCCTGTCGCTCTATTGCGGCTAGTATTCCAGGGCCCCGATCCGATATAACACATATATCAGGTTGGAGGCAGACATGCCTTCTTAACCTAGATAGGAAGAAATCTCAGTCATTAGCTGACTCCCCCGGTGTTATTGAAAATGCAATTAGAAGGATTCTCTCACTGTCGTCTTGTGCCATAGCTAGCAATAGTCGATGCGTATATCTACCACACATAAAGGTACCGTCAATTTGTACCAATGGCTTGCAGTATATAAATGTGTCTCGAATTTGCTTAAATGTCTAGAAAAGATGCTTGAACACTGCACATCCACGGAACAATCGATCATTGTAGTACGCCGATTCCGTTTCAAGGTCTGTTATACTGCCTGAGACATATCTCTCCAACACCTGACACCACTGCCACACTTCATTATATGAAGAGTCCTACCGACTATGCAACTTTTCCAACGCCTTCTGCTTGACTATCCAAGTCTTCGGTAAGAGGGCGTGTACCCCAATTGGCTACGAATATTGCCAATTAAGGCCAACACTGTAGTCTTGGGATCCGCCTTCACTGTCGGTATTATTAAGTCAGCCAATATCTCTGAATCCATCTTTGAATGATCTTGTGAAACACGTGTCAACGAAATTCATTAAATAATGCAACATTACGTAATAATAGTATTATTCAAAAACATTGAAACATAGTGATACTGTACCGGTAAGACATATATGTGGACCTTTGTACGTTTTGATCTCCCACAAGCCTGTCCTTTTCCTCAACGAGACTATGATTTTCCATGAACATGTACCGTTTTGCACTGCACACTTCGCCTCATACTTATCAAGCTTGGATTTAACCATGTTGTAGTTAACCCAATTCTTGATGTTGTATTATTTCAATACACCAAGAAAAGCATCCTTGTTGGAAAACTCTTTATCAACTTCTAATTCGCCCGAATCCAACGATGAACTTGTACGGTCACACATCCGGTGTGGTAGTTCAATAAATTCCAATGTATCGTCTTGAGATAGATTGACATTATGCATGTAGGCTAGAGGCGAGTACGCCCTGAATAGTAGATCTTCTTCTTCTTTATTTGAACCGCCCTCAACATCTTCAGGTACAGTTGGAACAAGCTCCAATTCAGAAAATAATGTAACTTCTAAACCATCGGGCCCGGGCTCTCGAGGTGGATCCACATCGGACTCATCATTTGACCCACCATAATCTGTAACGAACGAGGGGTCCTCACCGATAGATATCGTGGGGAGGATATTATCCCTCCTTAAACATCTTTTGTAACGTTCCCAATCATATGTTGATTGCCAACCACTAGAAGTTGATAACATTCCCCAATACGTATTTCTATCATCGGACGTCGAAGGAAGGATATGCATGTCCCATCTACCAACCAAGTGTCATGCTGGAGTTATGTTTTCCATACTACCACCAAACACGGGCACTTCCGTATTCTGCCTCCCACTAACAGAGTGTCAACTTGGGGTCGTGTATTCCCTTCAAATAGCAGTAGATGTTGAGGTCAAAGGAAGATCACTTGGCGATGAAAATTGTACATATACCTCAAGATAGGGTGATCCACAGGCAAGATGAGCCTCCACCATTGCCTCAAAGCTCGAGGACCTTTGATGTTGAATGAGTCATATCTCACCGGATCAACCGAAGCACAAAATCTATACTTAATAGACTGAACTTTCATTAGCATTGTTCCGAAAATTTTACGCCTAATTCTTTTGCGAAGTTCTATCAAATCTATGTTCCAATTAAAACCCAATCGCGCTGTGTTCTCTAATAAAAAAATAACACCATTTTTGGTGTCACAAACCTCACCATCATAGTAAATAACAGCATTAATACGTTCACTCATTTTCATTTTCTATTCTTCTTTTGCCTCAATTTTTGTTATGTAACCTAAGAATGAAATTTGGCTAATTTTAGTCTAAGGATTGCTAGAGACTACTGTAGCAAAAGAGCGTCCACGTGAGAGCTCTTTTCAGTACTTTTGCTTACAGTGCATCCTGCTTGAAGCGTTTTGGGCGCTTTTGTTCGTAAACATCTTCTCAAAATTATTTTACCGGAGACTATCAGAGCAAAAGAGCGCCCATGTGGGAGCTCTTTTCAAGATTTTGCTATAAAGGCATCCCGCTTGAAGCGTTTTTGGCACTATTTGTTCGTAAACGCCTTCTCAAAATTATTTTACCGGAGACATCAGTAGCAAAAGAGCGCCCACGTGGGAGCTCTTTTCAAGATTTTGCCGATAAAGGCATCCCGCTTGAAGCGTGTTGGGCACTATTTGTTCGTAAATGTCTTCTCAAAATTATTTTATTGGAGACTCATCAGAGCAAAAGAGCGTCCACGTGGGAACTTTTTCAAGATTTTGCCGATAAATGCATCTCGCTTGAAGTGTTTTCAGACTATTTGTTCGAAACATCTTTCAAAATTATTTTGCCAGATACAACTGTCAAAAAAATTCAAATGATTTTTATTTTGATAATATATTTTCCCCAAAACCCTAAACATATTTTTACTAAACTTTAATTAACCCTATAATCTAGTCCATTAATTTTCCCCTAAAAACCCTAAACCGAACGACCTTAAAAAATCCTAAACCCTAGCCTTAAAACCCTAAAACCTCATACCCTAACATTAAAAATAGCTGAAAAGGCAGTCGGGGGAAGGAGGGCAAAAGTGCACCCTTGAGGGAGCGCTTTGTGCCACATCAAGAAAGCAATCCTCATCAAGACGCTTTTGTGCCGATGTGGCACAAAGTGCTCCCTCAAAGGCACGCTTTCTGTTAGATCCCCAAAATGCTTTGACGTGGACGCGTTTTGGGGGGAAATGACTCTTTTCTGTAAATAATCAAATTTTCGGCCCATTTTCATAAATTTTTTTAAATTTTAGTATATTTTAATAAATTGCCCAATTTCCTTCTTTATCAATTTTTTAAAAATTTTTATTTGGCCAACCCCCTTTCATTTAATTGCTAATTTTAATGGTTTTTATTTTTTTAGCTTTTTGAAAATACATGTAAAAACTTTTTTAAGCATCAACATAACTTTAATTTATAAAGCTTTCATATTTTTATCTCCAATATAACTTTAATATTAATTATTTTTATATGATTAATATATTTTTATGTAAATTTATTTTTCAAAATAATATCTTAATTAATATCTATTATTTTTATTTTATTTAAAATTTTACTAAAATTTGAAGGAAGATATTATTATAGAGAATAAATTTTGTAATGAATGTACTTTATATTTTATGGTCATTTCTATTGTATATAAAAAGTTGTTTATAGATGATAAAATGAAAAGTTAAAAAAAAATGATTCTATAATAAACTTTGTTGTTATAATAAAATGATGGCATAGAGGATGACTATTATAGAGAGTGGACTATATTATGTCAGTCGAAATTTAAAAGATTACACTTAAAATGATTGAAATTCATCTAAGAAAAGAAAAAAATCTCTTCATTCTAATTTCAATAATATTCAAAGTTAATTAAGATTATAAAAGGTGGTTAATGCTTTTTTTTTTAAATTATGCTAAAAGTTGGTAGAAGTCTATATTTAGAGCGGATTGCATTTAAACTTCTTTAACGAAGAAATAGGTAAATTAACTCTTATATATTTTGAAATGTATAAATTAACCTCGTTAAATTTTACTTGTTAAATGATTATTTATTAATTTGGTCCCTAAACTATAGCTAGGATATAATTTTTTTAAATTTCTTAACAATAATAAAAAAAAATCCTTAAAATAAATATAAATTATTTAAAATTGTGTTAAATAATTAAGATAAATATTTTTTTAATAATTTTCATAATTATTTTAACATAATTTAAAGAAAGAATGGGAGAAGAAGATATATGATTCATATGTGGCTCAATCAAAAGAGTTTGAGCAAGCAAATGTTTCACATGAAGATTCCAAGCACCAAATCAATTCTCTCCCGGAAAACTTGAAGAAATGGGTAAACCCATAAAGTGTTTCCTCTCAAACTTCCATGGGGGATGACCATTTAAAAAGACTTGAATTGGAGTTTCAATTTACCAAAGAGAAATTGGTTCGTGCGCAAGAAGGTGAGCGAGCTTCTTCATTGCCGATGCAGAAGAAAACAACAATAAAGCCATGGATGATTTAGCCTTGGCATTGAAAGAAGTGATAACAGAAGCAAACGAAGCCAAGAACAAGCTGTCTGCAACACCATTTGAGCTGAAGAAAACAAAAGGGTTGGTAGAAAATTTAAAGATGAAGCTGAAATTGGTGGAAGGAAAGTACAAGGAAGCAAAGAAATTGATAATTAATCATTTAAATTAACGTTTCATATTATTATTTAATAAATAAAATTTAACAGAAAATTAATTTACATGTTTCGAAATATATAAAGGTTAACTTGAAATGCAACTGCCTCTAAATACATTTCTTCTCTTGATTCTTTTACTGTTAAAAGTTGAATTAAAAATAAGATATCTAAAATGTTGTACCATTGGAGTAGAGATTTAGGCTCCCTTCAGATGCAAAATAAGCTATGGTGAGATGGAGAATTTTCTTTTTCATTGTATTGTTTTGATATTTAGATATCTAACAGTGAGGTGCGATTAAAAATTATTATCTCACTGCTGGTTTCATTTTGGACTGGAGCTAAATTTACCAGTAGGAATGTTTAAACAGTTGGTTCTATTAATACCCGAATCGAATTATTATTAACCAAATTATTCGAAATGTAAAAATTTTAACCATTTATAGAGCTGAAATATTTCGGTAAAGTCAATCAGTTAACCAAAACTTAATATTTGAATTAAAATAAATATAAAACATATAAAAATACATTGTTAATGTTCATTTCTTTAATAATTCAAAACATTTAAATGGAGGTCAAAACAATAAATAAGATATTAAAATACTATATAAATCTTAAAAGTTAACCAAACAAAACTATTAACAATTATATATAATATATATTATTTATTTTGGTTAATTATTCGATAATCAAAATTTCAAGAAATCATTAGCTGACCTCTGACCAAACTAAATTCGGCCACCAACCCGATTAACTGAATTCAATCAATTCGGCCGATTAATTCGGTTTTAACCAAAGTTTGAGCACCCCTAACTACTAGTAGTAAAAAAATGCATGCAGTGGAAAGCTAATTTCCCATTATAACCTCTCTGTTTTCTGTTTTTTTTTTTTTTTGAGTTTTATAGAAAATAAAAGTATTATTAGATATCATTATATAATTTTTATATAACAATCTAATAAATATACAAATTTATTATCATAAATATACAAGTTTGATTATTATTTAATATAAAATAATTTAAATATATTTTATTATTTATTCAAATTTAAAATATTTAAATTTTATTATATATGATTTTAATATTTTTAATTATCATTTAATAAAAATATAATTTTAATTTATGTTATATAAATATAATTTATGTCATATGTCAATTTATGTTTGCCTAAATAATGAGAAAATTTGTTACAATTTAAATCGATTTAAAAGAGTTTGAATCGATTTAGAAGTATATTTTTGTCTTTGTACTTCGACTCTAACATGCACACTCCATGCAAGGAGAACCCGACATGTTTGATTGTTTTTTATTATGCTACCGTGTTATAGATTGATAAAACTATTAATTTGTTTGTAGTAATGTAATGTATCTATGCATGCATGCATCTTTAAGCTTTAACTTATTTCAATCCCATGATATCTTAAGACATATGTTTGCTTGTATTTGTTATAATGGTAATCTTTAAATGATGCTTATAATGATATATATATATATGGTTTTATGTCGGTTGACATTTAAAAAATGGCCAATATTAAAAGATATTTTAAGTTATTTATTCAAGATGCAAGTTTTAATTGTTATTGTAACAATGATACATTCGAAGAGATGCTTAGTTATATTAATGAAATTTGTTATGTGTTATGTTATTATATTTTTCTCTACTCTCTCGTACCTGCTGCTTATCTCTATCACCATATTCATTCTAGACATATATTTGTATTTGGCACAATTTGACATCTTGAATGCACAATCAGAATCCTGGGAATTATGCAGTTAAAAAAGGAATTCTTTCCATTTTGATTTATTGAGTTTGTTTTGACATCATATTACTTATCAATGTTGTTTAAACCAGAAATTTGAGTTCAAAATGTTAATGAACAATCATGCCACCAAATGATCCAGACTGATCAAGATGGTTTTGCCTTGAAGCCACAAGGTATCTTGAAAATTTTAAGCATTCTCTTAGCTTTCCTGCAGTATAAACATATCGTTAATTCCTACCCTTATTTTCACTTTCTTTTTTCCAGAGCCAGGAAGAATGATGACAATGTACTATTTGAAATTTCACATCATGAAACACATTATGCAAGCACCATCTAGCTGTAGTTTGGAAAAAGTACTACAGATTATATGCCATGCTGAGGAGATTGCTTGTATGTATTCCTATCTAGTAATAGTTGTTTGTTTTTGGTTAAAAATTGTTGTTTTCTCGATGATATTTGGATTCAGGTGTGAATATTGGATATATATATATGTTCGTTATGAGTATGCATAAAATTTCTATGTATTCAAAGGGGTCCTTGGAAAATCATAGTATCTATGTCCAGATAGACATGTTACTTAAAAAACAGTAAATTTTGTAGTGATATACTAATGTTCTGAAAATGAAGGGATACAGCTTAGACGCAATGAGAAGAAACTTATGAATGACATAAATGGAGACAAAGATGGCCGCCTCCGTTTTCATGTCAGTGGTGATAAGGAAAACGGAAAAAACGCATTCAAACTAGAGAAGACAAGATGTTTGTTTTGGGAAATGACTGCTTAACCGGGGATCCTTTAGTTCATGATTTATCCATGTCCCAGGTTTATTGACCTCAATTCGATTATCCTTTTACTTCAATTATGGAAATAACCTTTTTTAGAAGAATTACTTCAAAGTTGACCTGATGAAATTATGAATTGGCTTGTTCGCCTTAGGATGCAAATTCAATATGCTCAAATGGGGGTAGAATTCCCAAAGAATATTTTATATACAAAAAGAACAATAGGCGAGCCCTGAACTCGTCCCTTTTAGCCAAGTCGTTATATCAGAAACTCTAGGATGACAGTCCTTACCTGGTATTGGCATGGTGACAGCAAAGGTTTTCTTTGACGAGTATTAGTTTGTTTGATAATGCTACATTTATTCTATCTACCTATGTTACTTGGACCCAGATGTAGGTGTTGGGTTTACTTAAAGAATTCATGGAGTGTCATATCCTCGTACCAATGTCTGGATATGCATTGGACAAAGATACTTGGGAAAATGAAAAAAGGAGTGAGAGCAAACAAGGATTTCTAAATATTTTTTAGATCCAATATCCTCTCATTATAGTTATGCTTTTTATTCAGGCGCTGCATTCAATGGGAATTAAATCATTTGAGACATTAGCTGAAGCTGATCCAAGGAGGATAGAGATAGTTACTGGTAGAAAATTTCCTTTTGGAAATCATATCAAGGAGTTTCTCATGTCATTGCGTCCAAAAGTTGAGATTAAGATCGAGGTAAGTGAAGTCCAAGTTAGCAGTAACATCTCAAGGGGTCCAATCAACTAAGCGACACTATGCTGAAATGGTACGTTATCCCGAATGCTTCTTCATACTACTTAATTAGTCATTAATGAAATATAATTTACTAAACATATTCTCTTACAGATCGTTGCTTCAGAAGAAGAAAACCTAATTCTTTTCCAGGAGAAGATAAGCTGCTATTCACATTAATTTGGATACTACAGTTTTGAGCAACGAGGGTGTTTTTTGTCAAACATATTTCTTATTTAATCCAATATTTTAGTCAAATAAAAGTCAGGAAGAATTTTTGTTTTCCTGTATGGATTTTGTTATGCCAAATGGTGGAAAGCTTAATTCTAGATGCTATCTCTGCTTCTTTCCTCTATATTACTAATCTGACTTGGTTGCAGCAGAGTGGATGAGTTTTTAAGGTATGCAATCTTCTTCTTGAACTCTTGTCACTTACATGACGACAAGCGTATAAATTTGACAATTTAAAATGTTTTGAGTCTTGTTCGTGTTACTTTTTCATGTTCTATTATGTTTTAGTTGTTAGTTATGAATTGGACGTATAAGTTTAGAGTTCAGAAGGCAATGAATGCCTTTAAAACTAATGCTTTTTCAGAATAATTTTTCCTTAATTGCAGTGGAGTTACCGATTGCCAGTTCTACTTGATTGAGTTCATGAATGAATTTAGTTCAATTTCCTAGGTCTTTAATTACTTAGTGTAGAATGTTTGGTTATACTTGCAGCCCCTAGAGCACACTGTTGAAAATGGCCAACCATGCTGTTGTTGTGTTTTTGTTGAGTGCATACAACTTGTATGCATGCTGCAGCAATTGTGCCTGTTACAGCAACATAATATGTTGCAGCAATGCAACATTGGACCACCAACAACTTTGGATGCAGACCAGCATCGAAACTGAACCAGTGGAGCAGCAGGATTTTGTTTACTTTGTTCAATTGTAACTTTCTTAGTTGCTTTGTGCTTTGATAGCAAAGTTAGTAGGATATGATGACTGATTTGTATTGATGTAATAGCTGATATGTCAGCTATCTTTTGTGTGTAATTCAAGTTACTAGGCTACTAAGTAGTAGTAGGTAGTATTAGGTGATGTAGTTGGCTATAAATGTATTGTTTTTCATTGAAAATATAAGCATATCAGCAGCTCAATGCAGATTGCTTCCTTGCTGCACGTTTGTGAGCAAGTAATTTTTCTTGTTGCCTTGTTCTGTTCTCTGTTTTCTTCTTTTGTTGCTGCCAATGTCCCAACAAATGGTATCATGAGCCTATGTCTTAAGGGCCATTGATTTTTGCTTCTGTTGCTAGAAAGGCAAGAAGCCGTTAAAGCCTGTCACCTTTGAAGGGTTGTTTTGCTTGCTGCTTGTTAAGAAAGACAAGAAGTCGTTTAAGCTGTCATCTTTGAGGGCTGCTTGTCGAGAAGACAGCAACAACTCACTCCTGTGAGACTTCCAAACAAGCTTGGGTAAGCTGAAGGAGGAGTTTCAAGGAAAGTATGTGAGCTTTCCAATGTGCAAGTGAAAGCTCAAAAAATGAGCAAGCTGCAAGCTCAAGAAGATGTCAAAGCTGCGAGCTTAGCGAGAAGTGCGAGCTCAGCAACATGTGGAAGCTCAATGCAAGTTGTAAAGTTGCAAGCCTGTTGAAGACACTAAGCAAAGTGTCACTGTCAATTGCAAGTCAAGTGGCGGATGTCTAAATGCAAGCCCGAGTGGGTGTCAAGAGGCGACGGTCTAAATGCAAGCTCGAGAGGTGTAAGCCAAAAGTGGCGATCAAGGCAAGCAAACTATACTTGCAAGCTGTTTATGCAAGAAGAAGCAGAAATGAACAAGACAACAAGGCAACATATGTTGTCAACTAAGGCTATGAAGGAGGAGAAGACTCCATTTGTCGAGGTTGAAATGAAGTGCTTGTGCAGACTTGAAACAAAGCATTTTGGGACCGCCAAGCTTAAAATTGTTTGAATGATTTGTATTTGCAGCATGGTGTCCAAGGAGGAGTGTTGAAAATGGCCAACCATGCTGTTGTTGTGTTTTTGTTGAGTGCATACAACTTGTATGCATGCTGCAGCAATTGTGCTCATATAAAGAACATAATATGTTGCAGCAATGCAACATTGGACCACCAACAACTTTGGATGCAGATCAAGATCGAAACTGAACCAGTGGAGCTGCAGGATTTTGTTTACTTTGTTCAATTGTAACTTTCTTAGTTGCTTAGGTTGAAATGAAGTGCTTGTGCAGCTTGAAACAAAGCATTTTGGGACTGCCAAGCTTAAAATTGTTTGAATGATTTGTATTTGCAGCATGGTGTCCAAGGAGGAGTGTTGAAAATGGCCAACCATGCTGTTGTTGTGTTTTTGTTGAGTGCATACAACTTGTATGCATGCTGCAGCAATTGTGCCTGTTACAGCAACATAATATGTTGCAGCAATGCAACATTGGACCACCAACAACTTTGGATGCAGACCAGATCGAAACCGAACCAAAGGAGCAGCAGGATTTTGTTTACTTTGTTCAATTGTAACTTTCTTAGTTGCTTTGTGCTTTGATAGCAAAGTTAGTAGGATATGATGACTGATTTGTATTGATGTAATAGCTGATATGTCAGCTATCTTTTGTGTGTAATTCAAGTTACTAGGCTACTAAGTAGTAGTAGGTAGTATTAGGTGATGTAGTTGGCTATAAATGTATTGTTTTTTCATTGAAAATGTAAGCATATCAGCAGCTCAATGCAGATTGCTTCCTTGCTGCACGTTTGTGAGCAAGTAATTTTTCCTGTTGCCTTGTTCTGTTCTCTGTTTTCTTCTTTTGTTGCTGCCAATGTCCCAACACACACCCCCTCGGAAAGATGACCATAAAGGCTGATCTTGTTTTTGAAGAATACAGCTAAGTTCCTAAAAGTCATAAATACTCTGCGCATAAATTCCAGTTTTAAGGACTCATTGTTGCAGTTTTATCCATGCAGTTGGAGTTGATCTCCACGAAAAACTTCAGCTAGTTAAGGAGAGCAATTCAAATGCCAATCTTAAACGTGTAAGGAAACCGGCTCAGTTTTTTGCTCCTGAGGAAGTTTATGTTATAGAAGATGAAAATGAAGCCGAACATAAATCTTTTGCCCAAAGACCTCCCGATTCGATTGAATCTAAAAGGGAAAGTTCTTCAATGAGAGAACCAGAGAATTCTTCTGGATTTCAAGTAGCTCATTTCATTTACAACCTTTTATCTTGTCATCTAAATCCTTTTTTATTGCGGGCCCAGTTTGAACCTCTTGGATGAAGAACTAGAAGGTATGGGATTATGCAGTGATTTTCATTAGATATCCTAGTATCTTTTTGCCTATTTCACGCAGCATTTCCGCCTAAAAAAATTCTGTAGGAGAGCTTGCTACTGGAATTGAAAATGATGATTGTAAAATCATCACTGAGTAATCAATATTTGACCATATACGAGAAGAAGCCAAGAACTTTCCTCTCTCGACTCCAAACAATGCCTATTCTCCATCATCTGGAGGCTTAATTCTCACAAGAAAACGCTCTTCTGACCAAGAGGAGCAAAATTCGTCAACAGATATTGCTTGATCCTTTGCCAGAATCCACAGGGACAGAACAGATTGCTGATGATCACAGCAACAATCTAATCGGAAAGCATCATATTACTGCTGGGAGCTCAGTTACAATTAATCTCACGGATGAATCAAGTGCATTTTTTACGGAAATTTTGTACGTAACTCGTCATTTCTTATTCTAGTTTGGTTTTTTAAAACGTTACTTGGTCACCCAAAGTTATCTTCCATCTGAACATGAAGCTTTCTCGTTTGTCTGACTGAAGAAGCAATATTTGATCACATAAGAAAAAAAGTCCAAGAAATTTCCAGTAATCAACACGCTAAAGTCGTTGGATCTGTACCGAGGAACACAACTCAGTCAATCAGCCAGGATTTAGCAATGCTACGTTAGGAACATCAACAGATGCAATGGTCATTTCAGAACCGGAACCTGGGGAAGTCAACAGAGACGCCTGTGGCACCAAGGTTGGCACAAAGGCGAAAAACAATGTACTCCAAGGAAGTTCCGGTGGAGCAAATGGAGAATTGGCTGTTCCTCCCAAAGTTTCAAGCACCAAAACTGGCACATCATCCGTTCAAATGCTATCATTTGATATTTCAATGGTGAAGAACAGCAAGCATCTAGCAGATCTTGGAAGCTCTATCCAGGATGGTCGGAAAGACAAGCCATTTCCAAGTGACCCAAAAAGGCAGTGCCGCTCACTGGCCTCTACAGACCAAGCCAGGGAAGTAGACTCATTTCTAGGCTTTCAGAGTGTTTTTTCATTCCTCTGATTTCCTTTTACCTTTCAGCACTACAAAATTGGCAGTTGCGTTTTTCTAATTTCTCAATTTCATCGGAAAATTTGTAGCACTTCATTGCTCTTTCTATCTTCATTTTCTTTAATAGGACCGAAAACTGATAAATGAAACTTGGCTGAATCCTGGTAATGGCGTTTTGGTCGTGTTAATATAGTCAAGAACAGGCTAAAGTTCAGTAATTTTAATCAAGCACTACAAAAAAAAAGTACTTAAATAAACTGAGTTTGTCTTTCATATACATTGACTCTTGTTTCCAAAATTTTGTTTCAGTGCAAAATTTGAAGACAGTAATGGTAGGCAAACATCTGCTTAAAAATTGTTTGAATCTGCAGAGAAACTTCGGCAAAGTCCATCAGCCTTTTGACAAATACAAAGCACACATTGTTTATATTAACATCGGTATGACTGAGGGAACCATTTTGACAACAGGTAATGCTTGGTATTTACTATTAAAGTAAATATACCGTAGCATGGTATATGCATGATTGCCAGCAAACAATACCTGCCAAACAAGGGGGAAAAAGAAAAAGAATGAGAGAAGCTTAACATAATTTGATACCTGAATTATACATCTTTTAACATTTTGTACCTAAAACAAAAAATCAACAATCACTTAGCAGATTATCCCAAAGGACTAATTCTGTAAAATACTGATGTGAATGCCATGAAGTATATTTGACAAGATTTGAACCATTTAAAAGTTCATTTACAAGTAGAACTTTGACTAGAAAGAGATGTACCAAAATGGAGCACTAGGTGACGACAAATCAAGAAATGGGTATGGCCACCTGTAACAGAGAATTTTCACAGTTCTTGGATAAGAAAGTTTTGTGCATTATTTTGAACGATAATAGTAAAACCGACATTACCAGATCGAGACACAGGCATGAACAATCCACTGGAAAATAACAAAAGCACCCGTCCATAAGATGAAGTAAGAAATTCGAAACCAAGGGAACCGCTGGAAGGTAGTTGATAGATATACACAATTCAATGTTATTATGATGAAAAGAAAAGCGGTATCAGTTAAACAAGATTGAAAAACAACAAATATTTTACCAGGCTATTCAAGGCTGTATCACCGAGAAGTAGGATGACATTGAGTGTATGCATGTTCACAGTCATCTGAAATACAGAGACGTGGATTAAGTTTTGTCTAGGTAGACTACAAGCAAGGAAGAAATACAAAACAAGTTCAAGTTGAAACATCAACCAACAGTTTTGATATAAGAATTATAAGAAAAATAATGTACCAAAAAAAGGTATTATTAGAAAAAAAAAATAGAATGAATGGATCTTCTTTAACTGGAGATGAGATATAGAGAAATGGAAATCGTCCTCTAAACTTGCGTTACTTGGATTTTATTGCTTGTGTCAGACACCTGTACGTGTCTGATTGTACGTGTCTGATTGTATTTGGAGGGTCTTTGAAGGATCATATCCTTATACTCATGTTTGGATAAGCATTGAACATGGGTATTTCGAGAAAAAAAAATGAAGAGATGGAACAGCTTAGTATGATTCTATGAACTTGAACTACATGATGTGATGATCATTTCTAAACTTTGGATGTGATTGAATTCCTATTATAACGAACAAGTTCGTATACAGGAAGATATTGAAAGCAATAACCAGATGAACAAAGGGATACAGAACTCACAAAATTCAATGCATAATCTTCGATGGTAAGAAACGGAAAAATAAGGCACCAATAAATGAGGTCAGTAAGCATCACTGCTCCAGCATTCATCTACATATGAAAAATCAAAATGAGATTTAACATAAAAGTTCTGAGTACTGTAAAAGCCGCATGAAAATCTCAAAGGATTTGCAGTGCTACAAAAAGTGATTGTAGAGTATCCGTATGGTTCACTTGAATGGCGAAAGAGAATTTACCTGGAATATAACTTGAAAGAGATAACTAATGACGCTTGCAGCTTGTGAAACATCGCATTGTTCCTGCAGATTTAAGGCTTTTCTCCGTGCATCAGCATCTTTTCTATTAGTTAAAGGTGTGTAGTATCCTTGCTCGGTATCGAACTTAACATGCTGGTCATTAGAGCCGCAGCTACTCATTTTATGATGCTGGTAGCACCCGTAAATAGAGAGCAATGTTCCGAACTGCAAAAAAGAGGTGAAAATCAAACAGTCATATGGATACAACAGTTTTGTTGTGGAAGCAGAAACATTGGCACAAAGACTAGGAAAAAGAAAAGTGTAAGGCATACCCCAAAATAAATGGTAACCAAAGTAAAAGTCCACCTGTCCAGAACCGAAACTTGAAGTTAGAACATTTTGTTTTACACCCTCCGGAATTAGCTTTATGATTCTAATCGACATGAACAATACATTGGATTTAAGCTCATTCAATTTAAAAGCTACATTAAATAAACAGTATTAGTAACTTAATACAAGGCAAGCTCAAAGAAGAAAGAATTGCTTACTGAGTATAATAGTAAAAAATGCGACCTCCATTGGTGATGATTTTTAAAACAATGGTTGCGAGAGCTAAACAAAACGCAACGAACCGATAACCCAGCAGCCAAATGGGATGGATTTGTTGAAGACAAGGCCTCCAAACATCATCATCGTATAACTCATCGACACTTAAATCTTCATGTCTTTCTTTTCCATCACGTTTAACTTGTTTCAATCCTTCATATTTCCAAATTATAATCAATGATACGACAAGTGGTGTTGAAACTATAAATGAACATATCAAAACCCTCCAATTCAACCAATAACTCAAGCTTGTTGTATCTGAAGTAGTCAACAGCTGCATCCTGCTAACCCCAGTATAAGTAGCATCATAATATCAAATTTGTTACTACAACAAAATGTTCAGAAAGCAAACTAATTCATAAGCTTCGTTGCTGCATGGCTTAAAATGCAGTTCTTGATTTCCATTTGTATGTATTCATTAATCAAAAACAGAAACAGAAATGGGCATTTGAGATCAGTAACCATTTAATTAATGAAACCCAAATCAATTAAATTAAAAACTTCATTACATATTTCATCAAGTGAAAAAAAAAAAACCAAACAAATTTTAATTTTCATTGCTACTGCATCAGATTCCCGTAAACTAAATGAAAACCAAAAAGAAAAAGATAAGAGATTACTCACATAAAATACGACGAAACAAAATGGTTGCTTTGATTAAAATGAAATCTCAAAATTTTAGTTAACAAGAAAACAAAAAGAAAGGAGAAGAAGCAATGAGAAAGAGAGGCGTGTTATGTTGAGGAAAATGGATAATTTAGAAAGTCGGTGTCGGGGAGCGGCGCAAAGTAGGAGGTGGCGGCATATGCTGACTTCTCTTGCTTCACTATGATATTATGATTACGATGGATTTTTGTTCAACTGATAACGATGGATTGTGTAGATTTCTCATATATATATATATATATATATATATATTTTGTTTGTTTGTTTGTGAATCTACTATATTTAGATTTTTTTATGGAAATATTATGATTATCATTCGTAATAGATTCTGAGAGGATTCATATTAGTAATAATTTTCGCATTTATTTTATTTTATTAAATTTGTTTGTTTTATAAATTTAAATATCCTATAATATATTAATTCGAAGAATTTAGATGTTGTCATACACAGGACATAAAAAATGACTAAAAAGTTGAAAAAATTTAAATTGAGTAAATTAAATTGTATTATTCAGTTTGTTTGAGTCAGTTTAAATAATTAATTCTTTTTTAGTTCAAGTCGAATTAAATTTTATATTTTAAATAACTCGAATAATAGATTAGTGTAAATATTCATTTGGTTTCTATTAATTTAAAAATAAGCAATTTGATTCCTTACAACAAAACTTACAAAATAATTTTCAAGACTTTTAAAATAATTTTAAACTGTCATAATTTTTTAAATATAAAAATTAAAAATTCTAAAACCTTCTAAAGAATATAAAAAAGTTTTTTTAAAAAATCCAAGATAATAATTTTGAGGACTTAAAAAGTAAATTATTAAATCAAATTTATCATACTAAAGTATATTGTTTTATTCTCTTATTTTACTTTGAAAGGGTTTTAAATATATATATATATATATATATATATATATATATGATTTCAAATTTATGTGCTCTAACATGACATTAGTTATATTATAACAAAATTGTAATTTAACATGTTTAATTTTTTAATTTAACTCGATTGGTTCAATTCAAATTTCATTTTATTCGATTGAATTTGAAAAAATTTAAATCGAGTTAGAAGGATAAAATAAGAGTAAATCAATTTAACTAACTCAAAATTTTTCATTCGATTTAATTGAATGCTCACCTCCACTTTAAAAATTATATCAATTGAGTTATTTTATTACTAAAACTATTAATATCACTGTAATACAAAATATATGCATGTATTTTTAAATTTTAATTATTTCACAATAGCATTTAAATTAGTCCTAAAAGATTTTATCATCCAATATTACTAATCACATCATGTTTTTATCAAAATGATTAATATCATGCACTTTTGATTACTAAATTAACTTTACTTAACATTTTAACTCAGTTACTTTAAAAGATTTAATTATATTGCATTTGTAAGAGTCCAATTTTAACCGGACTAAAATAAATTAGAATAAAAAAATAATAAATAATATCCAATCCATTTACAATAAATGGGCTTAAAGCCCAAATCAATTCACACTTACAAACCATAAAACAAATGACCCAACACCCAAACAGATGCCCAAAATACCCGTGGCCTAAACCTCAATCAGCCCAAAGTTTATTTGGCCCAAAGGGGCCCACAGCTTCAACAGTTTCAGACCTAGGGTTTCAGAGGAAACCCTAAGAGTCGCAACACCCTTCTCCATTGCGCCGCAATCCCCAAATTCTAACCACCAGTCACGCTTCATATCCCGTCGTCCAGCCCTCATCTTCGCCGTAGATGTCGCCGCCATTAACCTGCAAAGTAAGGAAAGAAATCGACAGAAAACAGCAAGGATGAAAGACATGATTTTCTATATTTATTTTTGATTTATTTTTTGGGACTATAAAAGCCCCGATTTAATCTATAAAAGGGGACGATTTTTTCGAGTGAGGAAATACACAATACAATAAAAAATCAAAGAAAGAACAAGGTTTTTTTTTTTTTTTCTATTCTTCATTCCCCGAATCTGTTCTTTATTTATTTTTTTTATTTTTAGGCTTTTTTTTCCTTATATAAGAGTTAAAGCATATTAAAGAAAAAAAGAGAGGAAAATCTTACATTTTTCGAATTTGGCCACCGTGCACGGTGGCGAGCGACGGTGGCAGACGGCGATCGGAGTTCCTCGGAGCATCGTCGAAAATCGTCCGGCAAGAGTGAATAGAGAGATTCTCTCTCTGTTTTTTTTTTAAGAATGAAAGAAATTGATTTTTTTAATCAAAATTAAACTTATATAGTAATACCAAAACGATGTCGTTTTGGCTTAAGGCAATAAGCATCAAAATGGCGCCGTTTAGCTTTTACCCGAATTCCAACTCGATTCGACTCGAAGGATCCTCGTGTTATAAAGCGTAAGGGTTATTTGTGCTTTTAACCCTTCCTCATTATTTCAGTTTTACAATTAAGTCCTATTATACTTCTATTTTTTATAATTTAACCCTGCAATTTACTTTCTGTTTCAATTTAATCTGTCTTCCTTTATTTTTTTTAATCTAATGTATATTTAAATTATTTTATTATATTAAAATTTTACATTATTTTTTGTTAATTTTGTTAAAAATACATATATAATTTTTGTAGTATCTTTTTATTTCTTTAATTATTATTATATATTACTTGGTTTAATAATTTATATAAATTTATATATTATTTATTATATTACTTTTTTATAGTATTATATTATATTATATATCGTTTTTTAATTTTTATTTTGTATAAAGTCTATTATATCATATAACTTATTTTATTTATATTATTTATTACATATATAATTTTTATGGTTAGTATATTATGTATATATTAATGTTTATACTTAAAATTATTATATATTATTTACTAATTATTTTTATGTATAATCTTTATATATTTATTAATTATTTTATATTATTATATATTATGATTCTTATTAATTATTATATACATTAATCAGTATCTTTATATTTGTTTATTTAGCTTGTTTTATTTATTTATTTATTCATGTTATATTATTTATTAATTATTTATTGTTAGAATTGATATGAATGTTACAATGTCTTACTCATACCTTTTTTTAAATAAAAATACCTTTTACATTAAAGATTTTGTTTTTAAATATTTTTTAACAGTGATATGTGATATTTGGAGTCTTCGGGAAATAGTGCCCTAACGTACTGGGTCGCGATTTTTCGTTTGACTAAATAACTAAATATCATTTTACAAGTTTTATAAATCATAAGATGACTTTGATTACGAAGGTTTTAAAACATCGTGTCCTAATATACTGGATGTGATGTTTATATTCCCTCGGAACAAAGAAATCTCAAGTTTTAAATCAAAAAACCTATTCTTGAGAATTCAAAACATTATTTCCTAACTTATTGGATATGATGTCTTGTGTCTCGATATAGGAATTTTCTAAATTAAAAGCGAGCCGAGTTTCAAAGTCGTGAGGTGATATTTCCTAACATACTGGATATAACATTTTATTTCTTTGAAATAGGTAAGTTTTGGTTTTCTCATAAAAGGATCATATTTTAATTTTTTTTATTAGGTACCAATTTTTGAGCGTTATGAGGGTGCTAACCCTTCCTCATACGTAACCGACTCCCGAACCCATTTTCTTGTTTTTTGCGAACCAAAATCAAATGTTTAAAAATAAAACGCTTTACAAGGTGATCCAATCACACCTAAGTAAAAAGGATTGGTGGCGACTCCCATTTTGATTTAAAAGTCGATCCCCGTTTTTCAAATTCGATTTTAAAATGGTTTCGACAGCTTGGCGACTCCACTGGGGAAATAAGAGAGTCAGGCCATAAAATTGATAATTTCATGTCCTTTTGTTCGATTTTAAAAATCAGGTTTAAAAATTATGATCCTTTTTATTTGCATGCGATTCTGTTTACATGAAATATCTTTGCATTGCATTTGCATGACCGCTGTGGTCACACCCTTAAGTGGGAACAAGAAGCTACTCCTTCGTGAGGTTTACACCTCCGTGCAGGATAGTGAAACGTTTCTGGAATACATCCGTACTTATGTCTTCGTGAGGTTTTCACCTCCGTGTAGCCATAGGGAAATGTATTCCCCTGAACTGAACCGGATCCATATGAGCCTATAATGGGTGAGGATCGAGGAATCTTCTGGTTCAGGTACCTCAATTTTAGAACTAAACCACATGTAGAAAACCTAAGGGCCTACCCTACGTAGAATCATGTCAAACCCTAGTGGTCACCCTGATAGATTCTATGTTATTTATTTTCCTATGCTAATGGGTTTTCTTTTATTTTGATTGCATTGCATTCCCATCATAGAAAAGAGGTGTTGATTTCAAATTCGATTACTAAATAGAAAAGTTGGTCATAAGAAAATGGATTTTTTGACAAAGTGGATTATAATACGGTCCTCTGAATATAGTCCAAGTGAATACAATGAGAGAAGACTGATAGTCCGTGAAGGAATACAAGACCTTATCACCCAAAGATTCAAGTTGACAAGACTATTCGAAGATTACCACGGCTCGATATTCTTGAAGAAGCTACCAAGTGAACAGGATTCGCAGTCTAGATCAAGCAAAAGGAGCTAGAGAAGGCATCTATTAGAAGTTTACAAGACTTGACTTTTGCGAAGAAGGGATTCATATTTTCACTTGGACTATGAGGACAAGGCCGTGTATGCGATCCGCTTTGTGTAAATATTTATTTTCTAGTAAATTTTTTCTAATGTAACTGAATTCAGAGTCAACGTCTCTCTTTTTTGCATTTGCATTACATCATATTTTACTTGTTTTATATCTTATTCTGCGGTGCTAATTTGTTGTGTTTATTTTTGTGCATATCATTTCATATTTTAAGAGGTATCGATTCATGGTCAGTTTCTAAGTTAGAAAGCTGGTTATGGAGAATGGGTTCCTTGATAAAATGGAAGACAATGCAATCGTTCATATATAGTTAGAGCATAGACAATTAGAAAAAGAGGGTATGGATTCGTTTGAGTAAGAGATAAATGGGGCAGCACTAGAATCCCTACCACCTGTGCCTCTTGATGCTATTCTGATCAAAGCAGAATCAGATGTGAAGAAGATTGTACGACACCCTGTGGCAAGGCGTGATGTTGGAACTAAAAGGCAAAAGGTAACTATACTTATCAATCACTTCAAAGTGAGTGTGAGGAGTACGGATAAACATTTCTACCAGTACAACATTTCTCTTTCATATGAAGATGGTCATCCCCAGACCAGAACGAAAGCTTAATCGATGTAATGCATGAAACCTACAAGAACGATTTGGATGGAAAGAATTTTGCCTATGATGGTAAAAAAAGGTTTATTTATTATAGGTTTGCTACCAAATAATAAGTTTGAATTTACTGTTGTACTTGTGGACGTTGTACCTACCAGAAATAATGGAAATGCAAGCCCTTATGGCTAGAATAACTCGAATGGATGAGATTAAGAAGACCGTGTCATTCAAGAAATTGGTGGAGACATCTAGGATTGAAAGATGAGTTGTTGTGAACTTCTCGGCTCCTCGTTGTGATCTAAACAACATTGCAAGGGATTTGATTCGTTGTGAGGAAATGAAAGGAATTTGTATTAATTTCCCAAAGAGATAAACTAGAATAGACACCTTTCACTTGTGGTTAGAGTTGAAAAAATGTTTGATACAATCTAAATTTCCTAAAGCTCCGTAGTTCTTTCTTTGTCTGCCCATTGATAGGAAAAATTCTGATCTTTATTGGCCATGGAAGCGGAAGAATCAACATTACATAGTGATGAACTTTTGATCGGACTTCTTGAAATAAGAGAGGAACGCTTCATCATTCTTATGATCAAGTTAAGAGTTGAGATTACCTTATGAGTGAAGTAATAGTTTAGATTCAAGAGGTAGTTGATCATCTATAGATTTTGGAATCACAGGCTGATACGTTGAGCATGAAGTATGAGCTACAGTCCAATCGTAGTCAAGAGCTAGCTCCATTGCTTGGGAAAATTAAAACTTTAGGACTCAGGGCGAAAGGTTATTTGTAGTCCATTTTATGTAAAAGAATTTGTTTTCTAATAAAGTTTTCTAAAAATGAAGTTGATCAGAATTGATACCTCTTTGCATTCATGCATTCGCATTACATCGCATCATTTGTGTTAGACTTTTACAAGAGAATCCTAATTAGGTAAAAATATTTTAGAGTTAACTTGGAAAACATGGAGCAAAGGTTGGAAAGAATAGAACAAATGCAAAAATAGATACATAGGCAATTGACCAAGATTTAGCAAGAAATGCAGGAATAAATGTTAGAGTTCCAAGAGAATGTGATTCACCAGCTAACCCAGTTAATAGCCGGAGGACTTAGAAAAAGGAGTGGCTCAGTGGAAAATAGTGAGGATGACGAGGAAGACATCGTTTACTCTCTAATGGGTGTTAAACCAAGCAATGATCAAGCCAAACCTGTTGCTCTGGTAAAAATGAAGAAAAGAAGAGAAGGGACCTCAAAAGCCCTGAAGAAGAAGGAAAAGAAAATGAGTAATGCTTGTAGGTGTAACTCTGAAAGGCTCTAATTTACGCCAATCCCCATGACGTATACGGAGCTATATCAAAGTTTATTTGATGCACATGTGGTGTTCCCATTTTATTCAAAACCGTTGCAACCTCCATTCCCAAAATGGTATAACGAGAATGCCCAATGTGAGTACCACGAAGGAATAAAGGGCCACTCAATCAAAAACTGCACTACATTTAAAAAGTTTGTCGAAAGGTTTATTAAAATGGGAGTTGTGAAGTTCGATGATCCATCAAAACTTGATCACTTTAATGAGAAAGTGAATGCAGTGATTGAAGGAGGAGACAAGAAAGTTGCTACTCCTTGAAGAAATCAAAGAGGGAATCAGAAAACGAAGTTTCCAAACCCTTGTGTAATTGGGAGTGTTTTGAATAGTAAGACTGTGAAAGAAATCTCTGTACTTTTAGGGCTAATCTAGAGTAATTTTCAAAACAGGCTTGTTGTCTTGGGCCTAGAGGCAACAAGAACTCTTTTGTGAAATAGGCTTATGTTCAAAATTTTATTTCAATAAAATGCATCTTTTTGAATACATATTCTTTTATTGTTTACATTTCATAATGTACATTTTTCTTACCAATATTCTTTCATTCTTTACCATACTATCCAAATAATCATCCTTAGAATCATTTGTTCTCCTTCGTATCTAGGCACCCAGATATCAACGTCATGAGCGACGTTGTTACTGATTCTCTTTTTGAACAAGATATGGGTCTAGGGGATCTAAGGACTTTGAAGATAACAGATATTGTAATATATCTTCTGACTTGTTAAGAATGACTTAGCAAGATGAAAAACAGACCTTACTTTACAAAAGGGTCATTGTATATTGCAAGCCTAGAAAGGGGTAAAGATCGAAGCCTAGCTCACCACCAAAATAAGGCAAGACATAATTGAGTTGTTTTCAAGAATTCAAAGATGTTTTCACACAATTATATCAGGACATGCCTTGGCTCATAAGGAGCAGGTTAAACATGAGAATCAAGCATTACCGATCTATATAGAAATGGGTGATATCAGTTATGCCAAATATAATGAAACAAGATTCATATGCCTACTCCAGTTCTTCATAAATTTTCCATATGTGGGGCATGGATGTGATGGGGCCAATCTCGTCAAAATTTTTTAACTAATATTGATTCATTGTCATGGTCGTCTTTTACTTCCCTAAGAGGGTGGAAGTAGCTTCATATGCCAATGTTACGAGGTCGAGGTTGTTAAAAAAAAGATCAGATGCTAGCAAAGAATGCATAACTATACAAAGTCAAAGTTTACAATTTGTCCAAAGATCAGGTAGCGTATCACTGTATAGCAAAAGTTGCCAAAAAAAAAGGCGACTTAGACTTGTAAGGATTGGCATAAGAAACTATCTTTTACCTTTTGTCCCATTGAACGTCAGCCAGAACCTTCACTGGGGCAACATCTTGCCCATTATGGAATTGAAGCGTTTTTGCCAATTGAATCTAATCGAAGAAGAGGTTAAAAGTTAACCATCATGGTCGGATGATGTGAGCTTACGACAAATAGGTTCATCCAAAAGAATTCCACAAGGGGAACCTGATGTTGAAAAAGATTTTTCCTCCACAAAATAATTTTAGAGGAAATCATATGCCGAACTGGGAAAGACTTATGTAGAGCCTGTTCTAGATGAGCATTGGTATTGATCGAGATGGATGGCTAAGACTTGCCTAATCCGGTGAATTCATGTTTGGTCAAGAGATATTTTACCTGAAAGAGGAAAGATCAAATTGAAAACCCGTAAAGGGCGCCTTAAAAAAAAAAAGAAAGAAAGAAAGAAAATGAGAGGCCAAGGCGAAAACTTGCAAAGGGCGCTTTGAGACCAAAAGGGCTTTGAGCTGAAAACCCGAAAAGGGTGGCTCAAAATTTGAATAAAAAGTGGGGCATACAGTAGTGTTGTTACATTTGAATTAACAATGAAGAAGTATGGTACGTCTTGGGGCATCGACAAAGTACTCCGGATCCCCTAAACACATATTGAGCTTAAAATGGTCCTCAAGAAGTTGGAACAAAGAAGCTCAGGCTGCGATATCTGGGGCACCTAGTTTTCCATCTTACTCCTTTTAAATTTTCTATCTTTGATTACTTTATTCTTTTCAAAGAAACACCTTAATCAACTTTCTTTTATAGCCTTTGCTATTTTTGCTTACTTTATTCTTTTTAAGATATACCAATCAATTTTCATTTATTGCTTTGGTTATCTTTGATTAGCTTATTTGTTTCAAGTAATGCTCCTGATTAATTTCTTTTTTGTCTATTGCTGTAATCTTTTTCAAGCATTTTATATTGAAATAATGATTTATGGACTAATAACATTTTCATAAAAGGAGTTTCGCATATTACTCTGGAAGCTTCTACATAGCATGAGAATCTGAAATAGGACTATTGTTCAGAACTCACCAAGCTTAAAGGATTGAAAACATTGAAAAATGATTATCTCTTTAGATTCTTATTGAATAAGATAATTTTGTTGGTGGTACCACATCGGCAAATGACAAACAAGGTCAATCCGAGTGTAAAAGAGGATCATTGTCGGGATACCCTGCATCCATTCAGACACACACATCTGGTCAGTACACCCAGGGAATGGTGTAATAGATTGCAAGTAATACAAGTTCTGTACCTCTGAGTGGTATGGGAGAAACCAAATCTCGCTCCCCTAAAGTTGCAGTGGGAGATACCAACTTCATGTCCTGATGTTCAAATGGGATTGACTCAGAAATTACATTGAGACAAGCTGGTCAAGCAAAACGTGATAAATGGACAAAAATAAAGAACAAATGAGTGATAACACCTAGAGAAGGAATCATACTCATAACATTTTTGTATCATAGCAAATTTCATTAGGTGCATTTGATTCATTCCAGTCATTGCCTTCTAATCCTAATCATTTTCATATTGCATTCATGTCACTCATAATACATGAAACTGAGTCTACAGGATATGTCATTCAGTAGACGGTGTAGCGATATAGGTGAAGTTTTAGATCTTATCTTCCTGAAGTTGCAGGAAGCGGATCAAAAGACACTTTCAGTCTTATCTCTCTGAAGTTGCAGTAGAGCAGATTGAAGAAAGCAAAAGATCTTATCTTTCTAAAGTTGTAGGAAGTAGATCAAAGATGTTTTAGTCTTATCTTCCTGAAGTTGCAGTGGAGTAGACTAAAAATGAAAGATTTTATCTCCCTGAAGTTGTAGTGGAACAAATCGACCGTAGAAGATCTTATCTTCCTGAAGTTGCAGGAAGTAGATCAAGACATTTTTAGTCTTATCTCCCTGAGGTTGCAGTGGAGTAGACTAGAGACAGAAGATTTTATCTCCCTGAAGTTGCAGTGGAGCAAATCGAAAATAGAAGATTTTATCTTCCTAAGGTTGTAGGAAGCAGATCGAAGATGTTTTAGTCTTATCTCCCTAAAGTTATAGTGGAGTAGACTAAAGACAGAAGATTTTATCTTTCTAAAGTTGCAGTGGAGCAAATCGAAAGCAGAAGATCTTATCTTCTTAAGGTTGTAGGAAGTAGATCGAAGATGTTTTAGTCTTATCTCCCTGAAGTTGTAGTGGAGTAGACCGAAAACAGAAGATTTTATCTCCTTGAGGTTGCAGTGGAGCAAATCGAAAACTGAAGATCTTATCTTCCTAAAGTTGTAGGAAGTAGATCAGAAGACGTTTTAGTCTTATCTCCCTGAAGTTGCAAGTGAGTAGATCAAAAAAGAAGATTTTATCTCCCGAGGTTGCAAAGTGAGCAAATCGAAATCGAAGATCTTATCTTCCTAAAGTTGTAGGAAGTAGATCGGAAGACGTTTTAGTCTTATCTCCCTAAAGTTGCAAAGTGAATAGACTAAAATGTAAGATTTTATCTCCTTGAGGTTGCAAGGAGCAAATCGAAATCGAAGATCTTATCTTCCTAAAGTTGTAGGAAGCGATCGTAAGACGTTTTTGTCTTATCTCCCGGAAGTTGCAGTGGAGTAGACTGAAAATAGAAGATTTTATCTCCCTGAGGTTGCAGTGGAGCAAATCGAAAATTGAAGATCTTATCTTCCTAAAGTTGTAGGAAGCAGATCAGAAGACATTTTAGTCTTATCTCCCTGAAGTTGCAGTCGAGTAGACTAAAAACAGAAGATTTTATCTCCCTGAGGTTACAGTGGAGCAAATCGAAAACTAAAGATCTTATCTTCCTAAAGTTGTAGGAAGCAGATCATAAGACATTTTAGTCTTATCTCCCTGAAGTTGCAGTGGAGTAGACTAAAAACAGAAGATTTTATCTTCCCGAGGTTGCGATGGAGCAAATCAAAATCGAAGATCTTATCTTCCTAAAGTTGTAGGAAGTAGATCGAGAAGACGTTTTAGTCTTATCTCCCTGAAGTTGCAGTGGAGTAGATTGAAAAAGAAGATTTTATCTCCCTGAGGTTGCAGTGGAGCAAATCAAAACTGAAGATCTTATCTTCCTAAAGTTGTAGGAAGCAGATCAAAAGACACTTTTAGTCTTATCTCCTTGAAGTTGTAGGGAGCAGACTGAAGAAAGAAGATCTTATCTTCCTGAAGTTGTAGGAAGTAGATCAAAATAAAATTTTAGTCTTATCTCCCTGAAGTTGTAGGGAGCAGACTGAAAATAAAAGATCTTATCTTCCTGAAGTTGTAGGAAGCAGATCGAAAAGCATTTTAGCCTTATCTCCCTGAAGTTGTAGGGAGTAGACTGAAGACAAAAGATCTTATCTTCCTGAAGTTGTTGGAAGCAGATTGAAGATCATTTCAGCCTTATCTCCCTGAAGTTGTAGGAAGCAGACTGAAGATAGAAGATCTCATCTTCTTGAAGTTGTAGGAAGTAGATCGAAAAGCATTTCAGCCTTATCTCCCTGAAGTTGTAGGGAGCAGACTGAAGACAGAAGATCTTATCTTCCTGAAGTTATAGGAAGCAGATCGAAGACACCAACAGATCTTATCTTCTTGAGGTTGTAGGAAGTAGATCGAAGACTCTTTCAGATCTTATCTTCCTGAAGTTGTAGGAAGCAGATCAAAGACATCAATTTGGCATTCTTGAAATTACAAGAAGCAGAATAAAGCTAGCAGACTTACTCAAACCAAGATGAAGTTCCAATACCATGGAAGTTGCAGTGGGGTTGGAATCATTTGAAGAAGACAAGGATCAAGAAGTCGGGGCTTGGCCAAGACCGGTCAAAATTGGTCCTTTTATAGTCTTTGCTCTATTCTCGTTACACGACAATGAGCAAAGAGGGGCAGCTGTAAGAGCCCAATTTTGACCGGGCTAAAATAAACTAGAATAAAAAAATAATAAATAATGTCTAATCCATTTACAATAAATGGGCCTAAAGCCCGAATCAATACCCACTTACAAACCATAAAACAGATGACCCAACACCCAAACAGATGCCCAAAATACCCGTGGCCCAAACCTCAATCAGCCCAAGGTTTATTTGGCCCAAAGGGGCCCACAGCTCAACAGTTTCAGACCTAGGGTTTCAGAGGAAACCCTAGGTGCCGCAACACCCTTCTCCATTGCTCCGCAATCCCCAAATTCCAGCCACTAGTCACGCTTCATAGCCCGTCGTCCAGCCCTCATCTTTGCCATAGATGTCGCCATTAACCTGCAAAGTAAGGAAAGAAATCGACAGAAAATAGCAAGAATGGAAGACATGATTTTCTATATTTATTTTTTATTTATTTTTTGGAAATACACAATACAAGAAAAAATCAAAGAAAGATCAAGGTTTCTTTTTTTTTTCTTTCTATTCTTCATTCCCCGAATCTGTTCTTTATTTATTTTTTTATTTTTAGTTTTTTTCCTTATATAAGAGTTAAAGCATATTAAAGAAGAAAAATAGAGGAAAATCTTACATTTTTTGAAATTTCGGCCACCGTGCTGCAAGGATGCATGGGCTTGGTGGTGGGCCGGTCGAGTTCCTCGGAGCATCGCCGAAAATCGTCCGACGAGAGTGAATAGAGAGATTCTCTCTCTGTTTTTTTTAAGAATGAAAGAAAATGGTTTTTTTTAATCAAAATTAAACTTATATAGTAATACCAAAACGACTTCGTTTTGGCTTAAGGCAATAAGCATCAAAACGGCGCCGTTTAGCTTTTACCCAAATTCGACCCGATTCGACCCGAAGGATCCACGTGTTTTAAAGCGTAAGGGTTATTTGCGCTTTTAACCCTTCCGCATTATTTCAGTTTTACAATTAAGTCCTATTATACTTCTATTTTTTATAATTTAACCCTGCAATTTACTTTCTGTTTCAATTTAATCTGTCTTCCTTTATTTTATTTTTTTAATCTAATGTTATATTTAAATTATTTTATTATATTAAAATTCTACATTATTTTTTAATTTTGTTAAAAATACATATATAATTTTTGTAGTATCTTTTTTATTTCTTTAATTATTATTATATATTACTTGGTTTAATAATTTATATATTATTTATTATATTACTTTTTTATAGTATTATATTATATTATATATCATTTTTTAATTTTTATTTTGTATAAAGTCTATTATATCATATAACTTATTTTATTTATATTATTTATTACATATATAATTTTTATGGTTAGTATATTATGTATATATAAATGTTTATACTTAAAATTATTATATATTATTTACTAATTATTTTTATGTATAATCTTTATATATTTATTAATTATTTTATATTATTATATATTAAGATTCTTATTAATTATTACATACATTTATCTCGTATCTTTATATTCGTTTATTTAGCATGTTTTATTTATTTATTTATTCATGTTATATTATTTATTAATTATTTATTGTTAGAATTGATATGGATGTTACTGTTGTCTTACTCATACCTTTTTTTAAAAAATAAAAATACCTTTTACATTAATGATTTTGTTTTTAAATATTTTTTAACAGTGATATGTGATATTTGGAGTCTTCGGGAAATAGTGCCCCAATGTATTGGGTTGCGATTTTTCGTTTGACTAAATAACTAAATATCCTTTTACAAGTTTTATAAATCGCAAGATGACTTTGATTACGAAGGTTTTAAAACGTCGTGTTCTAACGTACTGGATGTGATGTTTATATTCCCTCGGAACAAAGAAATCTCAAGTTTTAAATCAAAAAACCTATTCTTGAGAATTCAAAACATTATTTCCTAACTTATTGGATATGATGTCTTGTGTCTCGATATAGGAATTTTCTAAATTAAAAGCGAGCCGAGTTTCAAAGTCGTGAGGTGATATTTCCTAACTTACTGGATATAACATTTTATTTCTTTGAAATAGGTAAGTTTAGGTTTTCTCATAAAAGGATCATATTTCAATTTTTTTATTAGGACATGTTTTTATCGATTAGGTACCAATTTTTGGGCATTATGAGGGTGCTAACCCTTCCTCATACGTAACCGACTCCCGAACTCATTTTCTTGTTTTTTGCGGACCAAAATCAAATGTTTAAAAATAAAACGCTTTACAAGGTGATCCAATCACACCTAAGTAAAAAGGATTGGTGGCGACTCCCATTTTGATTTAAAAGTCGATCCCCATTTTTCAAATTCGATTTTAAAATGGTTTCGACAACACTGATAATAAAAACTAAAAACTTCACATCAAGTGACCCTTAAAAATATAATTTAAATTTAAAAAAAATAAGATACTAGTCACTATTTTAAATTACGATTTTTTTTATATCATAAATACATTTTGGAATTTTTATAAAAATATATTATTGGGTTAATATATTTTTGTGTGAAAATTATCGATTTTCACTCTTAAAAACTTATGCAAAAGATGCATACTACCTTTCATTTCTTCTAGTTTGAGTTCTCTTCTACCCTGATAAGATCTCTAGTAAGCTTGAAAATATTTTAGAAATTGAATTGAGAATTGAATTGATTATCTTGCTCTTGAATCTGTACAATGACTAGTATTTATATAAATGTTGTATGAGTAACTGTTGTTAACAATTCAGCAATTGCATAACAACTTGACAGCTTGTGCATAACAAACTAACAGATTAACATGAGACTAACAGAGGGCCTTTCTTAGACTCCTAACTTTCTCCCAACTTCTCCTCAAGTAAAACCTAAAGAAAATTGCGAAAATGTACAAAGGACGAAATAGATAGGGGTTTGGTGTAAATGTCAGCAACCTGATCATAAGTCGGGACCTCACCAACAACTAGTGATCCATTAGCAACTTTTTCACGGACAAAGAAGAGGTCGAGCTCAACATGTTTTAATTTAGAGTGAAGAACATGATTGGCTGCAACAGCGACGGCACTAGAATTGTCACACCAGATAGCTGGTAGATCGGTAGCACATAGATGTAGTTCTTATAGCAACGAGAGTAACCAAGTAACATCACTAGTAGCGACAGCCAGACTCCGATATTCAGCCTCAACCATAGATAGAGACACTAGTTGTTGTTTTTTAGATAACCATGAGATGGTGTATGTCCAAAGTATACACAATACCCTGTCGTTGACCAACGATCACCAAAATCTAACCCCCAGTTGGCATCAGCATAACCCACTAAGGACAATCTGTCAGACGGACAGAAAACTAGCCCATAATCAAGAGTGCCATGTAAATACCACAAAATTCGTTTTAACGCAACCAGATGCACAGTAGTCGAAGCATGCATGACTTGACAAACTCTATTTACGGCATAAGCAATATCAAGTCGAGTTAGGACTATATATTATAGAGCACTAGCAAGACTCCTATATTCAGTGGGATCACTTAGACGGTCTCCTTCATCCTTTGATAAAACAGAAGAACTGATCATAGGTGTGAGAACACTTTTTGCATTTGCCAAGCCACTTCTGTCAATGAGTTCTCGAATGTACTTGTGCTGACATAAATGGAGACATCCAGTGGAGGACCATGTAACTTCAATACCAAAAAAGAAATGGAGGTCGCCCATGTCTTTAAGGGAAAATTCACTATGTAATTGTTGAACAAAAACATCAATGCTATTTGGCAGACTTCTAGTAACAATAATATCATCCACATAAACCAAAACATATAGAGTGGAGGCAGGCGTAACGCGAACAAATAAAGAAGTATCAAATTTGGACAATACAAACCCAACAGAGAGAAGGAAGCACTTCAGTTAATCAAACCAGGCACGTGGAGCTTACCGTAGCCCATATAAAGCTTTAGTCAGACGACATGCCAAGTGCTCACCATGTGGACCATATTGAACATATCCTGGAGGTTCTGCATAAACACCTCGTCAGTGAGATCTCCATTTAAAAAGGCATTATTAACATCAACTTGACGAAGTTGCCAGCCGTTAAAGACAGTAACAAACAATATGGTTCGAATAGTAGCAAGTTTAACCACAAGAATAAACGTCTCCTTGAAATCACATTCGGGAACCTGAGAACAACCTTTTGCCACTAACCGGGCCTTACGAAAATCAATAGTCCTGTAAGGATTTTTCTTAACCTTAAATATCCACTTACACCCAATAACCTTCCGACCATGTGGCAAGGGAACAAGATCCCAGGTAGAGTTTTGAATGAGAGCATCATACTCGACTTGAGTGGCCAAACGTCATTCCTTACTAGCAAATGCCTCATCAATCATGCGGGGTTCACAAGTAGAAGTTTCAACAGAGAGAGCCTTAGGTTTAAAAATCATGGCCTTAATCTCGTAACCATGGAATGTGTATTACCCACATGCTGAGGAATAGTCGAAGTATCGAAAGAAACAAAGGGCAACCCGAAAGGAGTGGAGCCTGTGGGCAAGGAATCGGAGATATCTTGAGAGTGGACTAAGACAGACGGAGTGAAAGACAGATCAGAAGATAAGGTTGATACCACAATAGGTCATGTGAGCGAAGACTCAGTGGATCTACTAGCCACAATAGGAATGCAGGTGGAAACACATTGTCTAGATGAAGAGAATTCTGCAGTAGTCTTAGGAAATAAGAAACGAGTTTCATCAAACATAACGTGTCAAGACAAAATTACCTTACCATCTGGGGTAAGGCATTGATAACCTTTACGTTGAGAAAAGAATGGCTAGAGATATAGAAAACAACAACACCCAAATACACGTAAATGATTATATGTGGGATCCTTACCATGAAGAACTTTAAAAGGAGGTTGCCCTTTCAGTACATTCATGGGAAGACGGTTAATAAGATGAACAGCACAACAAAACACATAGCCCCAAAAGGCCATAGGAAGATTCGCCCGAGTTAACAAAGTAAGGCCTATATTAATAATGTATCGATGTTTACGTTCAACCACCTCATTCTGTTCGAATGTATGGGGACAGGAGAGCCGATGAGTAATTTCATGATCGGTCAATACGGGCTTGAATGCACGAAACTCACTACCCCAATCACTCTAAAACAGTTTAATATCTCTCACAAACTGTGTTTTGACCATCCGTTAAAACTGAATAAAGTAATCTACAGCTTGAAACTTACGCTAAATAAGATAGAGCCAAGTATAGTGAGTACACATGTTAATAAATGAAACATAGTACCAATTATTTCCACAAGCAACTGGAGCAGGTCCTCATAAATCAAAGACAACTAAAGCAAAGAGTTCAACATATGCTGTGGTAGATTAATGAAAGGGAAATTTATGAAACTTCCCTTTTTGGCAAGCAATACAAAGAGTAGTAAGACAAGAATTATTTGATACAATCTGACATGTATCCAAAACAGACTTAACCATATGAGAAGAAGGGTGACCAAGTCTTCGATGCCACAAAGTAAAAATATCACAATTGTCGATAGATGACTGAAATCTAGTTTCTGAAGTAGAGGGAACTTCAGTAGATTGAACAGAAGCACTCGGAGAAAATTGGTAGAGCCCATCACAAATGTGGCCCCATAGCAAAATTTTCTGAGTCTTGATGTCCTTAATAACACAGTAAGACGAATAAAATTAAAAAAAAATGTTATTTTCAGTAGCAAATTGAGATACTAATAGGAGATTCTTTCGTATAGTTGGCACACACAAAACATTAAACAGATGAAGAAACTTAGTCTTTATGGGTAAAACAGAATTACCAATACTAGGAAATTTTGGTGGGAGTTCCACCACTCATGAGGAGAGGAGATATACCTGAGTATGGTGTGGACTCATTCAGGGCAGAGGTTTCTCGGCAAACATGTTGCATAGCCCCTAAATCTGGATACCAAGATGACGTTCCTATAGGCATAGGAATATATGAATCATTATCATCAAAATTAGATCCAAAATAAGTAGCATTAGAATTTGACCTGGTAAAATTGGTGAAATCAGACGCATGAAAGTCGGGAACTCGAGGCAACCCAACACAATATAGCGCCGAAGCAAGGTGAACACAAGCACGAGGTTTAGCCATCTAGGGAACATGCAACCTAGAATTCAGTCCAGAATTACCACCACTAATGAGCCGAAGCCCTTGTCCATGATCAAGCGAACCCTCAAATCGAACACAATTCGAAATCGACCCACTAGGATTTGTATTATTTGGTGGTGCATTAGGAGAAAATATTCCTCCACAATTGTAGCCCGCAGCAGACGTCCCAATAGCATTTATAAGTAGCCCAGCCATATTCATTATTGGCCCAGCCGTATTCAGCCTAAGTGAAGGACCATGTGCATTTGATCCAAAACTAGACCTACCCAAAGGCCCAAATTCATGGCCTGCCCCTTCACCATATGTACCAAAGGTGTGAGGGGCAACCCTAGGGTGTGAAAAATGTGGGGGAGCCATAATTGTTGTCGAGCCGCCCCACCAGCTCTAGGGAGAAATGTTTGCAAGACCAAAAGGAAAAAACCAAGAGGTAATCGGAATACAATATCAGCAACTTGCGGTGGCGCACTCGACGAGCCACCATAGACACCAAAACAAGCAACCTTTGAATTTAGATCGGCAAAAGTGGACGATGAAAAAGGCCTCACCATTGACGACGGGCCATTGTAATCACGATTAAAGCGATAGTAGCACCGTTGAGCCAAATGGCCAGACTGGCCACAGATTTGACATTGAACGTGAGAACGAAAGCCCCTCCCAAGACCAATGGGGGAAAGACTACCACGCGCAGCATCGACCACCATCGACAATGAACCGTCTTCACCAAATATGCATGAATCGGCACTGCTCAAGCCTGACTATTCTCGTACTCCAAAGAAAATCCACGAGACGTTGTAAAGGCAAAGCCTCTGACGAAAAAGACGCAAGGGTGAGCATCGCGTCAAACTCCAATGGTAAGCCCGCAAGCACAATTTCCACCTTTTCCGTTTCTGAAATTCAAGATCCAGACATGTCAAGTAAAGCACAGGTGCTTTGGATCCTCGCGATGTACTCTTTGATCGTTAGGGCACTTTTCTTGGTTGAGTGCAACTTATGACAGATGCGAGAGATCTTGGCTCCAGTAACAGCGACAAAAAGAAAAGTAGTTGTCGTCTAGACGTCACAAGCCAATTTAGCATCTGTGAAACAAGCCAAGAGAGAAGAACTAATAATAGAGAGAAGCCAGGAAGCAAGTAACTTATCTTGTTGAACATAGGATGAAGCGTCGGGATTCGAAACTAGAAATCCGTCTGGTGACTGCACGAATCTTGGCGAAGCAAGTAATGTCCCTTCTAAAAAAACCAGTCAAATTATATCCTTCAGTAATCAAACGGATATGTTGCTGCCATTGAATGAAATTATTGTCATTTAGCTTAACGGTGTCGTGACGAGGGAATGATTGAACTAGTTGAGCACTGGTGAACGACGAGCAAGTGTGAGTAACAATGGTGGAATTAGTAGAGACAGAGGTGGCCATAGAATCACAATACACAAGTCTCTAGAAGTAAAGCGACTGATACCATGATAAGATCTCTAGTAAGATTGAAAATATTTTAGAAATTGAATTGAGAATTGAATTGATTATCTTGTTCTTGAATTTGTACAATGACTAGTATTTATATAAATGTTGTATGAGTAACTGTTGTTAACAATTCAGCAACTGCATAACAACTTGATAGCTTGTGTATAACAAACTAACAGATTAACATGAGACTAACAGAGGGCCTTCCTTAGACGCCTAACTTACCCAAGGTGATTTTTTCTTGGTTTGTTATCTTTCCTTTTCTGTTAATATGTGTTTTTTTTTCCTTTGGTTTTCTTTAGTTTTTATATATATTTCTTCTGTGTGCAGCCCCCTAAGTTTATCTTCCACGAAGCATAGAGGTAGATGACCTACATTGCCGGTTTCTTTCTTTCTTTATTTTCTTTTTTATTTGTTCTTTGTTTCTTGTATAATAAAAAGCGCGATGTGCAGTTGGAATCAGCTTAATGGACTCAGACTCAGACTCTGAAGACTCTCTGACTGAGTCGGTAGGGTCAAATGATGTTGATGTTGGAGACAAAGAGGACTTGGATATCATTGATGACCAAGAGAATGCAATTGATGTTGCACAAGGGCAAGATGATATTGCCGAAGAATAAGAATCTTCTTAATGGCCAAGAGCCGAAGATGTTAAGCAAAAACTGTTGTATTCCGTTTATGCCATGGGTGCTGTACTGGTTTGTTCTGCCATAGGATACTACATTTACTATAAAAAGTACACTTGTTACATGTAGATTACATTTTTTAGCAGATAAAGAATAAATTAAATACTATTAATGGAAATAATTGAGCATTCAAAATGTTGTTAATTCTATTACTTACTTTGCTTCTATTTTTTTATAGTTAAAATATTGTGTTTAGGGATATTTTTTAATGGAATGGTGAGTTTTAAGGGTGAGAGAAAAATGGGACATTTTGGCATTGACCATAACAATCTTTAACTGAAAATCAAAATCATGCTTTCACTCTCTCATGTTTAACAACAGGGGAAAAGAAAGAATGGTTACATGTCACGAGGCTAGAACTTACGTCTAGCAAAACACACGACTTTAAGTGATTTTTTTTCACTTTAAATTCGTCTAAGTTAGCCAAACCCTCAAAATGGAGAATTCTATTAAAAATTCTTTAAGACATCGAAAAAATATAGCTAAAGTTACTTGAAACGAAAAGAGTAACAAGAGAGTTGAAAAGCTACAAGTAAGCAATGTACACAAAGTGTTTGAATAAATGCTATCAATATATTCTTAACTTAAGAATAACTGAATACAATGGGATAAATAAAAATGAAGGGAGAAACCTTTATTTATAGTTGTGCTCCCCTAAAACCAACAATACAGATTAAGTTGCATTGATAGTCAATATTACAACCTATCTACTATTGAGTGTCTTAAAGGATTTAAACTCTATACATCTTATCTTTTTACGATTTACACTATTTGCCCTAGTAACTCTAGTTTTACTGGAGTGTTGGGCCATCAAGGCTTCAAGTAGATGGGCTTCTCCATAGGTTCCACGGATTAAGTAAGTTCATGTGTAACACCCTAAACTAGGGGTTGTTAAAGATTTAATTATTTTTACATAGGTGTGCTTGAAGAAATAAATATTATCATTTTTAAGCATGTTTATGGTCTAAAAATAACCCCGAATTAGGTCAGATCTGGAAATAAAAAAAATTCTTTTAAAGTGTGTAAAAGGAGGAAGCTAGGTGAGATAGGGCTTAAATAAAATTTTGGGCGAAATTTGAAACAAAAGAATGGGCTTGGTATAATTGGCTTGGTGCGCCTAAGGGTGATGCAAGGGAGGTCTTGGGTTCGATTCATGAGAGAAACAAGGGGGGTTTTGTTTTGGGTTTTTTATTTTGGGACGTTAAAAGGAAGGGGCCAAGTAAGGAAGGCTTAAAAGATATTTGGTGTTGGATTTGGACATGAAAGTTGGGCTAGCTAAGTGGCAACCGTTGCGCCACTTAGGAGGGGAAGTGAAGATGGTGCAGTTCAAGCCATCAAGCAAGCGTTTTGGCATTTTAATTTTGAGGAATCGGCCTAGGAAGGCCTTATAATTAAAAGGTGAAGGCTTTATGTCATGAAAGTCTAATGGGAGAAGTGGCAAAGGGCGTTGGAAGTAAGGGCTGCGTGAGTGAGGTCTGGTGTTTGAACCAGAGTAGCAGCAAATTGACTTTTATTTTTTTTCAAGGCTGGCGTGAATGGGGGAGGTGATGGCATGAAATTGGACTCTTTAAGTGTGATGGATAAGCTTATATTTTTGCTCTAAATTTAGGCTGGAAGGGATTGTAGTAGTGGTTTAATTTCATTTAAATTGTTGATGGTGATAAAAGGTAGATCAAGACTCTTTCAGATCCGATCTTCCGATCAAAGACATCAATTTGGCATTCTTGAAATTACAAGAAGCGAATAAAGCTAGCAGACTTACTCAAACCAAGATGAAGTTCCAATACCATTGAAGTTGCGATGGGGTTGGAATCATTTGAAGAAGACAAGGATCAAGAAGTCGGGGCTTGGCCAAGACCGGTCAAAATTGGTCCTTTTATAGTCTTTGCTCTATTCTCGTTACACGACAATGAGCAAAGAGGGGCAGCTGTAAGAGCCCAATTTTGACTGGGCTAAAATAAACTAGAATAAAAAAATAATAAATAATGTCCAATCCATTTACAATAAATGGGCCTAAAGCCCGAATCAATACGCACTTACAAACCATAAAACAGATGACCCAACACCCAAACAGATGCCCAAAATACCCGTGGCCCAAACCTCAATCAGCCCAATTTAAAGTTTATTTGGCCCAAAGGGGCCCACAGCCTAATAGTTGCACCTAGGGTTTCAGAGGAAACCCTAGGTGCCAGAAGCACCTTCTCCATTGCGCCAATCCCCAAATTCCACCACCAACACGCTTCATAGCCTGGTCGTCCAAACCCTCATCTTTCTTGTAGATGTCGCCATTAACTCGCAAAGTAGGAAAGAAATCGATGTAAAATAGCAAGAATAGAAGACATGATTTTCTATATTTATTTTTTATTTATTTTTCGTGGCTATAAAAGCCCCGATTTAATCTGTAAAAGGGGACGATTTTTTTGAATGAGGAAATACACAATACAAGAAAAAATCAAAGAAAGAACAAGGTTTCTTTTTTTTCTTTCTATTCTTCATTCCCCTAATCATTTCTTTTATTTATTTTTTTATTTTAGTTTTTTCCTTATATAAGAGTTAAAGCATATTAAAGAAGAAAAATAGAGGAAAATCTTATATTTTTCAAATTTTACCAAAGTGCACAAGCGGGCGACAGTGGTGGGACGGCCACGAGTTCCTCGAGCATCGCCGAAAATCGTATCTAAGAAGAGTGAATAGAGAGATTCTCTCTTTTTTTAAAGAATGAAAGAAAATTGTTTTTTTAATCAAAATTAAACTTATATAGTAATACCAAAACGACGCTGCTTTTGGCTTAAGGCAATAAGCATCAAAACGGCGCCGCTTAGCTTTTACCCAAATTCGATTCGATTCAATTCAAGGATCCACGTGTTTTAAAGCGTAAGGGTTATTTGCGCTTTTAACCCTTCCGCATTATTTCAGCTTTTACAATTAAGTCCTATTATACTTCTATTTTTATAATTTAACCCGCAATTTACTTTCTGCTTCAATTTAACTGCCTTCCTTTATTTTATTTTTTTAATCTAATGTTATATTTAAATTATTTTATTATATTAAAATTCTACATTATTTTTTAATTTTGTTAAAAATACATATATAATTTTTGTAGTATCTTTTTTATTTCTTTAATTATTATTATATATTACTTGGTTTAATAATTTATATATTATTTATTATATTACTTTTTTATAGTATTATATTATATTATATATCATTTTTTAATTTTTATTTTGTATAAAGTCTATTATATCATATAACTTATTTTATTTATATTATTTATTACATATATAATTTTTATGGTTAGTATATTATGTATATATAAATGTTTATACTTAAAATTATTATATATTGTTTACTAATTATTTTTATGTATAATCTTTATATATTTATTAATTATTTTATATTATTATATATTAAGATTCTTATTAATTATTACATACATTTATCTGTATCTTTATATTCGTTTATTTAGCATGTTTTATTTATTTATTTATTAATGTTATATTATTTATTAATTATTTATTGTTAGAATTGATATGGATGTTATGTTGTCTTACTCATACCTTTTTTTAAAATAAAATACCTTTTACATTAAAGATTTTGTTTTAAATATTTTTAACAAATGATATGTGATATTTGGAGTCTTCGGAAATAGTGCCCTAACGCATCGGGTTATGATTTTTCGTTTGACTAAATAACTAAATATCCTTTTACAAGTTTTATAAATCGCAAGATGACTTTGATTACGTAGGTTTTAAAACATAGTGTCCTAACGTACTAGATGTGATGTTTATATTCCCTCGGAACAAAGAAATATCAAGTTTTAAATCAAAAAACCTATTCTTGAGAATTCAAAACATTATTTCCTAACTTATTGGATATGATGTCTTGTGTCTCGATATAGGAATTTTCTAAATTAAAAGCGAGCTTAGTTTCAAAGTCGGAGGTGATATTTCCTAACTTCTTGGATATAACATTTTATTTCTTTGAAATAGGTAAGTTTTGGTTTTCTCATAAAAGGATCATATTTCAATTTTTTTATTAGGACATGTTTTTATCGATTAGGTACCAATTTTTGGGCATTATGAGGGTGCTAACCCTTCCTCATACGTAACCGACTCCCGAACTCGTTTTCTTGTTTTTTGAGGACCAAAATCAAATGTTTAAAAATAAACGCTTTACAAGGTGATCCAATCACACCTAAGTAAAAAGGATTGGTGGCGACTCCCATTTTGATTTAAAAGTCGATCCCCATTTTTCAAATTCGATTTTAAAATGGTTTCGACAACACTGATAATAAAAACTAAAAACTTCACATCAAGTGACCCTTAAAAATATAATTTAAATTTTAAAAAAATAAGATACTAGTCACTATTTTAACTTACGATTTTTTATATCATAAATACATTTTGAATTATTATAAAATATATTATTGGGTTAATATATTTTGTGTGAAAATTATCGATTTTCACTCTTAAAACTTATGCAAAAGATGCATACTACCTTTCATTTCTTCTAGTTTGAGTTCTCTTCTACCCTGATAAGATCTCTAGTAAGCTTGAAAATATTTCAGAAATTGAATTGAGAGTTGAATTGATTATCTTGTTCTTGAATCTGTACAATGACTAGTATTTATATAAATGTTGTATGAGTAACTGTTGTTAACAATTCAGCAATTGCATAACAACTTGACAGCTTGTGTATAACAAACTAACAGATTAACATGAGACTAACAGAGGGCCTTCCTTAGACTCCTAACTTTCTCCCAACTTCTCCTCAAGTAAAACCTAAAGAAAATTGCGAAAACGTACAAAGGACGAAATAGATAGGGGTTTGGTGTAAATGTCAGCAACCTGATCACAAGTCGGGACCTCATCAACAACTAGTGATCCATTAGCAACTTTTTCACGGACAAAGAAGAGGTCGAGCTTAACATGTTTTAATTTAGAGTGAAGAACATGATTGGCTGCAATAGCGACGGCACTAGAATTGTCACACCAGATAGTTGGTAGATCGGCAGCACATAGATGTAGTTCTTGTAGCAACGAGAGTAACCAAGTAACATCACTAGTAGCGGCAGCCAGACTCCGATATTCAGCCTCAACCATAGATCGAGACACTAGTTGTTGTTTTTTAGATGACCATGAGATTGTGTATGTCCAAAGTATACACAATACCCTGTCATTGACCAACGATCACCAAAATCTAACCCCCAGTTGGCATCAGCATAACCCATTAAGGACAATCACGTATGTACGTAAAACTAGCCCATAATCAAGAGTGCCATGTAAATACCACAAAATTCGCTTTTAACGCAACCGGATGCACGATGAGTCGAAGCATGCATGACTTGACAAACTCTATTTACGGATAAGCAATATCAAGTCGAGTTAGGACTATATATTGTAGAGCACTAGCAAGACTCCTATATTCATGGGATCACTTAGACGATCTCCTTCATCCTTTGATAAAACAGAAGAACTGATCATAGGTGTGAGAACACTTTTGCATTTGCCAAGCCATCACAATGAGTTCTCGAATGTACTTGTGTTGACATAAATGGAGACATCCGTGGAGGACCATGTAACTTCAATACCAAAAAAGTAATGGAGGTCGCCCATGTCTTTAAGCGAAAATTCACTATGTAATTGTTGAACAAAAACATCAATGCTATTTGGCAGACTTCTAGTAACAATAATATCATCAACATAAACCAAAACATATAGAGTGGAAGCAGGCGTAACGCGAACAAATAAAGAAGTATCAAATTTGGACAATACAAACCCAGCAGAGAGAAGGAAGCACTTCAGTTAATCAAACCAGGCACGTGGAGCTTGACGTAGCCCATATAAAGCTTTAGTCAGACGACATACCAAGTACTCACCATGTGGACCATATTGAACATATCCTAGAGGTTCCGCATAAACACCTCGTCAGTGAGATCTCTATTTAAAAAGGCATTATTAACATCAACTTGACGAAGTTTCCAGCCGTTAAATACAGTAACAAATAATATGGTTCGAATAGTAGCAAGTTTAACCACAAGACTAAACGTCTCCTTGAAATCACATTCGGGAACCTGAGAACAACCTTTTGCCACTAACCGGGCCTTACGAAAATCAATAGTCCTGTCAAGATTTTTCTTAACCTTAAATATCCACTTACACCCAATAACCTTCCGACCATGTGGCAAGGGAATAAGATCCCAGGTAGAGTTTTGAATGAGAGCATCATACTCGACTTGAGTGGCCAAATGTCATTCCTTACTAGCAAACGCCTCATCAATCATGCGGGGTTCACAAGTAGAAGCTTCAACAGAGAGAGCCTTAGGTTTAAAAATCCTGGCCTTAATCTCGTAACCATGGAATGTGTATTACCCACATGCTGAGGAATAGTCGAAGTATCAAAAGAAACAAAGGGCAACCCGAAAGGAGTGGAGACCGTGGGCAAGGAATCGAAGATATCCTGAGAGTGGACTAAGACAGATGGAGTGAAAGACAGATCAGAAGATAAGGTTGACGCCACAATAGGTCGTGTGAGCGAAGACTCAGTGGATCTACTAGCCACAATGTAGGTGGAAACACATTGTCTAGATGAAGAGAATTCGCAGTAGTCTTAGGAAATAAGAAACCAGTTTCATCAAACATAACGTGTCAAGACAAAATTACCTTACCATCCGGGTAAGGCATTGATAACTTTACGTTGAGAAAAGAATGGCTAGAGATACAGAAAACAACAACACCCGAACACACGTAAATGATTATATGTGGGATCCTTACCATGAAGAACTTTAAAAGGAGGTTGCCCTTTCAGTACATTCATGGGAAGATGGTTAATAAGATGAACAGCACAATAAAACACATAGCCCCAAAAGCCCATAGGAAGATTCGCCGAGTTAACAAAGTAAGGCCTATATTAACAATGTGTCGATGTTTACGCTCACCACCTCATTCATTCGAATGTATGGGGACAGGAGAGCCGATGAGTAATTTCATGATCGGCCAATACGGGCTTGAATGCACGAAACTCACTGCCCCAATCACTATAAAACAGTTTAATATCTCTCACAAACTGTGTTTTGACCATCTGTTAAAACTGAATAAAGTAATCTACAGCTTGAAACTTACGCTAAATAAGATAGAGCCAAGTATAGTGAGTACACATGTTAATAAATGAAACATAGTACCAATTATTTCCACAAGCAATGGGAGCAGGTCCTCATAAATCAAAGACAACCAAAGCAAAGAGTTCAGTATATGCTGTGGTAGATTAATGAAAGGGCAATTTATGGAACTTCCCTTTTTGGCAAGCAATACAAATAGTAGTAAGACAAGAATTATTTGATACAATCTGACATGTATCCAAAACAGACTTAACCATATGAGAAGAAGGGTGACCAAGTCTTCGATGCCACAAAGTAAAAATATCACAATTGTTGATAGAGGATCGAATCTAGTTTCAAGTAGAGGAACTTCAAAGAGATTGAATGTAACACTCGGAGCAAATTGGTAGAGCCCATCACGAATGTGGCCCCATAGCAAAATTTTCTGAGTCTTGATGTCCTTAATAACACAGTAAGATGAATGAAATTAAAAAAAATGTTATTTTCAGTAGCAAATTGAGATACTAATAGGAGATTCTTCCGTATAGTTGGCACACACAAAACATTAGACAGATGAAGAAACTTAGTCTTTATGGGTAAAACAGAATTACCAATACTAGGAAATTTTGGTGGGAGTTCCATCACTCATGAGGAGAGGAGATATACCTGAGTATGGTGTGGACTCATTCAGGGCAGAGGTTTCTCAACAAACATGTTGCATAGCCCCTAAATCTGGATACCAAGATGACGTTCCTACAGGCATAGGAATGTATGAATCATTATCATCAAAATTAGGTCCAAAATAAGTAGCATTAGCATTTGACCTGGTAAAATTGGTGAAATCAGACGCATGAAAGTCGAGAACTCGAGGCAACCCAACACAATATGGCGCCAAAACAAGGTGAACACAAGCACGAGGTTTAGCCATCTAGGGAACATGCAACCTAGAATTCAATCCAGAATTACCACCACTAATGAGCCGAAGCCCTTGTCCATGATCAAGCAAACCCTCAAATTGAACACAATTCGAAATCGACCCACTAGGATTTGTATTATTTGGTGGTGCATTAGGAGGAAATATTCCTCCACAATTGTAGCCTGCAGCAGACGTCCCAATAGCATTTATAAGTAGCCCAGCCATATTCATTATTGGCCCAGTAGCATTCAGCCTAAGTGAAGGACCATGTGCATTTGATCCAAAACTAGACCTACCCAAAGGCCCAAATTCATGGCCTGCCCCTTCACCATATGTACCAAAGGTGTGAGGGGCAACCCTAGGGTGTGAAAAATGTGGGGGAGCCACAATTGTTGTCGAGCCGCCCCACCAGCCTCTAGGGAGAAATGTTTGCAGCACCAACAAGGAAAAACCAGCAGGCGAACTGGAATACAATATCAGGCAACTTGCAGGTGACACATTCGACGAGCCACCATAGACACCAAAACCAGCAACCTTTAAATTTGGATCGGTAAAAGTGGACGATGAAAAAGGCCTCACCATCGACGACGGGCCATTGTAATCACGATTAAAGTGATAGTAGCACCGTTGAGCCACATGGCCAGACCGGCCACAGATTTGACATTGAACGTGAGAACGAAAGCCCCTCCCACGACCAGTGGGGGAAAGACTGCCACGCGCAGCATCGACCACCATCGACAACGAACTGTCTTCACCAAATACGCACGAATCGGCACTGCTCAAGCCTGACTATTCCCGTACTCCAAAGAATATCTACGAGACGTTGTAAAGGCAAAGCCTCTGACGAAAAAGACGCAAGGGTGAGCATCGCGTCAAACTCTAACGGTAAGCCTGCAAGTACAATTTCCACCTTTTTCGTTTTTGAAATTCGAGATCTAGACATGTCAAGTAAAGCACAGGTGCTCTGGATCTTCGCGATGTACTCTTTGATCGTTAGGGCACTTTTCTTGGTTGAGTGCAACTTATGACTGATGCGAGAGATCTTGGCCCGAAGAATAAACGACAAAAAGAAAAGTAGTTGTCGCTCAGACGCCACAAGCCAATTTAGCATCCGTGAAACAAGCCAAGAGAGAAGAACTAATAATAGAGAGAAGCCGTGAAGCAAGTAACTTATCTTGTTGAACATAGGATGAAGCGTCGGGATTCAAACTAGAGATCCGTCTGGCGATCGCATCGAATCTTGGCAAAGCAAGTAATGTCCTTCTAAAAAACCGGTCAAATTATATCCTTCAAGAATCAAACGGATATGTTCTTGCCATTGAATGAAATTATTGTCATTTAGCTTAACTGTCGTGATTTGAGGAATGATTGAACTAGTTGAGCAACGGTGAAGCACGAGCAAGTGTGAGTAACAATGGTGGAATTAGTAGAGACAGAGGTGGCCATAGAATCACAATACACAAGTCTCTAGAAGTAAAGTGTGATACCATGATAAGATCTCTAGTAAGATTGAAAATATTTTAGAAATTGAATTGAGAATTGAATTGATTATCTTGTTCTTGAATTTGTACAATGACTAGTATTTATATAAATGTTGTATGAGTAACTGTTGTTAACAATTCAGCAACTGCATAACAACTTGATAGCTTGTGTATAACAAACTAACTGATTAACATGAGACTAACAGAGGGCCTTCCTTAGACGCCTAACTTACCCAAGGTGATTTTTTCTTGGTTTGTTATCTTTCCTTTTCTCGTTAATATGTGTTTTTTTTCCTTTGGTTTTCAGCTTTTATATTTATTTCTTCCGTATGCATTTCTAAGTTTATCTTCCACGAAGCATAGAGGTAGATGACCTACATTGCTTTTTTCTTTCTTTATTTCCTTTTTATTTGTTCTTTGTTTCTTGTATAACAAAAAGTCGGGATGTGCAGTTGGAATTAGCTTAATAGACTCAGACTCGGACTCTGAAGACTCTCTGACTGAGTCGGTAGGGTCAAATGATGTTGATGTTGGAGACAAAGAGGACTTGGATATCATTGATGACCAAGAGAATGCAGTTGATGTTGCACAAGGGCAAGATGATGTTGCCGAAGAATAAGAATCTTCTTAATGGCCAAGAGACGAAGATGTTAAGCAAAAACTGTTGTATTCCGTATATGCCATGGGTGCTGTACTGGTTTGTTCTGCCATAGGATACTACATTTACTATAAAAAGTACACTTGTTACATGTAGATTACATTTTTTAGCAAATAAAGAATAAATTAAATACTATTAAGGGAAATAATTGAGCATTCAAAATGTTGTTAATTCTATTACTTTCTTTGTTTCTATTTTTTTATAGTTAAAATATTGTATTTAGGAATATTTTTTAATGGAATGGTGAGTTTTAAGGGTGAGAGAAAAATGGGACATTTTGGCATTGACCATAACAATCTTTAACTGAAAATCAAAATCATGCTTTCACTCTCTCATGTTTAACAACAGGGAAAAGAAAGAATGGTTACATGTCACGAGGCTAGAACTTAAGTCTAGCAAAACACACGCTTTAAGTGATTTTTCACTTTAAATTGCCTAAGTTAGCTAAACCTCAAAATGGAGAATTTTATTAAAATTCTTTAAGACATCGAAAAATAAAGCTAAAGTTACTTGAAACGAAAAGAGTAACAAGAGAGTTGAAAAGCTACAAGTAAGCAATATACACAAAGTGTTTGAATAAATGCTCTCAATATATTCTTAACTTAAGAATAACTGAATACAGTGGGATAAATAAAAATGAAGGGAGAAACCTTTATTTATAGTTGAGCTCCCCTAAAACCAATAGTACAGATTAAGTTGCATTGATAGTCAATATTACAACCTATCTACTATTGAGTGTCTTAAAAGATTTAAACTCTATACATCTTATCTTTTTAGGATTTACACTATTTGCCCTAGTAACTCTAGTTTTACTGGAGTGTTGGGCCATCAAGGCTTCAAGTAGATGGGCTTCTCCATAGGTTCCACGGATCAAGTAAGTTCATGGCTTCTCCATGAATTTTGTTTGCAATGGTCACGGGCTTTGATCCGCAACCCAAGACGTTCTCCCCTACCCATTCTTGCAATGCTATTATTGTGTCATCAGAATGACACTAGTTAGACTCATTTTAGAACTGCCTCAATGCCTCGACTAAATCCCAACTCGTCTCTCTATTGGGTAGTTCTGCCCCTCAGAACATTTGTCTTGACTCATGTCTCCATCGTCACCTAACTCGAACCGTTGCTTTCCTTTGTACATCTTGTTTGTAAGAGCTCGCTGCTCTTACTTGCCCTGATTTTGACTTGTCTCAATCGGGATCTCCTTGATCCACACAAATAGGCTTCGGTACCCCCACATTTAAAATCGGGTTAACCTTGAGTCTCTCTGCTAACTCTGGTTTGTAAACTATTTGGCTTACTTGCTTCCGAACACTGAAAGGGCCCTAATGTCCCTACCAAGCCAACAAGTCAGAATGAAAAACACTACCAAAGTGTCTGAGATGTACCTCACTCATTTTATTTACTCGTCTCAGTTGCCCAATTTGCATTACCACTTTTTCCCCAAAGTCTAATGCACAACCCACCTCTCATTTAGGTGCTAGCCCAAGTGAGAACTCAATAGGCTTCATATTAGTTTGTCACCCCTCTATCATTTCCAAAGGGGTTTTTTGTAGCAATCCTTTGATCTATCGAGTCAATTTTATTTCCCTCATAGAAATCCTCGACTAGTTGGATTACTGACAATACCTTCGTTCCGTCCTTCATGTTTCGACTTACCAACACAATGCATTGTTGTTGTCTAGTATCCAAGATACACATACAGTCTACAAAAGGAACCAAAAGAGTATTAATCTTGTCAAGAAAATTTAAGCCAAGAACAAAGTTGTAATCATCTAAGTGAATTACCTTTAAGTCTTTCTTGCATTTCCATTGATTGATCTATTGTTCAACTCTTTATACTACGTACTCCCATAGTTGAGATCTCTTTGGAACTAACAACTTGATCTTCTTAGTTATTCACTAACTGAGAGACCAAGTTTACCCACGACTTTTTATGATATGAACAGATCTCATGCCCTCGTATCAATAAGAGCACTCTTCCTCTGACTTGTGATGTTGATGTCTATATACATCAACTATTTCTACTTGTGATCGCTCTTCACTTTTGACAAAATTGAGTATCATTGACCCAAGCTTCAAAGCCTCACTCTCTAGTTTGGCTTCTACTTTCTTACTAAGCATGGAAGTCTTGGATCGCTCTGGACAATCCCGCATCCTATGCGGACCACAACACAAGAAGTACTTGACTAGCTTCTTCTCATTCTTTTTAACTTTCTTGGCTTCAACGGTACGTATAATCAAACCAAGTCTCATCGATGCTCTATCTGGCTCATCATCCCCTTTGATAACAAATAGCATAGATCATTTCAAACAATTCTTCATAATATGCAGGCCTTTGCAAATGAAGCACCTCACTGGCCCATTTGGTTTTCTATTGGGGTTCCACTTCCCATTCGGTATTGTAACACCCCTTACCCAACCTGATTGCCAGATTCAAGCTATAGGATATCACATTCGTCACCGAAGAAACTATAAGCATTTAACATTCAATTTGATTCACAGCTTAATGCATACAAACATAACATTTCCAAACCATAAACATGATATACAACCTTTCCCAAGTCTTATACAAGCCTATGTATGCTTTAAAGTTAGTTCGAAATCGAACAAGGATTAATTTACAACATTTTCAAAACTTCAAGTTGATGTCACGACATAAGGGAGTTCCTCATCGAGACATGACATACTATTTTATCCCTCGTTGTGACGAAATCGCGTACAACACCGATGAGCCATCTAGCTGAGCAATTCAACATAGAGGCTTACCTCAAGTATACCGTATGTAACTATGAATACGGGAAGGTGATAAACCATCTAGTCGAACAATTCAACATAGATTCGTCCCAATACCCGTAACCTTTACCATTTTGGACAACCTCATCCGGTAACAATCCAACCAGCACAAGCCGAACCATCAATTGCTCGAGGAAAAGAGCTAAGAGCCAACTTGGACGAGGGAAATGATACCGATGAGTTCAATGCTGACAACTTTACAAACAATTGAAGGAGTGAAATATATATATATATATATATATAAATTATTATATATATTTTTTGTGTGTTTTCCTTTTCAGCTTAGGAACCCCACAAATTATGAGACACTACAAATTCGAGCCAAAACCACAAGGAAGAGACAATCTCACCATTTACAAGACTTTCAAAGCTTATCAGGTAACCTCTTTCTTTATTTTTTTTTATAGCACATTAGGGACAATATGTTGATTAAAGTGTAGGGGTGACATAGAAAATTTTAGTAGTTTTTAAAATTTTTATTTAGTGTGTTTTGTTTGTGCTCGAGCTTGTAGAAATACAAGTGATTGATTAGGAGAATGTTGATAAGATTTTGTGCATAAATTGTAAATTTAGTTTGATTATAATTTATTCTAAATTATCTATGTTTAGACTAATTAGTTCAATTTATTACATCGTGAATAGATTTAAGATGTTAAGTATACCACATAATAAATAATAACATGCATGTTTAATTGAACTATAGGTTATAGAAATTGATAGGCATGGCCAATTTAATCTATGTATAGAATTACCTAGGGATGACCTAAGGCATTGTTTGGTGGACAATTTTTTGAGCCAAAAGCTATCTCATGAATATTTTCCCTAGTACCTATTTTGAGCCCTAATCCATTTTCTTGATAAACCATAAATGAAACTTTAAGCCTATTATATATTCTATTTGATCCTTTATTTCTTGGTCCTTGCACGAATTTAGATGTTTGACCATTTATATTGAGGGATTAGGTAGATACATCACGAATGTTTCAAAAGAGAAAAAAATGAGTGAAGCTAAGGAATTGTATGGTATAGTGAGTATAAGATTTCTTGAACTTGTAGAAAAATAAGACAAAATGTCAATTGATAAAATCTTGAAGAAAAAAAAAAAAACAAAGTGAATTGGAAAAAAAAGTACGCTCACATTTGTTCGGAAAAAAATACGAGCTCAAATGATTTTACTCATGAATACTATATGAGTTCCTAGTGATAGAGAGAAAAGAAGGTGAGAGAAGTAGATATAAGGTGGTGATTTTATTCGAAATTGAGGGAGTATCGAGGATAATATATGTGTCAAACTACTTTCGTGCTTAGTCATTTTGTCGAGTTTGTTCTTTTAATTCCAAACCAACCTAAGTTGCAGAACATTACAAGACGAAAAGTCCCATGTGACTTAGGTAGTACCTTATGTGGATGAAATTGTACTGAGTTTTGATGTTTTTACCACTTATTTTCATTTGAACATACGTGTATATTTGTATATATGTTTTGATGTAAACCTATACTTAATATTCTTTTATTTGTTTGCCTTGTAAACTGTCTAATTTTAAAAGTTGTGAGTCAATTATGTATCACTAGAATTATATGTTTATTTACATTATCTTGTTAATATATTTCGTCCAATTTTCGTATTAAGTCACTCAAGTACATTTTTTTCCCTTATATGTTTATTTTTTTTCAATTTTCTAATTTGTTTTTTTGCTTTTGAGGACAAGTAAGGAATTAGTGTGGGGTTATTTGGAGCAAATGTAGTAGTTATTTTGGTTTGTTTTCTCAAAGCTTGTTTTACTTTTAGTTTTAATTATTATATTTTTAGTATTAGTGGGTTAGGAATAAAATATTAATAAAAGAAGCATTTTTATGTATTTTCTACTATTTCGATGACTCGTAAGGCCGACTCGGGCCTCATGAGTGCCTAATGGGCTAATTAACTGTGTAAGATGTCAATTCAAGTTTGAGAATACAAAGGATGATGATCAGGCTACGAGATAAGGAAGCCTGATAGAGCAAGGAAGCTGCCAAGGTCGGAAAGCACTTGACGTCGTGACGAGAAGCTTCATCTCGTCACGACGACACAATGATTTTGGGAAGAAATTCACTATGGCAATGTCTTGACAAGGAGTCTTCCCACGTCACGACGACGTGACAATGGCAAGCCAAAATATGGTTGATTCTTTGAACGACACTTTTGGGATATTTCCTTATTTGGACCCTAGCATTTATTAGAATATTGCATTAATCGGTATCTAATTGTATCTAGGGTTGAGTGGTCACCAAGTAGTCTGTTTCCTATATAAACAACCGTAGGGTCACCGGGATTGTGGGCAGACTTAGACAGATAGTTTTTTCTATTCAATTTTCATTGTATTTTCTTTTCATAATCGTGTAGTCGAAACTTTTCTATTCCGATATGAAGACAATTGCGAGCGAAGATTGCTCCGAGATCGCACTTCAATATATATTCATTAGCATTCTCTTATCTCTTTTATTCTATTCTTTTATTGATATTTCGTTGATTTGGGCAAATAATATTTGTACAAATATTAGAATAGATTATTGCGCTTTACTCATATCTCGTATGTTTTGGTTAATAAACTAATTTACCTGTTAAGTGATTATTTATCTGAAATTGATTGTTTATTCAAGAGTGCCTAGTATATTAGGGAGTGACACCCCTGATAGAATATCTAGATAGGTGAGACCGGAAGAATATCCTATCATGTATAACTTGTACCAAGCGTAAGACCGAGAGGGTACCCATATATGCCTAGGAAGATACCGAAAGGGTGACTTAGGTGGTAATCCTTAGCGTAGATGAGACCAGAAGGGTATTCTTACTAAGGGTGATTAATAACTCAATTTAGGATAATTAATCATTTAATTAGATAATTAGAGATTTAATAGATCATAGGTTATAAGTTCGCATTATCGACACTAGGATTAGGAAATTCCATTAGGTTAATTTAGGTCTATTAATTTAATTTGGATTCACACTACTAACTCGTTGACTCGATTAGATTAGTAATTACTTTCTATAATTGATTTAATAATAATTTCTTCAATCTGCAATCTCTTGGGTACGATCTTCGAAATATTTATCAGTGTTTTGTTGTAAATTTTATTATATTACATTTGACCTGTATGTTTGCGGACACCGCCAACTTAATTTTATAATTTTTCATGTGATATTTTTAACGATGATCTGTGTCTAAACCATTTTTATAGTTTTATGGAAAAAAAATGGGAATCGACTTTTAAAAACGAAAATAGGAGTCGCCATCGATCTTTTTTGCTTAGGTGTGATCAAATCACCTTATAAAACATGTTTTATTTTAAAACATTAATTTTGGCCAACGAAATTCGAGAAAATAGGTTCGAAAGTCGGTTATGTACGAGGAAGGGTTAGCACCCTCGTAACGCCTAAAAATTGGTACCTAATTGATAAAATCATGTCCTAATGTTGAAGATTTTAAAATACGATCCTTTTATTTGAAAGAAAGCTAAAGCTCACTTATCTCAAAGAAATAAAATGTCACACCCAATAAGTTAGGATGGAACATCTCAAGGCTTCGAATTAAGCTTGCATTTATTTGCAGAAAATCCTTACCTCAAGATACGAAACATTATATCTAATAAGTTAAGATATAATATTTTATATTTTCGATAAGTTTTGATTTGAAGTTTATGGGTTTTAAAAAAAATTATACTTGATACTTTAAGTTTCACGAGAAAAATTAAAACCCAGTAAATTAGGGTATAGTTTTTCCCGAAGTCTCCAAATATCATGTATTGTTGTATTAAAAAAGCTTTTAAATAAACTGCGACAATTTAACGAAATGTGTTTTTATAAAAAAATAGTTTGAGTAAGATATCGCATTAATTACAACATACATACCTAATAGCAATTTATCATGACTACAAATCATATTAACAATTACTACTAACGGATAATTAAAGAAAGAATAATATGAAATAACAAGTGATACATATAATAGAATAATTATACTAAAGCAAAACATAAAATGATAAATGAATAAAAAGGATAAACAAATATAAGATATAAAGCAATAAATAACAAAAGATAAAAAGGTCATTAAATAAATATAAAGCTTTACATGCATGATTAAATGTAAAATAAAATAACAACATAGAATGAGTTATAATAGATATTGTAAATTAAGAAACATATATAAAAATGATATGACATAATCATATATATATATATATATATATATATATTCATAAAAAATAAGTAAAATATATTGTTAAATAAATAGATGATATATAACTTTAGTAAAAAACATATCAATAATATAATAATCTAATATATATATATATATATATATGCATAAAACTACATATTTAAGAATAAACAATATAAACAATACATAATAAATGAAATTTTATACAATGTTAAAGATAAAATAATTTAAAAGTTACACCTAATATAATATAATAATACATAATATACAAAATAAAAAGTGTAATATAAAAACTAATGTGAATTCTAAAATAATATAGAATATATGAATAATATTGAATTTAATAAAATAAACAAATATACATAGTAAATAATAATTTAATATCTATAATACTAAAATAATTAAAAATATGAATAAAAGTGAAAATAAAAATAAATAAAAAGAATTAATGAAATAGGGATCAAATTAAAATAAATAAAAAACTAAGGAAAAATTGTAAAAAGGGTGATATTGAAGCGCGCGCCAAACTGTAGGTACCTAATGAGCAATTATGCCCTATCTCCTAAACGGCGCCATTCTGTTATCAGCTTTTAAATAGCCCTGAGGACCAATTTGTAAAAATGTATAAATTTTAGGGCCGAATTAAAATATAAAAAAGTCAAATTGAAAGAAATTAAAAATAATAAAATTGCGAAAGGACCAAAGAGACAATTAAACCATTTTATAAAAATGCGCGGATCCTCCCCGGCTCTGGTCAACGCGCGGATCTTCAACCTTAAAACGACGTCGTTTTGTTCATTAATTGACCGTACCAAAATGACGCCGTTTCCCTGGCCTATATAAATCAAGAACTAAAAAAATCACTTTTAACCAGTTTTAAAGAAAAAAACCAATCGAGTTTCAAAAAAAAACTCTCTCTGGACTTTTGCCTTCGGTTATGATTTCCATGACAGATCGCCAGACGCGCTTATCGCACGCACCATCGTAGAGACGGCTGTGGCTAAAATCTTCGATTTTTCAGCATTAATTCGAAAGGTAAACTCATATTTTTTATTTTTTGTAGTATTATGTGTATAAAAAAATATGCATGAATCGAAAAGAAAATTAAAAAAAAACTTAGCAAAATAGAATAATCGAAAAAAATCACCTTCTGTGTTTTTTTGTGTTTTTTATTTCTGTATTCTCTCTGTATATACGTGTATCTTGTGTCTTAAAGTTTCTGTCCATTTGTTTCTTTCCATATCTGATGCTTTTTTTTCCTTTTTGCATTTGAAAGGCAGAGATCTCGGCGGTGGAGCATCATCAGTGCGCGTGGATTGCGGCGCGACCGAGGGTCTGGTGTTGGGGCTTGCGGCGCGAGGGTTTCCTAGAAACCCTAGGTTTCTGTTTCTTGTTTAGATTTTAGGCTCCGTAGGTTGGGCTAGAGGTTGGGCTAGGTTAAGTTTGGGCCATGGGTTTTGGGTATTGGTCCGGGTTATAATGGGGTAATGGTTTTGGGCTTGTTTGTATTTTGGAATGTACATGGATTGTAACTGGATATTGATTTGTTTTTATTTTTTTTGTTTTTCTTATTTTCATGGGCCCGGGAAAAATGGGATTATTACAGCTGCCCCTCTTTGTTCATTGTCATATAACGAGAATAGAGCAAAGACTATAAAAGGTCTAATTTTGCCCCATTTTTGCCGAGCCTTGACTTTTTGGTTCTTGTCTTCTTCAAATGGCTTCCAATTCCACTGCAACTTCAACGGTATTGGAACTTCATCTTGATTTCAATTTTAGAAATAAGCCTAATGGCTTCAATCTGCTTCGTGCAATCTCAAGAAGGTAAGATCTGATGTCTTTTAGCCTGCTCTACTGCAAACTCAGAGAGGCAAGGCTGATGTCTTTGATTTGCTTCACTGCAACTTCAGGAATGCCAGATCTGCTATTTTTTAGTCTGCTCCATTGCAAACTGAGGGAGACCAGACTAATGTCTTTGATCTTCCTCTTGCAACTTTAGGAAGGTAAGATCTGTTGTCATCAATCTACCCCATTGCAAACTCAGGGAGACAAGATCTGATGTCTTCGATCTGCTTCCTGCAACTTCAGGAATGCCAGATCTGTTGTCTTCAATCTACCCCACTGCAAACTCAGGGAGACAAGATCTGATGTCTTTGATCTACTTCCTGCAACTTCAGAAATGCCAGATCTGTTATCTTTAATCTGCTCCACTGCAAACTCAGGGAGACAAGATCTGATGTCTTCGATCTGCTTCCTGCAACTTCAGGAATGCTAGATTTACTATCTTCAACCTGCTCCACTGCAAACTCAGGGAGACAAGATCTGATGTCTTCGATCTGCTTCTTGCAACTTCAGGAATGCTAGATCTGCTATCTTCAATCTGCTCCACTGCAAACTCAGGGAGACAATATCTGATGTCTTCGATCTGCCTTCTGCAACTTCAGGAATGCCAGATCTGCTATCTTCAATCACTCCACTGCAAACTCAGGGAAACAACATCTGATGTCTTCGATCTGCTTCCTGTAACTTTAGGAATGCCAGATCTACTATCTTCAATCTGCTCCACTGCAAACTCAGGGAGACAATATTTGATGTCTTCGATCTACTTCCTGCAACTTCAGGAATGCCAGATCTAATATATTCAATCTGCTCCACTACAAACTCAGGGAGACAAGATCTGATGTTTTCGATCTGTTTCCTGTAACTTCAGGAATGCCAGATTTGCTATCTTCAATCTGCTCCACTGCAAACTTAGGGAGACAAGACTAGTGTCTTCGATCTTCTTTAGTCTGCACCGCTACAACTTTAGGGATGCCAGGCTGAAAGTGTCAATTTACCCTACTACATTGTCCTATAGAGGACATGACCTATAGAATGGGTAAAATGCTTCCTAATTAGACGCGTTATGATATGTGAATGCAAAAATGTTATGAGAATCATTTCTACTTCAGGTGTCATCACTCATTTATTCGTCATCCTCATTCCTCTCGAAGTATCAATCATAATCTGCTCAAATAATTTGCCCCATGGTAATTCTTAGTCCACTCCACTTGAACCTTGGGACATAAAGTTTGTACCTCCCAATGCAACTTCAGGGGAATAACATTTGGTTTCTTCCATCCATCCTGTTACCACACAGAGGTATGGAATTTGTATCATCTTCAATCAATTTGATCTGTTACACCATTCGTTGGGTGCAATGACCAGATGTATGTGCCTAAAATTTGCATGAATGTAGGGTATCATTTTTATTTTCCCGAGAATGATCCCCTTTTACACTTGGGTTGACATTGCTCATCATTTGTCGAGATGGTATCACCGACAAAAAATTATTTTTCAATGTTTCCAACCCTTAGGCTTGGTGAGTTCTAAACAATAATTCTATTTCAGATTTCTAATATTATTTAGAAGCTTCTAGAGTAATATGCGAAACTCCTTTTATGAAAGTATTATTAGTCCATTAGTCATTATTTCAATATAAAATACTTGAAAAAGATCACAACAATAGACGAGAAAGAAATTAATCAAGAGTATAGCTCGAAACAAATAAATTAATCAAAGATACCAAGGGAATAAAAGAAAATTGATTGGGGTGTATCTTGAAAAGAATAAAGTAATCCAAGATAGCAAATTCAAAACAGGTAAGATAGAATCTAGTTGCCCTAGATATCGCAGCTTGAGCTTCTTTGTACAAACTTCTTGAGGACCATTTTGAGCTTAATACGTGTTTAGAGGATCCGAAGTACTTTGTTAATGCCCCAAGACGTAGCATACTTCCTTATTGTTAATTCAGGTATAGTAAGACTACCACATGCCCTATCTTTGATCAAAATTTGAGCTGCTCTTTTTGGGTTTTCGGCTCAAAACCCTTTTGGTCTCAAAGCGCCCTTGCCGGATTTCGCCTTGGCCTCTCCTCTTTTCTTTTTTTTTTTTGAATATTTGATCTCAAGGTGCCCTTTGCAGATTTTTACCTTGGCCTTTCCCCTTTCAGGTAAAATACTATTTGACTGAACCCGAATTCACCGAATTAGGCAAGTTTTCGCCATCCGTCTTGGTCAATATCAATGCTCATCTAGAACATGCCTCTTTTTACTACATAAGGTCCTTTTCAGTTTGGCATCTTCTTTCCTCTGAAATCTTTTTGTATAAGAAAGATCTTTTTCAACATTAGGTTCCCCTTGTGGAATTCGCTAGGATGAACCTCTTTGTCATAAGCTTGCATCATTTGACCGTGATGGATAACTTTTAACCTTTTCTTCGATTAGGTTCAATTGGAAAAACACTTCCATTCCATAAACCAATGGGTAAGATGTTGCCCCGGGAAAAGTCCCGCCAACGTTCGATAACCATAGAAGATAAATGGTACTTCTTTATGCCAATCTTTACAAGTCTCGGTCATCTTTCTTACAATCCTTGTTTTGTTTTTTTGTTTTTTCTTTTTGGCTGCCTTTGTTGCTCTATGATATGGCGTCTGATCTTTGAACAGACTACAAACTTTTGACATTGTCCTTTTTGGCATTCTTTGTCGGTGCCTAATCTTTTTTTTAGAGAATTTGATGACTATCAACTTTGTAACATTGGCATATGAAGCTACTTCCACTCTTTTAATGAAGTAAACGATGACCATGACGATGAATCGATGTCAGTTAAAAGCTTTTGAAGAGATCGGCCCCATAATATCCATTCCCCACATATAGAAAATCTGAGAAGATATAGATGAGGCACATAAGTCTTGTATTTCTCGATTTGGTATTTACGACATAACTGAAGCAATCTTCCTTTTGGTGGACCAATAGCACCCGAACCTTATGATTAGCCTGACTATTGTAGAGCCATTATCATGTTCTCTAAACACCCTTATGGACCTCTTTTAAGATTTTCCCAGGCGTGTCTTGATATGATCATGCAAAAACATCTTTGAATTTTTGAAAATAACTCAATGATGTCTTGCCTTATTTCTGTGGTGAGCTAGGCTATAATCTTCACCTCTCATAATATCTACTGACCCTTTATAGAGTAGGGTCTGTTTTCATCTTGTTCTACCATTATTAACAAATCAAAAGATAAGTTACAATCTTTGTCATCTTCAAAGTCCTAAGATCCATCTAAACTCATATCTAACTCGAAAAGAGACTTTGAGTCAGTAGCAGCGTTGCTCACATCGTTAATATTTGGAGACCTATTGTAGATTTGAAATAAGATTCCAAAGAATAAATGATTCAAAGAATGATTATGAAGAATACTTGAAAGAAAGTCCAAAGAACAAAAAAAAAGAAAAAATAAGAACAATTGTTTGTAGAGTAAAAAAATAAAAGAATATTTGCTCAAAAAGATGTATTTTATTGAAATAAAAATTTCGGACACAAGCCTATTTCACAAAAGGGTTCTTATTGCCTCTAGGCTTAAGGAAACAAGCGTGTTTTGAATATTACTCTAGATCATCTCTAAAAATATCGGGATCTCTTTCACAGTCCCATTGTTCAAAACACTCCGAAGTATGCAAGGGTTTGGAAACTTCGTTCCCCAGTTCCCTCTCTACTATATCTAAATTAGAGATAACAAGATTAATAGGGTTATCTTCTAGGTTAGATCCTGAGCCAACTTAGACATTCATGGGTACCCCAATATTAGTTTGACCTTATTGAGGCCTAATTATAGCAGATGGCCTTTGAGGATATGCTTCAAGTTGTGTTTGTACATGCGGTGGAGTAAAACCCGGAGGGTAATCCTCATTATCTTCTCCAGCATTAGTCATGGGAATTTTTCCTTTGTCCATTGCCCCATTCAGTAGCTAAGTCATTTGAGCCACCATATTCCATTAGGCTTCCATCATTTTTTCCCTCATATCTTGTTGGATCTTTGCACTTGCAACTGGTCTAACATGTCTTCCTGGAACTGTTAGGGTTTTTGATCCATTTTTTTAGCGCAAGTACCGTAACAATGTTTAGTTTTCAGAATAACTTCAACTAATTAGGGTCCTTCTATAATTTTAAATGCATATGTGATGTAATGCAAATGTATGAATACAAAAAGGCATCGATTCTGATTCAATTTCATTTAGAAAACTTTATTAGAAAACCAAATTCTTTACATAAAGCAGACTACAAATATGCTTTCGGCCTAATGCCCAAAGTCTTAACTTTCCTAAACAACAAGGTTAACTCTTGACCACGATCTAACTGCAGCTCATATTTCATGCTCAACGTATCAGCCTGTACTGCTAGGGTCTGTAAATAATCAGCTACCTCTCAAATCTGAGCTATGGCCTCACTCATGAGGTAATCCCTATTTCTAACTTGATCTTGAAAATGATGAAGCTCTTCCTTCCAATGGCCTTCTCTTGCTTCAAAAACTTGATCCGGAGTTCACAATTTTGTAATACCGATTCTAACTTTTTGATCTTGCCCTTTATTTCCTCAATCTTGTTTAGACTTGATTTTAGCTTGATAGTAGAATTACGGCTTCGATGGTGATGAAGAGACCGTCCAAGTTCAACCACTTTAGCCTTTAATCCACATTTCTCCTTCTCGCTTTCTTTCAAACTCCTTTCTAGGACCTTGTTTTGTGCCTGAATTTCATGGAATTTCCTCTCCCATCGGTCAGCTTTGGCCTTTTCCTCTTGAATCTCCTGTTGCCACTGTTCCAAAGTCTTTCTCAATCCGGCATTTCTTATTGATAAACGTAATTTCTTGTAATCCACTTTTAAGCTACCCAGGTCTTCTTCTACTTCATTCTTTCTTTTCTTTTAATTTCCCAGCTTTTAGCTTTTGAACATCAGCATCTAACCTCAAATACATTTTCTCTTCCTCTAACTTTTCTATCTTTTTCTTGAGCTCCAAATTCCTTCTTTCGAAATCTTGCCTTATGATCTTTAGCTCTGATGGGACCACTTGTAAGTATTCCTTTTTGATCGAACACCTTCTAGATTCAGCTCAGGGATGTTGTCATTAATCCTTCTAATCTTCCATCCGCTGCACTCTAGGTCGTCATTGGGCCTATGGATAATCTCTTCATCCTACGAGTCTGATTCCAAGCGCTAGAAATCTTTTTAACCCTCTTCTTATAGTTATCCCCTTTGTATGAGAATTCACATTGAGTCAGCCCATGTATTGCTGGTATAAACTGTCTTGATCCATACTACCTTAGTACGAGCAAAGAAGCATACCCGATGGCTCCCCAAATTTCAAGTAAAGGAACCGAGTCAAAACTCCTACACCGATAAAAGATTTCATCAGGAATCATTCAAGGAGCCCTCCACTCGATGTCTTCCTCTTGAAGGTTTTGAAGGAGCGCCATCCAGTTTTCCTCAGACACATCTTCTCTCATTGGTGTAGCCATTAACTCTTTTAATGGAAAATAATTCTCAGAGAAAACCCGATAAGAAACTTTCTCCACCTTCTAGACATGACTGTGGAACCAAGCTAATAACAACTGCAAGCATCCAATGAACCTATCCTCTCCTACTCTCCGACATGCATTCAAAGATCTGAACGTCTCGGCTAAGATCGCAGGTACATGTGTGACCCTCTTGTCAAGTCGATCGAATAAATCAGTCACCACTTCATCTATATGTCTGAGAGCTTTAGGGAAAATTACCAAACCGTAAATACACAAGGCAAAGATGTCGACCTTTTTCTTTAAATCTGGATATGCTGAGATCAGGTCCCTCAAACTTACCCAAGGAATGCATTTACCTTCACATTTCTTCTGAATTCTGGCCTCAACCCACTGTTCACTCATCCCGGTGATATTCATTAACTTCTTCACAAAAGTTGGGACATTAGCAGCCCTAGAATAAGCTTTGTCGACTTGTATCCTTGGACAGCGAAGCAAGGTTGTATATTCCTCCATCGTGGGCACTAAATCTACCTTCCCGAAAGTGAAACAGCTATAGGCAGAGTTCCAAAACTGAGTCATGGCCCAGAACAGATGCTTATCTACCTTGATGTCGAGCAAGTAGGATAGATCACCATAATTACGATAAAATAGCTGCTTAGCCTCATCATCCCACTGGATTCAAATTTCTTTCAACTCTTGAAGGTCATTTTGCGTGATACTAATACGAGTGAAATCCCATAGCTCTAACACGTGCCCTCAACTAAGCTATTCCCTTTATCTAATTGCGTTTGCTCTTACCACATACGGACGGCTGTATTGTCTTCCACTTTATCAAGGAATTCATTCTCCATAACTAGCTTTCTAACTTAGACACTGACCGTGAATCGATACTTCTTTAAAATATGAAATGACAACCAAAAATAAAACATAACAAGTTAGTACCATGAAATAAAATATAACACAAATAAAATAAGTAAACACCTATCTAGGTGACCACTAAGGTTTAGTATAGTTCTACTTAGGGTGAGTTCTTATGTTTTCTACGTGTGGTTTAGCTCTAAAGTTGAGGTACTTGAACTAGCAGATCCTCGATCCTCACCCATTATAGGCTCATACGGACCGAGTTCGGTTTAGGGGAATACATTTCCCTAGGGCCATGCGGAAGTGAAAACTTCACGAAGACATAGGTATAGATGTATCCTGGAACCAATCTACTAGCCCATATAGAGGTGAAAACCTCACGAAGGCATAGCTTCTCGCTCCCACTTAAAGGTGCGACCACAACGGTAATGCAATGCAAAATAGAAATATTTTATAAAATTAGAACCACATGCAATAAAAATGATCATAGTTTTTCAAATCAGATTTTTAAATTTGGACAAAAGGACAGGAAATAATCAATTTTACGGCTTGAATCTCTTATTGGTCCCCAGCAAAGTTGCCAAGCTGTCGAAACCATTTTTATAATTTTATGGAAAAAAAGGGGAATCGACTTTTAAAAACGAAAATAGGAGTCGCCACCGATCTATTTTGCTTAGGTGTATCAGATCACCTTATAAAACATGTTTTATTTTAAAACATTAATTTTGGCCTATGAAATTCAAGAAAATAGGTTCGGGAGTCGGTTACGTACGAGGAAGGGTTAGCACCCTCGTAACGCCCAAAAATTGGTACCTAATTGATAAAATCATGTCCTAATGTTGAAGATTTTAAAATACGATCCTTTTATTTGAAAGAAAGCTAAAGCTCACTTATCTCAAAGAAATAAAATGTCACACCCAATAAGTTAGGATGTAACATCTCAAGGCTTCGAAATTAAGCTTACCTTTATTTGCAGAAAATCCTTACCTCAAGATACGAAACATTATATCTAATAAGTTAAGATATAATATTTTATATTTTCGATTTGAAGTTTATGGGTTTTAAAAAAAATGATACTTGATACTTTAAGTTCCACGAGAAAAATTAAAACCCAGTAAGTTAGGGTATAGTTTTTCTCGAAATCCCCAAATATCATGTATTGTTGTATTAAAAAAGCTTTTAAATAAGCTGCGACAATTTAACGAAATGTGTTTTTTATAAAAAAAAATAGTTTGAGTAAGATATCGCATTAATTACAACATACATACCGAATAGCAATTTATCATGACTACAAATCATATTAACAATTACTACTAACGAGATAATTAAAGAAAGAATAATATGAAATAACAAGTGATACATATAATAGAATAATTATACTAAAGCAAAACATAAAAATGATAAATGAATAAAAAGGATAAACAAATATAAGATATAAAGCAAGTAAATAACAAAAGATAAAAAGGTCATTAAATAAATATAAAGCTTTACATGCATGATTAAATATAAAATAAAATAACAACATAGAATGAGTTATAATAGATATTGTAAATTAAGAAACATATATAAAATGATATGGCATAATCATATATATATATATATATATATATATTCATAAAAAATAAGTAAAATATATTGTTAAATAAATAGATGATATATAACTTTAATAAAAAACATATCAATAATATAATAATCTAATATATATATATATATATATATACATAAAACTACATATTTAAGAATAAACAATATAAACAATACATAATATATGAAATTTTATACAATGTTAAAGATAAAATAATTTAAAAGTTGCACATAATATAATATAATAATACATAATATACAAAATAAAAGTATAATATAAAAACTAATGTGCAAATTCTAAAATAATATAGAATATATGAATAATATTGAATTTAATAAAATAACTAAATATACATAATAAATAATAATTTAATATATATAATACTAAAATAATTAAAAATATGAATAAAAGTGAAAATAAAAATAAATAAAAAGAATTAAAGAAACAGGGATCAAATTAAAATAAATAAAAAAACTAAGGAAAAATTGTAAAAAGGGTGATATTGAAACGCGTGCCAAACTGTAGGGACCTAATGGGAAATTATGCCCTATCTCCTAAACGGCGCCATTCTGTTATCAGCCTTTAAATAGCCCGAGGGACCAATTTGTAAAAATGTATAAATTTTAGGGCTGAATTAAAATATAAAAAAAGTTAAATTGAACGAAATTAAAAATAATAAAATTGCGAAAGGACTAAAGAGACAATTAGACCCTTTTATAAAAATGCGCGGATCCTCCGGGTCGGGTCAACGCGGGGATATTCAACCTTAAAACGACGTCGATTTGGTCATTAATTGACCGTACCAAAACAACGCCATTTCCCTGGCCTATATAAATCAAGAACTAAAAAAAAAAATCACTTTTTACCAGTTTTAAAGAAAAAAAACCAATCGAGTTTTAAAAAAAAACTCTCTCTCTGTCCTTTGGCCTTCGGCTAGGATTTCGGCGACAGACCGTCGCACGCGCCACTGTAGACGGTGGCCAGGGCTAAAAACTTTGGTTTTTCAGCATTGATTCGAAAGGTAAACTCATATTTTTTATTTTTTGTAGTATTATGTGTATAAAAAATATGCATGAATCGAAAAGAAAAATGGAAAAAAACTTAGCGAAATAGAACAATCGAAAAAAAAAACACCTTCTATGTTTTTTTGTGTTTTTTATTTCTGTATTCTCTCTGTATATGCGTGTATCTTGTGTCTTAAAGTTTTTGTCCATTTGTTTCTTGCCATATCTGATGCTTTTTCTTTCCTTTTTGCAGGTGAAAGTCGGAGATCTCGATGGTGGAGCATCATCCGTGCGCGGATTGCGGCGCAACCGAGGGTCTAGTGTTGGGGCTTGCGGCGCAAGGATTTCCCAGAAACTCTAGGTTTTTGTTTCTTGTTTAGATTTTGAGCTCCGTAGGTTAGGCTAGAGGTTGGGCTAGGTTAAATTTGAGCCACGGTTTTGGGTATTAGTCTGGGTTGTAATGGGGTAATGGTCTTGGGCTTAGTTGTATTTTGGAATGTACATGGACTGTAATTGAATATTGATTTGTTTTTTTTTTCTTTTTTTCATGGACCCGGACAAAATGGGCTTATTAGAATGTCCACCATATATCTACACATATGATGGAGCTCAAGTCAGGTCAATTTCAAGTCCAACTAGAAGCGTTTTATACTTGAAAAGGATCAACCATATCCGACTCCAAAATCAGACGGACAGTGGAGGTGGATCAAAAGTGTCAAATCCAATGACACCCAAAGTAAATGATTGCATGCAGCTTATTTAACGTAAATGATGCTTGTTTCTGTAAGTTTTATTATTTAATGAAGTAAATTGGCATATGCAGTCTTGTTCTCATATGTCCTTTCCTCTTCTTCCTAGATAAACCTTGGTTAACATTGTTGAAAACAATGTTGCATAAGTTTTGCATAGTGGTAACAGTTCTATTTTTGTAATTTCAGAAAATAAATGCAATCAATGCTAGTATCAGTATTAGGAACACCTAACAGCACTTCAAGCACGGTTGCCAATCACAGAAATGAGTTCCTGCAAAAGGAATCTCTTGTACGCCAATAACAATACCAGCAGGCAATGATGGACTATCATCCTCATAGCAGCGTGGCTTCGGCTAATACCATCCAACCGATAATATTTCTTATGGTTACGGTAGCGTTGCGGGTTCCGCTGCTATTAGAGATGGACAGTAAGGATATAACCCTGATAACTTTGACAATTGACTCCTACAAAGGGAAGTCTCGATATCTTGGGGCCGGTAGAGGTTCATACCAGAGGAGCGTCCGCGTGATACCAGTTCACGTTATTACTGACTTTGCTTAGCTACATCCTCAAATATAAATTTGATATTTATACCCCATGGATGCCGGCATGCTATATCCTTAAGTTTACGTTATATTTTATCCAGTTCTTTCCCACCTGTTGGTTTCTTCCTTTTGCAGTTTCTACAGTTTTAATATAACTGATGCTACATTTTCAATATCTTAATAGCATCTCTTTTGATGAATGAGACATAGAGATCACGATTAATAGATGTATGGTAAAGTTATTGCAAAAATTGATTTCACTCGCATTAATATTTATCATGTTGGCATTCAGTATATACTATATCATATTCTGTTCCTCCTATACGCTTACCATTCCGATGACTGACCTTGTATATTACTCCACCTATTTCCGTCTCTACTACTTAAACCGAAATCCGTAAGTTCTTTTTTTTTTTTTTTTAATTATAACCTGTTTTTATATTTTATAGTTCTTTCTTTTCTTGGTTTGGATTATTTGTTAGAATCGACCTTGAGCTAAATCTGTTCTGCTTTGATGTTGATTGTTTCATTTTTCTTTCTTGTGCTCCATTTTGCGTTCTTTAAAATATATGAAATTGGTGTGCGCTTTTCTTCTACAAAACTCACAATTGCTTTATTGTGTGAACTAGGGGATTACATCGATTCGTGATGGAATTTGCGCTATCAGTAGCAGTGCTCGGCGTACTTCACAACAATGGGGCATTGCGTTTATTTGATTAGTACGTTATTCTCACTTCTAACTTCTAAGGGGTTTAAAGGGAAATTAATTGTAATTACACTTGGTGAATATTGCAGGGCTCCCCTACAGCCTCCAACAGTTTGAAGGTAAAAGAGTGAGGAAGATGAACAGCCGTTTTGCTTTTCAAAAAACCCTAGTTTGTAAATATGCCTCAACTCTTGTGGAGGAAATGTTTGATATGATTCACATTTTTGTTTTGGCTCATTATTGATATCATTCAATTGATTGGATGTATCCTTTCTTCAATTGAGTTAAGCATTGGCAAAATGATTTTACAAGCAACGTCACTATATATAATAGGTTTTCTGGAATTACATTCTTTTTAAATCTTATTGTTCCATTTTTTTCTATTCTTAATGTATATTAAAAGTTTTATGTTTTTAATAATTAAATATGACCAATTTAACCATCAAGTAACATTAATTTTCATTAAAAAACATATTTTAGGTTGGCATTTTTTTTGTTGTTTATTATGTAAATAGAAAGAATATTATTTGATACATAAGTGGTGGAGTTTTTTAGCTCTGAGGTTAAAACATTTTTATTTGCCCCATTTATTTATTATTTATTTATTTTAAATATCAATTAATGACATGTAATGGCATTTTATTCATGTTTGTGAAATTAAAAAGTTTACTCTCTATCAAATAATTATCTTAAATATAATTAGGAATGAAACATCAAATGATTTACAAATATAATTTTATGATGTTAATCATGTTTAAATGTGTCATAATATATTTATATTTATTAAATAAATTTTATTTATGTTCCTTATCTTATAATAGTTTAATTTTTAAATAGCATTAGAACTTGGAAATAGGAGAGAGAAGTTTAATTTTTTGATTGGTTGGATCGATTTTCAGGACGTGATCGACAATTTTCAAATTTAACTGATTAATTGACTGATATAAGTCTTAATGGATCTAATTGAACTAACTTAATATTTTTCGATTTCGTTAATTAAGTTGATTAACCTACTTTTAGTTGTTATGTTTCACTAATAAAATTAATCATATATAAAAATTTAGTTCCAATGAAATTAAGTTGTATTAATTAGGAAACAAGACAATTCTTGATTACAAAGTGTCGATACATAATATCAACAGAAGCGGAGAAGGAAAGGGGCAGTGTCAAAGGAGGTCGGTTCACTTATTTTAGGCTGAGAGCCGATATAGTAGAGGTAATCAGGATGACTGCTTAGCGTATTAGAGTTTTGTGTAGAGAGGATTCTCCCTACAAAGTGGTATCTTGAAGTATTTGTAGGAGTAGTGAGGGCCCAATGGAGGGTCAATAATAGGTTAGGACTCAACCGAGTCCAAATTGTGGTATGGATATAACAATAGTCCCATTCAGTCGAGAGGTAGGTTATAAAAATGACTGTGTCTTAAGACCATTCGCAGAGTGTCTCCTCGTCTTGTAGTTGTTGCAAATAAAATAATGAGTGGTCAGTTGGAATGGTTTACCTTTATAAGGAGAAGATTTCCTTGATGAAAGGAAAGTATGGGAAATGCTTCCATTTTGAAATTTCTAAAAACTTCAATTTGTAGTTCAATGGGAGGTACAATTATCTTCAGGTGGTCTCCACTTCAAGGAGAGTGCATTTGCTAATAGAAGATGGCTTAACGGAGGCTCCAATTAGGTGGTTAAGGATAGACGATCATTTCTCGCAGGTGATATGAGGCATGCAGGTAGTAAATCACTAAGTGACCTTTTAGTAGGGCGAGGGTCGCTTATAGGTTTCTTTTTGGTTTGCTTCTCATGTTGCCACGTGTCCTAGTTGGGTGGTAGTAAAACAATAGTCCCCCACAATCGAGAGGTATTTTATAAAGTGACTATGCCTCGAGACCATCCTTAGGCTGTCCTAATGGGTTGTAGTTGTTGCTAATAAAGTAGCGGGGTGAAGGGTACAATTTGTCGGTCAAATGACTCGGGAAAATACAATACCTTATGAGGCAATTAAATTCATGCCTACCCCCTTTAATAATTCACTTTGGGAATGGTATTTCTATTCATAGTTAACTCATAAATTTGTTTTTCGATTTAGCGAGTAGATGCTCATTGGCTCGACAGTTCGAAAATGTATGACATATACTTGAGTGGTGCAGTTGTTAATTAGAGGATCCGAATTTATATGACGACGATGTGTCGTATATATATCGTGGGTGAGATTATTAGAAAATGTAAAATAGAGGAGGTTCAAGCCATCCATTGGTAATATTGAATGTACACTACACCAAATCAGACTTTTAACGGCGTTTTTAGTGGCATTTTAAACAAAACGCCACCAATAATTACACAATAGTGGCGTTTGAAGAAAAATTTTAAAGCAAAAGGCGTTTTTTAATAAATGCTAAAACGATATATATAGCGCATTATAGAAAACGCCGCTAAATCAATAGCGGCGCTTTTAAGAAAACGCCGCTAATGCTTTGATCTATAGCGCGCTTTTGAGATGCCGCTAAATCTCCGACCTATAGCGGCGCTTTTTAAAACCAAATGACCTTTAGTGGTGCTTTTACCAAACGAAAAATATTTTCATTTCAAAACAAAATGACGACATTTTAATTTCAATGTGAAAATGAGAAAAAATTAGAGGCATTTTTAAAAAAACGCCAAAAATGTGATCTTTAGCGCTTTTAACAAAACGCCACTAATTTTTTTCTTTCAAAATGTAAACTACGCCGTTTTAATTACAATGTAAAATGGGATAAATTTAGCGGTGTTTTAAAAAAATGTCGCTAAAGTCGACTTATAGCGGCATTTTTATAGAAACGCCACTAAATGTGATCTTTAGTGGCGTTTAAAAAAATGTCACAACATAATTTTATTTCAAAACAAAACGGCATCATTTTCATGTAAATATAAAAGTGTAAAAATTTGCGCGTTTTTTTATTCAATCTATTTCAAAACAAAAAAGCATTGTTTTGATCATTTTATAATAATTCAATTTTAATTTACGTTGAGTGTTGAAAATTTTTGCCTTAGTGTTAAGGGTTTAGCATTTAGGGTGTAAGATGTGGGTCGTATGGTTTAGGGGTTAATGTTTATACTTTAGTGTTTTAGTGGTTTAGAGTTTTTGATTTAAGGTTTAGTATTTGTGGTTATAGGGTTTATATATTTGTAAAGGTTTATGATTTAGGGTTTAATGGTTTATGGTGTTTATGGTTTAGAGTTTATAAAGGTTTGTGGTTTAAGGTTTTTGGTTTAGGATGTTTTAGGGTTTAGAGTTTAGAGTTATGTATTTAGAGTTTTATATGGTTTAAGGGTTTAAGGCTTATAGTTTAGGGTTTAGAGTTAAGGGTTAAGGGTTGATAGTTTAGGAGTTATGATATAAGGTTTAGGGTTTAAGGGTAAGAGTTTAGGGTTTAAGGTATATGACCCTCAATTCCGAAACCAAAATCCTTGAAATCAGTTTCTAAATAGAACGGCGCCGTTTTGGTATCAATATAAAAATAAAATAGTGGCGTTTTTTTAAAAATGCCGCCAAATATTTAGAAATAGCGACGTTTTGCCTAAAAACGCCGCAAATACCTATTTTATTCCAGAATATAAACGACACCGTTTTGGTATCAATATAAAAATTGGAAAAAAAAACTCAGCATTAGTGTTTATAATTTAGTGGTTTGATTGTTTAATGTTTAAGGTTTATAAGTTTAAAAGGTTATGAGTTTAGGGTTTAGAGTTCATAACTTAAGGTTTAAGGTTTATAGTCTATGATTTAAGGTTTAGGGGTTATTCGTTGGGGAATAAGGGTTAAAGGATACATTTTTAGGGTCTATGGGTTTAGGTGTTATGGGTTTAAGAGTTAAGAGGATAGAAGTTAGGGTTTAAAGTTTTAAGGGTTATGATTTTAAAGTTTAGGATTTTAAGGTTTAGGGTTTAGGGTTTAGAGTTTAGGGTTTAAGGTTTTAAGGTTCATAATTTAGTGATTTAGGGCCGAGGGTGGAGGGTTTATGGTTTAAGGTTTATAAGTTTAAAATGTTATGGGTTTAGGGTTTAGATTTCAAGATTAAAGGTTTAAGGTTTAGAGTCTACGATTTAATGTTTAGGTTGGTTAAGGATTATGGTTTAAATGCTATGAGTTTAGGGTTTCTAGTTTAGGTGTTAGATGTTAGAAGTTTAAGTGTTAAGAGGACGGAGGTTAGGGTTTAGGGGTTAATGGGATAGGGGTTAGGTGTTTAGGGTTTTTTCTGTGAAAAATATATTAACAATTTGAAATACTATTAATGAAATAAATTTAAAGACTTTTGAGTATATAACTGCTTTGTTTTTAATTTATATTAAATAAATTCAAATTTTAAATAATTATCAAGATTTCAAATTTGATGTAATTCTTTTAAATATTAATTAAATTTTAAAAATTATTTATTTAAATGAAAAAATAAAATACTATTAATAAATAATTTTATATTGTTTTTATTTTATATATTCTTTTAAATATTGTTTTTATTTAAATGAAAAAATTTATATTGTTTTTATTTTATATATTAAATAATTGTAAATTTTAAAAGCATTAGCGGCGTTTTGTTTAAAAAATGCCGCAGAAGTTATGTTTTGAACAAAACGGCGCCGTTGGATTAGAATTTTAGTGGCGTTTTGGTAAAACGCCGCAATAGGTTCCCATTTTAGCGGCGCTTTTGGTTAAAAATGCCACAAATGGTAAATTTCTCTAGGCAAAAAGGTGTCGTTTTGCTCTCTTGTTTTTTACCTACACGATCAGACTTCCCTCGTTTCCCATTTCGTCATTCTGCATGAACCCTAAACCCCCCTTTTCCCTAATCCTAAATCCCTAAGTATTTTAGTGGCGTTTTTAAGTAAATGCCACAAATGACTATGATTAGTGGCGCTTTAACACAAAACGCCACAAATATGTTATAATAGTTACCCAGACAGTGTCGTTTTTGCCTATGCTTTAGTGGCGTTTTTTAGTAAACGCCGCAAATGACTATGATTTAGTGGCGCTTCAACAATAAACGCCAGAAATATGTTTTAATAGTTGCCCAGACGGTGCCGTTTTTGCCTATGATTTTAGTGGCGCTTTTTATAAATGCCGCGACTATGATTTAGTGGCGCTTTAACAATAACGCCACAAATATGTTATAATAGTTGCCCAGACGGTGCCATTTTTGCCTATGATTTTAGTGGCACTGTTTATAAATGCCGCAAAATTTAATAAAACGACGTCGTTTTATTAACCCCGAATTTCCTTTAGGTTTCCCCAAGCCAGATTTCCCCGAGTTCATTCTCCCAATTTCCCATCTCAGTTTCTCCTAAATTTCCCTAAGTTTTTTCTCCCAAATTCCGAAACTTCCAATCCATTTGTGATCCAAATCCCTAATTCAAACCGTTATTTTATCAACCCGTTGCTTTATCCATCCATTGCTTTCAGATCATTCGGTTGTAAGTGTTCTTCCTTTTTTATTTTTATTTCCAGCAGAATGAATAAGAAAAAAAAAGAAGCTAAAGATCATTTATTTTTCAGAAGATTATTCTTCACTATGAAAGAAGATTCGACAGTTGACTTCTGAGTTTGATGGGTTCAAGGTATTTACTAATTTTCTCTTTCCCTTTTTCGCTTTTCCTTTTAATCGGTGCAATAGGCGTAAATCTCGTCGAATACTAAATTACTTTTTACTTATTATTATCTTTCCTTTGTTCTGAAATAGCCGTGAAACATGTTTGATCCTGGGGTTTTGATGTTGCCCCGCCAATTAGATGGTCAAACCCATGCTTATCTCGCCAACTCTCTAGCTTCCCTTAAAACATAGAAATTGAAAGACTTTTAGGAGACATGCATCTTGCTCATTTGCCTATCCATTTAACATTGGTTTTGCTGATATTTCGAAAGCCTTTATAGAAACCTGGATGTGCTAAAAAGATAATTTATGTGTACTTCTGTGTCCACTTTTTCTAGAAAACAAAGTTTAAGCAGTGAGTTTGTTCAAGTTTTCTTTGAACACTGCCTAGTTCTTCTCTGGCTTTACCTATAGGCTATTACTTTTTCCTATGGTTTATTTTTGTTTTAATTTTAAATGTCATATTGGATGGTTAATGATTAACACTTAGCACTAGATCCTTGGTGTTTGTCATTGACTTGATTAGAAAATAGAAATCAAAACTGCGTCTTAGCCTAAAATAAATTTCCCGAATTCTCAAAATGTGGAATGCTTAATTGTTATCTCTAGTATAAGAATAGATTTTGTTTTTGAGTAATATCAACTCGTAAACTAAATCGAGAAGGTCAAGTTTCGGAAACTTGGTGTGGTAATTATTTCATTCAAAACATCTTGTTGCTTGTATGTATAAGTTTAGTATGTTCTACAATTTTATTTTTTATTTTTAAACTCTTTATTTCCCAGTTTGCTTTTTTTTTTTCCTTCCTTGATGTACTTTTGTTTGTTTGAAACTTTGGATGGCTTTGTTCGCTCTTTGTTCGGTTGGTAAATATGCTTGTTTTGTTCATCAATGTTCATCGTGATGATCAAAGGTTCCGCTTTATTCAGGTATATATGTGAGTTTAATCCAATTGGATTGTGATTTATGAAGCAAACTTTGTTTCGTTGTTCGTAATTCGTTGTTCATTTTATTTGTTATTGGTGAAAAGTTAGTAAATTTAGTTTTATTTTATTCTTCCCCGTATATCTCAGTAATTGTTTGGGTTCTTATTTTGTGAGCCTTTACATGTTTATATGCTTGAATGGAGTTGAATGAGCCTAGTTCTTCTTCAATTCTTTGTCTTTGAGATGTCAATTTAGTGTAGTTTGGGTTATTATTTCTGTAAATCAATGTTTTTAGGGTCTGTTTGTTTGCAGGAAAACATTTTTCGGAAAATATTTTCCTGCTTTTACGGTGTTTGGTTGATGGAAAATGTTTTCCTTGAGGAAAACATTTTACAAACACGGGTAAAATGCTTTCTTTGTTCCCGTAAAACGTCTTCCCAAATTTTTTTCGGTAAGACATTTTCCAAGCTTTCCCCTTTATCCAGGTACGTTTTCTTCCTCCTTTCTTCCCTTCTTCATTCCTTCTCCTTCTTCTTTCTTTCTCAGACTTTTTCGGCTTCCTTCACCTTCCTTTTCTATTTCTCGACTTTTATTTCTGCTTTTTATTTCTTGCTTGGCTGTAACAGAACTCCCAAAGAAACCCCTACTTTTTATTTTTTATTCCTAGCTCCTTCTGGCTTGAAAACTGCTTTCAAACTTCCTTGCTTACTGACTTCATTGCCCTAGAAGAATCCTATAAACTGCTTGCCTATAGTACTTTCTGGTCTTGCTTGATAACTAGCTGCTGTTAATGTTTTTCTCTGATTTTCCGCTGGTCTTTTGGTGTTCCAGAAATTGTGAGTTTCTTTCAGCTTCAGTTTTGATTTTGAGTGGTTACTTTCATTCTCTGCTTTTAGTAAACTTTGATTGTTGGTTTTTTTCTGGGTTTGTGTTATTTGATTCAGTTTCTATAGATTTTTTTTTTGTTTGTAAAGCGGATCTCTACTCTTTTTTTTTGTCTATTTTGTTTTTGGTACGTCCATTTTAAGAATCTTCAAAATGCCATAAATGATGATGAATTTGCCATTTTTAATGACCTTATATTAAAAGTAGAGAATTTCTTCTTTTTTCTTTTCATAAAAAAAAAACTTTCACTCTCTTGTAGAATCTTATATGATAACAATGTTCTTTTCCGATTCTTTGTTCTTTTGGTTTCTGTTGAACCTTAAATTGTCTCGACTCGCTCAATTTGTCATGCGTTTTTTTTTCCCGAGTAAGACTTTTCTTCTTTTGTTGTTGGTGATAATTGTTTGCAATTGTCTTTTTACATTCTGCAATGATTGCTTCGGGATAAAAATGTTTTGGGTTGTTACTTGAATTGCTAATTGGGTTTTTACATAATCTTAATTTGTTTCATTAGCTTGATAGTTTTGAGTGAAATTCTCTTTTAAATATCTTCTTTGAACCTAGAATTTGAAATTTATCATTGGGAGAAAATTTTCTAGTTATGTGTTTGACACAAAGATTGCCATTCTCGTATTAAGAAAACAAGTTTCATTGTATAAGAAAACAAGTTTCATTGTATATACCCAATCTTTAGTATAGTATGAATAGTTTCGACAAAGGACATCCAGCTCAATGCAAATTCATGATGATTTCAACAAAAGCAAAGTGTCCAAGTCATGGCCAGGCCAGCTAGTCCCCTGGTTTCTTAGTTTCAACTGGTTTTTCTAGCTTTCTTGGATTTGTTTAGTTTCAATTTGGAAGCTTTATCATGTCTTTCATTTTTGCCTTTTAAGGGACAAAACCAGGACTTTGGTCATTTTGGTGTACAAGTTGTTCAAAAATTGTACGTCCTCCATTAAAACATAACCAAGTAGTGAAAACAAAAGGAACAACTATTTCCTACTCATTTTGGGGTTAACCTTTTCATTTTTGGATCATATGGTGAATTCGCCTTTTAATCCCTTGTATGACCCCTGTTGAGCTCCATCAAACCCTACTTGGTAATTTCTTTTGTTGATTAATAATAGTAAATTCATGGAGCTAAACAATGAAAAATAAAGACCCAATTTGAGAAATGATGGGAAGACATAATATATATTCACCATCGCAAGTGTTACTTTTGTTCACTTGGTTATATATATTAAAGGTAGAAGTCCCTTTGTCCTGTGGTATTGTTGAGTTGAATTTTTTGTTGATTAATTGATTGACCATCGAAGTTATTCTATTTGAAATAAATAGATTTTGAATATTTTGGTTATTGGTTTATTTGATTATTAGGATAAAGCTTCAAACTAAACAAATCCAAGAAAGCTAGAAAACCAGCTTGAAACTAAGAAACCGGGGACTAATGGCACTGCCATGACTTGGACACTTTGCTTTTGTTGAAATCATCATGAATTTGCATTGAGTGGATGTCCTTTGTCTTTTTTATCGGGTTTCATTGTAAGTGCATTTGCAAATCTTCAAAAGACAAATCAAGTTCGGTCTACAATTTGTATAGATAACAATTTTTTCACAAGGAACCAAAAAGAGAAACCAATAGAACTTTTAATTAGGTAAAAAGAAAAGCTCTAATGTATGGAATAATCATGATTTGCCATTTGTTTTAAGCTTTTTAATTATAAATTCTAGATATATAATGCACCATCTGTTTCTAAGTTTTCAAGTAGTGAGTTTATTTTTCACCTTGATAAAAGAACATCACCATCATTTCTTCCAACTAGGGTTGATTAATTTAATACTAGACATTGCCATTTTGATCCAAGTGATACGGTATTATGATCTACATATATAGGATAATTGAGTGCAGCCTATCTTGCAATTGCTTCACTTATTAGAGTCGCTCATGTGTGCATATTCATTTTTTTTTTCCCATGTATTTAAAATGTCATAATCTTACATTAGTTTCCAAATATGTGAGAGTCAAGTGTAAAATAAGAATACTTGAACAAAAATCAAAGGTTATTAGGAGTTGTAAAGTTCATTTTTGTCCATCTATTAAATCAAATGAATCTAGTCAAGCTCAGTTTGATTGAATTTTATTTTAAAAAAAAAAAGCAAACCAGATGAAACTTACCATTAAGTAGATTGATTAAAAGTATATTTGTTTCTCTTTTTAAGAAAGTGAGTTTATTTGTTTGGCATTGTTGTGCCTTGGTTCTTTTAATGTTGGTGGGGACATGGGAAATCATCGATTGCAATGATTTATTTTGTCTAGAATTTCTAATTTGATACTGTCATATCTTATATTCTAGGCGAACTCCTCTTGCTTTCTCTGTTGTCTAATTGTTGATAGAAATTGCAGGCATGTCATCAAGGCACACTATGATAAGCATTATGCATTATGCATTTTGCTTCATTCAGTTAATGTTCCATAGGCTTAGAAACGTGTACAAGGAGTCTCGGTGGGATCACTGCTTATTTTATCGTTATACTATTACCGGATGCTCCTTTACTAATTTATCTTTTCCGAATCATTGAATATATCTTCTTACAATTTATAACAAGCGTGTTCGGTGTTTTAGTTCTTTGTGTGTCCTCTGCTTTAGTTCTTTGTGTGTCCTCTGTTTTAGTTATTTTGTGTGTCCTCTGCTCTGATGTACATTATTTTCAAGTGCTAATAGTGTGCATTTTGTTCGAATGCAGTCGCAAAACAATTCTCCGAGGGCTTGAAGTTCAAGATAAATCTTTTGAGGTAAAGTTGAATTTCAGATATTCTGTGTCACTTTGTGTCACTGCAGATGCATGCTTTATTTTGATTTCTCTTGTCTTGTGTCGATAATGGTCATGTTTGGTAGTCTAGATAATAAGGTCCATGCTTTTAGGTTAGTTATTTGTATTCGCTTGCTCAATTGATAGCTAGGGTAAGAGATCACAAATCTATGACTTGAGTGCATATATATATTATTGAAAAATTAACAAAGATATATAGATTGTCTAACCAATTACTTGAGTGCATATATGTTATTTGTTGATTATGATTTGGGTACTTGAATCTGGTTTTTCGGACATCGGTTCGTTTTTTTTCTTTTGAATCTCTTTCAAGTTTCAACTATTATGTAAAAAGAGTTGTGACACGCTTTTTGAGCAATCAAAATTCAAACTGTTGAGGTAATTCATTTGGCTTTGGACATTTCGGATGAGGGGTTCACTTTAAAATTATATATTATGAAATGGAAGAAAGAAGAGCATTAGCATTTGGAGTTTTGAGAGTTTTGGTTTTCTTCAAATATCAGGGTCTTGTTTTTGGAAAACGATTTGACTGAAAATGATAAAAAAGAAGGGTCAAATTTTATATTTGAGATAAGATTTGACTTTGTTATTCTACTCCATCTTCTTCTTTCAATATCTAAGTATCATAACCTTGCAAAAGTTCAACATTACCTCGACTTGTCCACTAAAAAAGGAACAAGAAGCTCGATAGGTTAAAATAAAGAGCAAAAACCGAATGAAGGACACTAACAGTATCCCCAAATCAAATCGATGATAAATGGTTTCACCCACATCTAAGTATGTATGTACCGATTTATCATTAATTTCCCAACTAACCTCTTGCAAAAAAAAATTAAACATGTCACTACTAACGCCCCTTATCCACACACTCACATCAAGCATGTTATGGAAGCCTTCTAAAAAATACAACTTTTAACACACCCTTTTATCTTGTGCGCCTAAAGTTATGTTTATTTATATTTTTTAATTGGATTATTCTTAATAATATTTTTAAAATTCAAAATTTTAATTTTAATTTCTATTAATTGATTTTCTTTGAATAAATTATTTTTTATTAAAGGAAAGCAACAGGGTTAGTGGATAAAAAGTTGAATAAATCAATAAAACAAATTAGGTACGTGCCATTGCATTAAAGAGGAAAAAGAAAGAAAGCGTGGAAAGGATCAACTCTTTTTGAATCTGGTTTGTCTAACCAATTTTTATCTTAATCATTTTAATATTTTCATAATTACATTTAAAATTAATGGTTACTAAATTAAATTATTGAACCTAATTAATAATTTTAAAGCTTATATTTACATATAAATATATTTATATAGATGTAATTGACATGAATTTGCATGTATATATAATTAGCTTGATATGTATGTATGCACTTTAGTCATGATAAGTTTTCATATATGTGATCTTATGAAAATGTTGCATCTTTTTTGTATTAAAATTGTTTTTTTTTGTGGCATGTTTGTGTAGATGGATCGTAATCAAGATGAAAATGCAATTGTCGGAGTCGTAGCTTCAGTTTTAGCTTTTAGGGCTCTTTGGATTAAAAAATTAGAAAGTATGAAAGAAATTGCTCCTCATCCTCGTGTGAATCGAGATTATGAAAGAGAAAATTATATTAATAGTATTTTATATAGTGGTGACCAACATTGTATTGATATGATAAGCATGAGACCGATCGCTTTTTTAATTTGTGTGATATTCTTAGTAGGAATAATTTGTTAGAATCATCTAGATCATCAACATTAGGAGCAAGTAGTTATATTTTACATATAATTGGTCATAATGTAAGGTTTCGAGTGGTTGGATCTAGATATTATAGATCAACCGAGCAGTTCACCGCTACTTTAGGGTTGTATTGAGAGCTATTTTGAATTGTATAAGCTAGTTATTAGATCACCTGATGAGTCAACTCCTAGTGAAATCAGAAACAATCCAAGATTTTATCCTTATTTTAAAGATTGTATTGGAGCATTAGATGGAACTCATATTCGTGCATCCGTTCCACTTAGTATTCAAGGAAGATTTCGAGTCAGCAAGGGGGACGACACAAAATGTATTAGCTGCCATTACATTTGATTTGAAATTTTCTTATGTTCTAGCTGGTTGGGAAGGTAGTGCACATGATTCTCGTATTTTAAGTGATGCACTTTCACGCCCAGGAGGATTAAGAATTCCGGAAGGTAATAATTATCATTAAATACCAAATAGTTCTAGTAAGCTCATAATTTATTAGTATTAATTGCGTTTTGTAAAATTGTAGGTAAATATTATATTGCTGATGCTGGATATGGCATTCGAAATGGATATATTACTCCATATCGTGGTGTCCGATATCATTTAAAAGAGTTTAGTGATCAAGGGCCTGAAAATGCAAAGGAACTTTTTAATCTTCGTCATTCATCATTACGAATCACTGTTGAACGTGTTTTTGGGATTTTAAAGAAACGGTTTCGTGTATTAGATGCTGAGCCATTTTGGAATTTTCAAACTCAAGTAGATATAGTTTTGGCTTGTTGTATCATTCATAATCATATAATGGGAGTTGATCCTAGTGATTTACTTAATCAAGGATTATACGAGGAGTCTGAGTCGGATTTGATAATACAAACTCTTACGAGCGAGAAGAAGAGAAGAAGCAAGAGAATGGTCTCGCTAAGAGAGACGAAATTGCACAAACTATGTGGATGATTATATGGCTAGAAATATTAGGTAGGTTTAGGGCTTAAGGTTATTGTTTCTATGTTATGTATGTTTTAGTAAATTGTTTTTTTTTTTTAATGTTGGTTGGATAATGATATTAAAATTTTAGTTTGTTGGATTTTGAAATTATTATGTCTTGAATTTGTTAGATATTGATTATGTTTTAAGCTTATTAGATATTGAATTTATTATGTTTTAAGCTTGTCGATATTGAATTTATTATGTTTTGAGGTTGTTGGATATTGAAATGATTGACAATGATAATTATTAATGTAGAATGGGTAAGAGCAACAAAGAAGGGACCTCCAAGCAATTCAGGTGGACAAAACCGATGGAACATGTTTTTCTTGAAATTCTAGCAGAGGAGGCCCGAGAAAGGAAATAAGCCTTCTAATGCTTTCAAACCGCTTCTATTAATCGAGTTGTCGGGCTATTTCGAAAGATTTCAAGTCCAATGCGATGCTGAAACATGTGGAAAATCATTTGAGGATGTAAAAAATCAGTGACAAATTATATGCAAAATTCGAGGTGAAAGTGGTTTTAGATGGGATGATAACATGAAAATGATCACATGTGATAGAGCAACATATGATGCAAGAAGTGATGGTAATATATGTATATATATGTTGCTTATTTCATATGTTTTTACTTGTTATTCTAATTGTGTATAATATCCAACAGCACACAAGAAGTATGAACCATTTTGAATAAAAGCATTGATCATTATGATGAAATGGCTTTGGTTGTTGGCAAAGATATGGCAATGTGGAGTTTTGCGTAACATTTCTTGACATAGATTTGGATGATGGTAATCAAGATTCGGTGCTCAGAGACTACGACAATGAAGAGGTCAAGAGGTAAGAACAAATGTATCTTCATCCGCACATCCAAACGTAAAAGAAAAAATGCTCAAGAAAGTGTCGTCAATGAACAAATTAAAATTGTGGGTGAACAACTTGGCAAAATTGCTAATGCTTTGGAACAATTTCATGCGGATAAGACAACACCACGACTTTTGAGCAATGTGATGTCGATGGAGGACGAAGGATTTGATGATGACTTCTCGTGTTTCAGATTTGATTATTTAGTGAGTCATGAATCAAGCCAAAGCTTTTCTAGTTAAAAGTAAGAAGCATAAAAAATTTGGCTTCAAAAATTTGCTCAAGGTTGAAGATATTGATACTTTTATGTAGTGTAATATTTAGTTATGCACTTGGACAATGTGATAATGTTGTTATTATGTGGTGTACTACTAATTATGCATTTGGATAATATTTCTAGTATTTAATTGTGATTTAGAAACTAAATTTATAATTATTCAATCTTTTTTTATTTTTTAACACAATTACAAATAATTTATTTGACTTTAGTTGTTTTCAATATGACGGTTAATAATGTAACTTAATAATTTAGTATTATTATATATTTAATCTAATTTATTTATAATAAATAAATCATTGCAATATATGTAAAAACATTTTAAAATATAAAAATTGTTAATATGTAATAAATTTATTAATATATATGTAAAATCAACTTTTAGGAAAACATTTTCAAGAAATCACAAACAATGTAAAATATTTTACATGATTCATCCAAACACTGTAAAATATTTTCGGTAAATCATTTTCCGAAAAGTAAATCATTTTCCGTAAATCATTTTCCGAAAACATTTTATCGCCAAACAAACAGACCTCTTAGTTTTGAACTTTTTCACTGACGCCTAGGAATCTCCTCCACCATCGATCTTCGAAAGCCCAATTCCTCGCCTACTATCACCGCTTGCAAACAGCTCTCGCTTCGTCAGAAGTTGGGCCGCCACAAAATTATTCGCACGTACATGCCGCCAATATATGCCCTCACTATCTCTAAAAATTATCACTGGCAATACGTACATGCGGTTCACTTTTTTTTCTTTCCATTCAATTTGTTATCTGATGCAGCTTTCCTGCGTTTTTATCTCATTTCTCCCCCAGGTATGCTACTGTTTAATTTAGAAGAATTTAACTTTTATAAAATATAGTGACTAAATTCATAACTTTATCTCATTTCTCCCCCATTCAATGCGTTTTTATCTCATTTCTCCCCTAGCTTTCCTGCGTTTTTTTCTTTCCATTCAAATATAGTGACTAAATTCATAACTTTTATAAAATGTAGGGACTAATAGAATAATTTAACCAAAAAAAAGGTGACAAACAATAAATTATATAATATCCAAATATATTTGGGGAAGAAATTAATCCCAGTTTCAACATTTCAAAAGAAGGGTCGATCATTTTCCTTAGTGGGTCATGGACTAATTGCTTCACATGAGCCACATGGTGTCACCTAACATTGTGACCAATTGCATGTTCATTTCACATGTTTGTTTACTTTATATACTTTACTCATGGGCCATTGACTTTGCTTCCATACAGACTAAATGAAATTTAGTATTTTCATATCATGTCTTGACAATTGGATAATTAATTGGTTAATAAAAAAAATAGTGGTTGGTATTTTAAGAAAATTATTTACATTATTAAAAGTTAAATAATAAAATTGATAATAACACGGGTTTAAACTCTATCATTCCTTTCTTTTTTTAATACTATTATAATAATAAATTATATTAATATTGTTAGGATTTTGAAACTTTTGAAATTATGTGTTAGAGTTTTGTCATATATGAATTATCTTTATGTTTGTTTTTGTTTAAATTTTATTATACATTAATTATGTTTTAATATATTATGATTATCCATATATTTATGTTGATTTTAATTGTAATTATGTGAATATATTAATTATAATCGTACTTAAAAGATGTTAATTTTTTATTTCTCAAGATATTTATCAAACGAACCCAAAAACTAATATTCCGCATTCTGTAGAGCACTAATTTTAAAGATATTAACTTATTATATCAGTTTGACATAAGAAAATTGCGCCCTTTTTTTTTTCAGAAGTTTCATCAACCAACAAATTATATATCTATAAATTGAGTCATCCTTTTCAAATAGATAAAACCTTAAACCCCAAACCCTAAACCCTAAACCTTAAACACTAAACCCTAAACTATAAAACCCTAAACCTTAAACCCTAAACCATATACCATATACCCTAAACCCTAAACCCTAAACCTTAAACCCTAAATCTTAAACCCTAAACCTTATAATATTAAACCTTAAACCCTAAATCCTAAACCCTAAACCCTAAACCTTATAATACTAAACCTTAAACCCTAAACCCTAAACCCTAGGTGTAACAATGCCCCGTATGATGAATCTAAAAGAATACAAAACTTACCTAATTTTAAGATCAAATTTCATAACTTACATAAGTTTACGATCAAATTTCATAACTTACATAATTTTAAGTTAATATCAAACTTCATAACTTACATAATACTTGTACAGAAAAAAAATGATTCAAAGTATATAGGCTGGAAACCTGACGGGTTGCCTTATATCTCACAGTGAGATATAATGGATCCTCCCTAGGTGTAACAATGCCACGTATGATGAATATAAAAGAATACAAAGCTTACCTAATTTTAAGATCAAATTTCATAACTTACATAATTTTAAGTTAAGATCAAACTTCATAACTTACATAATACTTGTATAGAAAAAAAAATGATTCAAAGTATATAGGCTGGAAACCTGACGGGTTGCCTTATATCTCATTGTGAGATATAATGGATCCTCCCTAGGTGTAACAATGCCACGTATGATGAATCTAAAAGAATACAAAACTTACCTAATTTTACGATCAAATTTCTTAACTTACATAATTTTAAGTTAAGATCAAACTTCATAACTTACATAATACTTGTATAGAAAAAAAATGATTCAAAGTATGAGGTTGGAAACTTGATTGGATTGCCTTATATCTCATCGTGAGATATAATGGATCCTCCTAGGTGTAACAATGCCACGTATGATGAATCTAAAAGAATACAAAACTTACCTAATTTTACGATCAAATTTCATTACTTACATAATTTTAAGTTAAGATCAAACTTCATAACTTACATAATACTTGTATAGAAAAAAATGATTCAAAGTATATAGGTCGAAACTTGACGGGTTGCCTTATATCTCCTTTGTGAGATATAATGGATCCTCCTAGATGTAACAATGCCACGTATGATGAATCTAAAAGAATACAAAACTTACCTAATTTTAAGATCAAATTTCATAACTTACATAATTTTTAGTTAAGATCAAACTTCATAACTTACATAATACTTGTATAGAAAAAAAATGATTCAAAGTATATCTTTGAAACTCGACGGGTTGCCTTATATCTCATCATGAGATATAATGGATCCTCCCTAGGTGTAACAATGCCACATATGATGAATCCAAAAGAATGCAAAACTTACCTAATTTTACGATCAAATTTCATAACTTACATAATTTTAAGTTAAGATCAAACTTCATAACTTACATAATACTTGTATAGAAAAAAATGATTCAAAATATATAGGTTGAAAACCTCACGGGTTGCCTTATATCTCTTGTGAGATATAATGGATCCTCCCTAGGTGTAACAATGCCACGTATGATGAATCTAAAAGAATACAAAACTTACCTAATTTTACGATCAAATTTCATTACTTACATAGTTTTAAGTTAAGATCAAACTTCATAACTTACATAATACTTGTATAGAAAAAAATGATTCAAAGTATATAGGTTGAAACTCGACGGGTTGCCTTATATCTCACCGTGAGATATAATGGATCCTCCCTAGGTGTAACAATGCCACGTATGATGAATCTAAAAGAATACAAAACTTACCTAATTTTAAGATCAAATTTCATAACTTACATAATTTTAAGTTAAGATCAAACTTCATAACTTACATAATACTTGTATTTAAAATCTTATATAACTCAAAGTATATAGGCTGGAAACCTGACGGGTTGCCTTATATCTCACTGTTAGATATAATGGATTTCCCTAGGTGTAACAATGCCACATATGATGAATCTAAAAGAATACAAAACTTACCTAATTTTACGATCAAATTTCATAGCATTATTTACATAAATTATTAATTAACAATTTAGCCATGTAATTTATTGTCAACTTTAGACTTCAACAACTACTGAAATGGATAGGAGTTGGATGAAATTGTCAAGGATAAGCAACGGCTATCGAAATGGAGTAGAAACTTTTTCAATTTCGATTTCAAAATGCAAGCCAAGAGAATATGATTCTTTGCCCGTGTAAGACGTGTTGCAATATTAATCGGCATTATTGTGAAGTGGTCTACTAACATCTAATTGTTAATGGCTTTGTCTGGGGTACAAAAATGGTTTTTCATGGAGAGTGTACATCTAGTGGAGCATCTTCATCGCTGAATCTGGGGTATTCTAATAGTGCTTTCAATTAGAATGTTAGAGACGATAACATGGAAGGCATGTTATGGGATGCTTTTAATATACGTGATGATGGTTTCGGGACATTTCCACCTCACTTGTGTGCAACCGATGATCATAATTTTGGTGGAAATACTTTCACCGAAATAAGAAGCAATGTCTGGGATGAATGACCAAATGAAGAAGTGGCGAGGTTCTACGTTACTTGGTGAAATGAATGAAGAAGCGTATGAGGATCAAAATTTTCCAAACCTGTCATTCTGTATTCGTCTTTTTCACTTGAAATGTTTGGGGGGGTGGACCGAAAAATCGTTGACAATGCTATTAGAGTTTCTACAAGAAATGTTCCCGTTTGCAAAAATCCCTCAATCTTCCAAAGACATGAAGAAATTGATAAAGGATTTGGGCATTGGCTACAACAAAATTCACAGTTGCCTAAATGATTGTATGTTATATTGGGGCGACCGGATAAATCAACAGTGCTGTCATGTATGCGGCCAATCCTGTTGGATTAATAGAAATAAAGAGGACGGTTACGAGGATGAACACGATACACAGTCAAGGAAATGACCATTAAGGTTTTACGGTATTTTTCGCTAATACCAAGGCTTCAACGGCTTTTTATGTCGTCAAGACAGTAGAATCAATGATGTGGCACCGTGATGGACTAACAGATGATGGGTTGTTAAGGCATCCCTAGATTCTTTAGCTTGGAAATTGTTTGACTCCAAATTTCCAAGCTTTGCAACGATCTTGAGTGTGAGGCTTGGGCTAGCATCCGTGGATTTAACCTTACAAACTCATGAGCACAACGTCTGAAGATTGGCTTTGTGGTGCTTGTTCCTACAATTTGCCTCCATGGGTTTGCATGAAACAATCTTCTTTTATCTTGTCTATGATTATACACGGAGAGAAAGGGCCGAGGAATAATATTGACGTATATTTGCACCACTTGTTGACGAGTTAAAACAACTATGGGCTGGTGTTCGAGCATCTGATGCAATGAGAAAAGAGAACTTTAATTTACGTGCGACTTTAATGTGGACTATTAACGACTTCTCGGCTTATGCTAATTTATCTGGTTGGAGTACCAGGGGACGTTATGCTCGTCCGTGTTATGTTGCGCAGACATGTTCGCAATGGTTATATAATGGGAAAAAGTTCTCTTACATGGGGCATCATGGGTAGTTACAAGAAAATCATACATTTAGATTTCAGAGTGCTCAGTTTGATGGTACTGAAGAGTTCAGACCAGCTCCTTCGCAAATCGGTGGATTCGAAATATTCTTAATGTTGAAAGATATGAATTTCATTTATGGGAAGATGAATCAACCGGCTAACCCGCAAAGAAATAGAAGATCTAGAGATGAATGTGATGATGAATCTGATGAAGAGGGTGATCTTAATGAGGCAGACTTGTGGAAAAAAAGAAGTATTTTTTTCGATTTCCCTTATTGGGAGCATCAGATTTTACGTCATAATCTTGATTTCATGCACATAGAGAAAAATGTCTGCGAGAACATCGTTAGGACTATTTTGAATGTCGATGGAAAATCGAAAGATAATCTTCAGAGTCGACTTGATTTAGTTCACATGGGAATTCAGCGTGAGCTTCATCCCCAAGCACTTCCGAATATGAAATATCGGTTGCCGCCTGCTATTTTTTCAATGTCGAAGACGAAGAAAGAAGTTTTCTGTACGGTGTTGAAGGATATAAAGGTCCCGAATGTGTATGCATCAAATATATCGCGATGTGTGAGTCTTAAGGATCGAAGACTATATGGCTTAAAATCGCATGACTATCACATCTTGATGCAAGACTTATCGCCGGATTGCTATGCGGTCAGTATGTCAAAAAGGTGATGGCTCTGTAATTGAACTGTCGAATATTATGAAAGGCATTTGTGGTAAAGTTTTGAATGCTCAAGAATTAGGGAGACTACAAGACCGAGCCGCATTGACTTTATGCAATCTGGAGAAGATATTCCCGCCTTCCTTCTTCATTATTATGGTGCACTTGTTAATTCATCTCCCGAGTGAAGCAATTCTTGGTGGACCCGTTTTCTATTGATGGATGTATCCCATTGAAAGGTCTTAATTTATTTACAAAATATTCCTTCATTCAGCTCAATGCCAATAATAGTTGCAACTTTTGATAATGTTGTATACCGTGTTTAGGTTCCTTTCCAAATTGAAGTCATATTGCCATAATAAGCATTATTGGAAGGATCAATTGCCGAGGGCTACTTGGCGAGAGGAATGTATGACTTTACTGCTCGAGGTATTTAGAAGATGTTGAAACAAGAATGAGCAGACTCAAGTAGATCTTTGGGCTCACAGATCATAATTTGGCGGAACTTATTTATTTTAAAGTTTCTGAGAACCGATCAGAAAAGTCAAAATTACAGAATTAGACGATAGATCGTGGGTCCAAGCACATCGATACATTCTTTTTCATCACGATTCAATGGAACCATTTCGGAGGTAAGTTCTAGAATTTGATAAATACTCATCAATTTTAATTTATTTGTCTTCTAACAAAGTAAAACACTTTTTTACCGTAGTGAGTACAAACATATATTGAGAGCTCGTTCACGATCCCGAAGATTAAATCGACGAGAAATTAATAAGTTGTTCGCAGAATCATTCCATGAATGGTTAAGCCAAATGGTATGCAATTTAAAGTTTCATTGACAAGTAATAATGTTTTCTCATAACATTCATAATTACTCGATTTACTTTCGACTCAATAGGTTTGGAGTCGAATGAAGTAAATGACAACGTTAAATGGCTTTCACAAGGTCCTAATGAGAATAGTTAAAGATATAGTGGCTTCCTCATCAATCGGATCTGATTTCATACAAGATATCGCGAGAGATTGAGGAGAACCCAAAATATGGAATTGTTGTTAATTCTTCGATTACAAGTTATGCTAGTGCTAGGGACAAGAATCCGGTCGAGGGAATTTGGAATATTACGGACTTATAATCGACATCATTGAGTTGGATTATTACGTAATTTCAAAGTTGTCTTATTTCGAGGTGATTGGGTGATGTGAATACGCTCATGAAATTAAAAACGATCAATATGGCTTTACAATGGTGAATTTCTCTCGATTGATTCACACCAGAGAACAACCGATGGACGAGCCGTATGTGTTTTCTTCTCAAGTTAAACAAGTTTTTACTCAAGATCCAATCGATGAGGGTTGGTACGTTGTACTTCAAAACACCCCTAGAGACTTGTTCGACATTGGCGGTGGAAGTAGAGATGACATAGTCGAAAGATCAGAAACTTTGCCTTTTCCAGAACAAGACTTAACTGAAAATATCCCTAGTACTACTGAAAATATCCCTAGTACTAGTCAACAATTTCAATGGGTTCGTCAGGATGTGGACGAAGATATTTACAAAATATGATGTAGTAATATTTAACGATTTATTATTTATATGTTATATTATAATTTTCATGTTGGTCATGTTACATAATTTAACTGCTTTTAAATGTCCTATTATTGTTGTTATTTGTTACTAAAATTTTGAACTATTTTATGTGTATTGCAGGATAATGCCTAGAAGACGATTACGAGGTTTAAATATTGTCCTGAGTACTCCAAATCCGAAGAAGTAAATAGTGGACAGGATACGCTTGTTGGATCTTCTACTCACGGACATAGATGACGAGCATGGACAAATCCAAAGTAATGTTAAGTTTATTTTACATGAATGTTGAATTTTATTATTGATTCATTTTTCAATTTTAATATAATAATATATCATTTTTCATTGAGGGTTGTGGGACGAGCAGAGCTCGGGACGACATTACTTACTGATTTATACGACTTAGAGCCCACCAATCGTGTTCAAGTAAGGAGAAACAATCATGGCCAGCCTATCGGATCCAAGCTCGATGTTGGCGTGCTATTTGGGCATTGTAGCACGAAATGCGAATATGTTGCCCATTAACTACGAATCATGGCATCACGTGCCCGATGCCAACAAAAATCGGCTCTCGATAATATTAAGGTAATAAAAGGTGAATGTAATTTATAATACTTTAATTTAACCTTCATTTATATTAACTTTTTAAAAAAATTTCTAGGTAAATTTGCTTTAGAGGTCTCCGATGACTATGTTAAGAAGGCGTTGGGTAAAAAATGGAGAGACAATAAAAGCACCCTAAAAAATAATATTTTAAGAAAGACATAAGTCTCAAGAAAATTATGAAATGTCCCACGGAATGTTGAAGTACCAATGGGAAGATCAAGTTAGATTCTAGAATTGAAAGAAAGGAGAGGTATTACGACTTTCAAAGTCTTATAAATTTTTCGGTTTATCGATTTACTATATACATAATTCAAATTCCATTATGTAGGATCGTGAGCGAGTTGGAACAAACAATGCAGACGAAACAACAATTCACGCATTACGGCAGATTCGGAAGTTTTGCTCGTGAAATCGAGGCCGAGGTATTATAATTTATTACTTCTTTCAAATATTAATTACTTTATACTATTAAATTATATTTTTCTACTATAATGTAGGAAGTTTAAATCAGTCAAAAGTTGGACGCCTTGACTTTTTGACATTACATATAGGAAGAAGGATGGATCTCCGATGACATCCGAAATTGCAGAAATTTTGGTATATTTACTTAATAAAATTTGATTTATTATAAATATTTATAATGTTTAATTACAATAGTTTAGTTCATCGTTTGTAGTTGTAAATTTATAATTTTAAGTTATGTTCCATTCCTTTTATTATATATTTCGTTTCTAACTTTTTATTGATTTATTAGGATAAACTAAAGGAGAAGAAGGCGGAGTATGAAGCGGTTGCTTTGTTCGACGATTCTGTTTATCTCGAGGAGATTGATAACAGAATTATTGCTGATGTTTTGGGTCCTGAAAGGTACGACTGCTTCGATTGATAGATTTGTTAATCTTTAGTATATTTATAACAAATTTATCACTATTATTTTGGGTCTTACAAGGTATGGTCGGGTTCGATGTCAAGGATCAGGTGTTACCCCAACTCAATATTTTGGATCCGGCTCCCGGCAATACATGTCTTCCGGGAGTCAATCTCGTGCTGAAGTTCAAAGACTGAAAGACCAGATATCTCTGATGGAAGTGAGCACAGTTGAGCAAATTTCTCAGCTTAGAGCGGAGGCAGCAGTGAGAGAGGCGGAGCATATTGCTTAACTTAGAGCGAGGCAGAGATGAGGAGGCAGAGCGTAACAAAAAGTATGAAGAACTCCACTACATTTGAGACTATGATGCTGATTGTTCAAGAACGATGCAGAGGCTCCCTCTTAGACATTTGTTTAATTATTGTAAGATTTTTATAACATTTTTGCGTTAATATTATTGTAAAATTGTTTGAATTATTATTCATTTATTAATAAATATCATATATCTTTTATTAAATTTGAAGTATCGTTTAGATTTAATACTTTTGGTGAGATTTAAATGTTTTATTTGTGCCTTGGGTTGGAATTATATGCAATTGTCTTTGTTTTTGTTGGTTTTAATGCGGGGTAGGATATTGCAGAAAAATAGACCGCAAATTTGTGTAAATTATGGCGTTTATTGATAAGAACGCCGTTAAAAGTCCGCACAGAGCGGCGTTTTTAAAAAGCGCCGCTAAAGGTCCGGTCTTTATGCGTTTATAATAATACCGCTAAAGGTCCGGACTTTAGCGTTGTTTAGAAAAGCCGCTAAAGGTCCGAACTTTAGCTGACACTTTTCTAAAGGTCTGACTTTTAGCGTTTAGAGAAAAGCGCCACTAAAGGTCTTGTCTTTAATGGCGTTTCTTAGAAAAGCGCCGCTAAAGGTCAAGACTTATAATGCATTTTTTCATAATAAACGCCGCTAACTTTTATGCACGTGTTTTAGCGACGTTTTTATGGCGCTTTTAAAAAATAAAAACTATATTAGCGGCGCTTAAAAATGCCGCTAAAAGCCATAAAAAAATGCCGCTAAAAGTCTGTTTTGGTGTAGTGGTAAGAGATGCAACCCATTCATTAATAATATAAAACATAAGAAAATACATACTATTCGTTGGCGATATAAAACGTAAGAAATGTGTAAAGCCCGTTGTACATAAGAAATGCATAAGGCCTATTAAAATGTGAGCAAGAATACTATTCTTTATTATAAATATAGTGTTTGGCCCGAGTTTTTGTAACAACCTGTTTTCAATGGTATTGAGAACGGTAGTTTCAAAACCCCGTTTTTCAATGATTGAGTCCGTAAATATTATTATTTAATATTTACAATTTAATTGTAATAATATATGAATTGTGATATGATGAATTTGCTAATTGGAAAGTTAGTCAAGGTATATGTGTATTGACCTTAAAGTCAGTGATTTTCGAAATTGCGATATCAGGACCTTGTTCCCCATAAACCGAGCCCGTAAATATTTTTATTAAATATTTACAAAGTTATGATACAGCTGAATTGAATTTTGGATAGGTAATTTTACCGAATTAGCGACTAATTAAAGTATAAGGACTAAATCATAAAAAATCGTAAAATTTAATTATTATGAATTTTTTTAATTGTATAAGGACTTATAAGGTAAATAAAAAGGCCTAATATGGCGTGTAGACCATTTTAGGAACTTGTATGGAGGGTTGGTGAAGGATTTTATATTTTATAAAGGTTAAAATTTAGTTAAATATATTAGAATAAGTAGAAAGTGGAGAATGATGAAAGCATTTTATTTTCTTTTATCTTTGTAAGCACTAAATTTTGTCCGGACTTATTACGGGTTTATTTAAAAATATATATAAATTTAAAAAAATTAAAAATTAATTAAAAAATTACATTTTAACCCTTAAACTTTCTTGAAATTACATTTTGGCCCCAAAACTTTTCAAAATTACATTTTACCCTTAACTTTCTTAAAATTACACTTTGGCCTCAACAATTTTACTGCGTTTACAATCTGGTCCTTCATCAAAAAATCTCCAAAAATCCCATGGATTTCACAGACCCACCCCGATTTTAAGCCACCACCCTAAGGGATGGCCTCCCATACCCCTAGCCACCGCCACCGCACAAAAACGCTATAAAAAGGGATTTTTCCCAAAATCGAACATCAACATCCAAAGAAAAAAACCCACAAAAAAAGAAAGAAAAGAGGAGGAAGAAGAAGAAGAAGAAGAGGAAGAGGGGCCGACCACCGGGAGGAAGAAGCGACAACAATGACGAGTTGAAGAAGAAGAAGAAAGGAAGAAGAAGAAGAAGAAGAAGAAGAAGAAGAAGAAGAAGAAGAAAGGAGAAAAAAAAGAAAGAAGAAGAAAGAAAGAAAGAAAAAAAAAAAAAAAAAGAAAGAAAGAAAAAAATTAAAGTCCGCTCAGGTCGACCTGACCGACCATGACCGACCCGACCATGACCACACCAGCAGCAGCAGCCCAACCAAAGAAGAAAGGCCTCAGCCCAAAGGCAAGAAAGCCAAAGGAAAAAAGAAGAAGAAAAAGAAGAAAAAAGAAAAGAAAGAAAAGAAAAAAAAAGAAAAAGAGAAAAAGAAAAAAAAGGAAAAAGAGCCCGGTCGTGTATCTCATTCTTTAAGCTCGTAATTTTGAGCTTTTCGGAATTTTCTTTTACCTACTTTTAATTTAATTAGTGTATTTTGATGACATTATTGACATTTTTAAGCATATTTTGTATTTATATTTTAATGTTATTTTATTTAATTTTATTATTAATGATAATAATTTTAATAAATAAGGCAAAGAATCGGTTTAACACTTGCCGTTGATTTCATCGCTATGTTGGGTGAATTATCGGTTCGTGTTAAATAACGATATACTCTTATAAAAAAAATCAAAAAATAAAAAATAAAATAAAATTTTGAGTTTCCAAACTTTTGTGTTTTCAAAAATTATCGTGTTTTCAAAATTTTCGTGTTTTAAAAAATCGTGTTTTCAAAAAAAAATCCGTGTTTTCAAAAATTCTCGATTTCAAAATTTTTGTGTTTTCAAAATTTTCGTGTTTTAAAAAATTTCGTTTGAAAATTTTGTGTTTCAAAGATTTTCGAGTTTTCAAAATTTTCGTATTTCAAAATTTTCGTGTTTTTCAAAAAATTTCGTGTTTCAAAAATTCTCATGTTTTCAAAGTTCTCGATTTTTAAAAATTCATGTTTTTAAAATAAAAAATTTTGTGTTTTAAAATTTCCGTATTTTTAAAAATTTCGTGTTTTCAAAAAAATTGTGTTTCAAAAAAATTCTCGTGTTTTCAAAGTTTTCAGATTTCTAAAATTTCATGTTTTCAAAATTTTGGGTTTAAAAAAATTTCGTGTTTTCAAAAATCCGTGTTTTCAATAAAAATTCGTGTTTTAAAAAAAATTTCGTGTTTTAAAGTTTCGTATTCCTAAAATTTCGTGTTTTCAAAATTTTCGGTTTTCAAAAATTTCATGTTTTAAAAAAATTTCTTATGTTTTAAAATTTCCGTGTTTTCAAAAAATTTCGTGTTCTAAAAAAATTCGTGTTTCAAAAATTCTCGTGTTTCAGATTTCTAAAATTTCGTGTTTTCAAAATTTCTATGTTTTAAAAAAATTCGTGTTTTCAAAAATTCTGGGTTTTAAAAAAATTTCGAGTCTTAAAATTTCGCTTTTTTAAAAAATTTCGTGTCTCAATCGGATCACGATTAAATATTAAATTGAACTTGTATTTTGAAAATTAAGACAACGCGCATTTAACGAGATACCAATTTTGGGCGCCGCATGAGGGTGCTAATACCTTCCTCGCAGAATCAGACTCCGAACCCTATTTTTTCTCCGAATTTTGACGCAGACTTAAACCTGGCCTTTTTAAGAAAATTCAAAAAATGATTTTTCTTTAAAAGAGGATTTATTAGGTGTCCGATCACACCTAGAAAAAGATCTATGGCGACTCCCTTTTTAATAAAATCGAAACTCGCTTTTCAAATGTTCAATAATTTCCTCAATTAGCGCCCAAGCAAATTTTAGGTCGCCACAAATTGGCGACTCCATTTGGGATCTTTTTGAGAGTCGAGTCCGAATTAAACGCGTGTTGTCAAAATTTTCAAACTTTTGTTCAAATTAATATTAAGTCGTGATCCTTAAATTTTGTTTTTGAAAAGTCATGCATTTGCATCATGTTGTAAATATTTTTCTAACTTGTTTTATCTTTTTGTTTTTCAGCTCTAAGTTTTTACGATTTTAGTTTTTTAGTTTTAAAATAAAATGAAAAGGTTTGTGAGTTTCTCCCCACACACTGTGCACTTGCATTTTGCATAACATGAGCTCTCTACCAGGCTCCGGCCCGCTAAGTGGAAGTAAACGCTATGCCTTCGTGAGTTAACTCGCCCTCCTCATGACAAAGCTAGTGAATACTTAGGGTTACATATGACTTATGCTTTCGTGAGTTAACTTGTCCTCCGCATAGGCATAAGTAAATGTAATCCTCGAATTGAGCTCATGAGCCTATGATGGGCGATAACCGAGGCTCGTGACTAGCCTTAGTAGGCGACAAGACGGACAATTCGAGTACCTTTTAGAACCGAAACCGCATATAGTGAACCGTATGAGCCACCCGATTAGAGCCATGCCGAACCTCATCTGCTAATAGTTACCAAAATAAGTACATGGGAGAAACGCTTTTGCCTTTTTTTTTTTTTACATTTACACTTTTTATGCAAGCAAATCGGGTCCGTTTAATAATTTAGAGAGGGTAGATTATCCGATAAGCATGTGGGGTAAGTTTATTTTGTAAATATGATGGGGTAAAAAAAAAAAGTAGGTCATTTCACCAAAATGCAAAATTAAATATCTTAATTTGTTAGATTTTCCATAGTTTTCTCCGCTTATACTTGTTGTAATTACTAACCAATGTTATTTGTCTTCATTTTTATTTTTATCATGCATCATAGGCATCTTGTTAGGAAGGTGTTGATTAGAGATTGGTTGCCAAAATGGGTTTCGATGGAGGAGTCAATTACACAAGTAACCGAGAAAAAACACTGTGGTTCGAGATCGGTCTTTGAAAACCCGTAAAGCAAAAGAGACAGTTTAAAGGAAGGATGTATTTCCAACCTTCCGAGCATGTGACCATGAATGTTCGTTGGAATAACCTCAAGACTTGACTAGGATCCGAAGCATGGGACTCTCGACACTAAGGGCATCTTCACTGAGAAGTACGGGGATATAGTTCGCTTAATCGCTGTCAACGTAGACGAACAGTTGATTCAAGCCATGGTTCAATTCTAGGACCCAGCTTATCAATGTTTTACTTTCAACCAAGAAGATATGACTCCGACCATAGAAGAGTATGCCGCCTTGCTTCGCGTTAACAATGCACAATTCATCAAGATATATGTGAAAGAGCCCAAACCAATGACCTTCAAGAAAAAGCTAATGAAGTTGACAGGAATGACTGATACATGGGCTGAAAAACAGATAAAGAAAAAGAACGAAGTCAGTTGTATTCCATGGTTTTCTCTGCAAGACTTAGTTCAAAACCATCCAGACATTGTGAAGAGAGTGGATCTGTTTGCTTTAGCCATTTACGAATTAATTGTCTTCCCAAAAGTTCTTGGGCATATAGAAGTTGCGGTAGTGGATTTCTTTGAAAAGTTGAGGCAGGGAATCAACCCCGTCCCAACTATCTTAGTTGAGACTTTTAGATCTCTAAATTGTTGTAGGAGAAAGGGGGAAGGACGTTTTATCGGATGTGCACAGCTACTCAATGTTTGGATTCTGAGCCACTTACGGAAAGTGGAGCGCACACCTTTCCACATGTTTTCAAAAACATTCGTTCGTTGGAAGCTTACCTTGAGAAGAATTGGTCAAGGATGTTCTTGAACAAAGACTGGGTTTGAGTTTTTCGTAACCTCCGCCAAGATATAACTTGGAGAGCACCATGGATCCGTCCTTCGCTTCGCTATACAAATGCGGAAGCCAAGATTGGGTACCTTTACTCGGGTTATGGGAGGAGTTGGATATGCACCGTTAATGGTTCAAAGGCGCTTTGCTTCACGACAGTTCATACCAACTACCTGGAGGATTAGCACGACCGAGTTTGCTTTTACGGTAAAGGTTACATGAAAAAAGTCCGAGATATCTTGCAAAGTCTTGGAAGGAAATCTACCTAATGGAGTTAGCTCAGATGCTGATACTATCACTCAAGATTATAAAATATGGAGACAAAGACGAGTGAATAGTCAACAAACCTCACCAACGGATTATACTTTCCGAATCCTTTCTCGGAAGAAATGCCATCCGAATCGAAATAGCAAGACATGAATTTGAACGTGAAAAGGCCGGTCACATACGGGATATTAGTTCTCTTCAAGAGGAAAATTACTAGTGAAGATAGATGTTCAAATTGAAAATCCAGAAACGAGAAAGTCCAGAAAGAAGCTAAAATCATGAGAAATGACTTAAAGGATCTTCATTTGGAAAATAAGAAATTAAGAGGCACCATAAAGAATAGCGGGCTGGGCAAATCACCGACGGAATGGAAAGAAGAACTAAGCAACATCAAAGGTGGGATGGAATTCTGGAGAGGGAAAGCGAAGAAGGAAGAGGAAAAAGCTGCTCGTGCTATGATAGAGTTAAGGAAGAAGAATGTTGAATCTAAATGCGCTCGCGTAATTAATGACTAGTCATCGAAAGCGCCAAGAGCTAAGAAGGAAAATACAAGATTTAGAAAATACACCGCAAGCTCATCACAACACTTAGATACTCTCCTAAAAGCCCTAGAAGAAAAGAATGGCCAAGATGATGAGATATTCGTGCCTCACGAAAGAGCTCTTCAAGAAAAAGATATGTATCTTGGTGGTTTGATTAATGAAATTGCAAGGCTACTATGCAAATTGTGCAACTATCGATGAAGCGTAAGATCTCGCTACCAATTCCTCCGAGGCAAGGATCAAACATGTCGAATTCCTAGAGCGAGTGAAAAAACAAGGCAATGTGGCTAGGAAATTTGTGTAACTATTAAATCGAGACGGCAAAACTTTTGTAATAGACTCTTTTGATTAATGAAATGCCTAAATATGGGGCTATCTTGAAATCAACACCAAATTTTTGCATATTTATTCATAATTAACATACATTTGTCATTTATTCATTCATCCATTCATTACATATACATATCACTCTAATCATTCACGAGGTCGAAACCAGTATAATCCACGGGCCATGACACTCTTAACTGGAATCACGACATTCTTATAGGACACGTCTAAGAGCTAGAACTATGGATTTGAACTCAACGAAAGAATTGAAAGGATGGAAAGGACCCAAAGAGAGTTGCAAGAGCAGTTGGCTAAGTCACAACAGGAAGCAAGAGATCTAATGGTGAGATCTCGAGAGGAATCGCTCGAGCAAAGAGATCAAATGGCCAAAATGAAGGAGATGATGACAGCTTTGGTCAAAGGAAAAGGACCCATGCAGAGCCATAACATCACAGAGCCCCAGTCAAGAGTTAATCAGGATCCGCTTTATCCTCCAAGATTCACTCCACCTCACGTCCATGCAATGCAAAGAGGACATCCTCAAGGGGAGCCTGCAGACTGAAAGCAACGACTCACGCCCACCGCTCATCTAGGGCAAGGTATATTCAGATCAAACCGGAACTAATCCTGTGAACCGATTGTTCCAGATTTAGATGATCCGTAGAAATAGCCAAAGTTGAAAATGGATGATCATGATGTTCAAGATAAGTATAGGAGTCCGGAAGAAAGGCTTAAGGCGATAGAAGGTATGAAGTCTTCTTCAGACCGAAAAGCAAAGAGCTCGATTTGGTGCCCGATCTAGTTCTCGCCTTCGAAATTTAAAGTGCCGATTTGAAAAATATGATGGAACGAGATGTCCAAAGGCCCATCTTATCATGTTTTGTCGAAGATGATTGGTTACGTAAATGAGGATAAATTACTAATACACTTGTTTTCAAGATAGCTTGGTCGGATCGGCTCTTCGATGGTATAATCAACTCGAGAGAAAAGATTCGATCATGGAAAGACTTAGCATCGACATTTTGTGAACAATACAAGCATGTATCGACATGGTGCCCGATCGATTAACTCTGCAGATGATGGAAAAGAAGCGAGAGACTTTTAGACAATACGCTCAAAGGTGGAGGGATATCTCGGCCCAAGTAGAACCCCCATTAACAAAAACAGAGATAACAGTCCTCTTCATCAACACTTTGAAAGCACTGTTTTACGATAAATTGGTAGGAAGCGCCACGAAAGATTTCGCAGATATTGTAATATCCGGGAACTTATAGAAAATGCTATCAAGAGTGGAAGGATGGAAGGCTCAGGGTTGAAAAGGCAACACCCATAAAGAAAAAGAGCGAAGCCCATATGGTGGGAACCGAGACACTACACTTCTAACCCATACCCAACCCAATCACGACTCGATATTGCCCACCTTCAAATTTCTATTTTCCTCTCCAAAGCCCTTACTATCAAGCACCTCCTCCTTACCCTGCCTATGCCACAAATAACCAAAGACCATTCACATGTTCCCACCAAATACCATGCCCGCTCAAAGCCAACCCAAAATGAACAAAAATCGACAAGACCCAATCTGAAAACCTCAATTCACCCCTATTCCTCAGATCACACGGAGAGCTATGCCCAAGTTATTGGAAAAATAATTAATATCCCCACATTATATGGCACCCTTGAAGCCTCCATACCCAAAATGGTACGATCCTAATGCTAGTTGCATGTACCATGCTGGAAACCAGGGGCATTCTATAGAAAATTGTCTAGCCTTTAAAAGAAGGGTTCAAGGTCTTATTGATGCAGGGATTTTACGATTTGATGGCACTAATAATGTGGCTGAAAATTCGCTCCCTAACCATACTGAAGGGAACGTGAACATGGTGATAAAAGAAGACGAGCGACAAGCTAAAAGTTATGTTTCTGAAATAAAGACACCTCTGCGGAAGGTTTGGGAGGTAATGGTTAAAAAGGGCCGCTTTGTTATCCCAACAAATTTTCAAAGAAGAAAACACAAAGAGTCAATGTTTTTGTGATTTTCATGGTATTGAAGGGCATGAATTCCAGTCTTGTGAGGGATTCAGAAAATTACTACAGGACATGATGGATAATAATGAGGTTAAGATCTTTGATAAAATGGATGAGGCCGAGGAAAGGGAAATATGCGCCTCTGATAATCAACCATCAACTATCCCTTATAGTGCTGATCGGCCTCTGGTGATTTATTACGAGGCCAAGAAGAAGGAAGTCAAACCAAATGTGGTGATTAAAGTGCCATCTCCTTTTCCTTACAAGGACAATAAGGCGATTACCATGGAAATATGATGTTAATATTGTCGCATTCAAGGTGAAAAGTCAAAGGCTGTGATTGGAGATATTAGCAGAGTAGGACACTTCACCCACAATGGAGGTGTTATTCTCCGAAATAGGTGAACCAAAGAAGAAAGTCGTTGACTCGAATCGAAAGGAAAGGCACCAATGTATGATAATCGAGGTTGATATTGAAATACACCGGGCAAGAGATTAAAAGACACGTGAATGAGGATGAAGCACATGAATTCTTGAAGTTCATCAAACATGATGAATATAATGTCGTGGGAGCAGCTTGAGCAAGCGTAAGAAGAATCTCGGTGTTATTTCTACCGTTGAACTCGTAACCACATCGAAATGCTTTGTCGAAAGTGTTGAATCAAGCGTATGTGGCGAGCAACGATCTCGCTGAAAAGCTTGATAGGTGGGTGAACAACTTAAATGCGGATAATTTCATCTCTTTAGTGATGACGAAATACCACCAAACGGTAGGGCTCCATAAAAGCATTGCACATTACAACCGGTTGCAAGGGTTATATATCATGAATGTGCTTATTGACAACGGCTCAAGCACTCAATGTCATGCCTTTGGCCACGTTTTCTAGGTCGCCAATTGATATGTCTTATCTTAGGCCTTGTCACTCTCAAGAAGGGCATTTGATGGGACACGACGAGAGGTCATGGGAAGATCGAGATTCCTCTGAAGTGGGCCCATGTATATATGATATCGAGTTCCGTGTCATGGACATCACGCCTTCATATAATTGCCTTTTGGGAGGCCTTGGATCCATTCTCTTGGGCGCCTTCATCTCTCCATCAAAAAGTAAAGTTTATCTGGATAGCCGCTGATCACGATCACGGTGAAGAAGACATTGTTGCATCTATCTCACCGACGCACCCTACATTGAAGTAAACAAAGATGCAGAGAATGTTCCTTCCGTTCCTTTGAATTTATCAATGCTACATTTGTTGTGAAGGAAATAAGATTCTACGCCTAAACCTGCCAAAGAATACCAAAATGGGAATTAAACTGACTGTGGGAAAGGAAGCTCGAGCGAAGAAAGGTTTGGGAAAATATCAGCAAGGGATAGTTAGAGCACTAAAGCCAGTACCCCACAAGGCTCGATACGGTTTAGGGTTCAAGCGGATGTACGACAAAGAAGAAAACAGGTTGTAAAAAGATCAAGAAAGGAGGATTGCAAGAGCCTCAGGCCAAGATTTGAGATGGGAGCCCATAGCGTATCCTCCTTTGTCAAAAACATTTACATCTGCAGGAATGATGTACCTAGGGTGAGATAATTCACGAAGCACGCTGTTATTAATTGAAAGGGGTCTTCAGAACGTCAGTATAAATGTTATTGACAAAGGAGATGATGCAATTGAAGATGTTTCAATGATACGCCTTGTCCTCCTAGATTCATTTTGAACAATTGATCATTGTGGATCTTCTTGTAGTTTCTAAGTCCTCTCCGAGTAATGCTCAATGTTAACTTTCTTTTTTTGTGTGCCCCTAAGTAATAGTGGGATTCTTTTGTAAGAGCTTATGTTTGCTCTTTATTATTTAAATGAACATTAATGGAGGTGCTCTTTAATAATCGTTTCATTCTCATTAACTTCATAATTATTCTCCTTCTCACAGCCTATCCTTATATATATCTCATATCATGCCATAACATATACTTGTTGGTTCCAATCCTTTGATACTCCTCTATAGTTTTCTTTTCCATTCACCTTTCAGTGCTTAGATACCAACGACATGAACAATCCTGTTACAAGTCCCGAAATCGATTTTGAGAAAGCTATTTGTTTAGAGAATTCAAGTCGAGGAAAATGTGAAGATTATGTCTCGCTTCCGACTTACAAAGAATGATAGAACTAGAAGATAAACAGATCCTACCCCATCAAGAATCTGTTGAGACAAGTGAACTTGGAAAATGAAGAAAGAGGCAAGAAGTGAAGATTGGGACCTCCATTTCGGATAACACTAAACATGATTTGATCGCCTTGCTTTGTGAGTATAAAGATGTATTTGCATGGTCGTATCAAGACATGCCGTGGTTGAACGAGGATGTAGTAGTCCATAGACTCCTTTGAAACTAGAATGCAAACCTGTTCAATGAAGCTAAGACGAATGAGACCGAAATGTCATTAAAGATAAAAGAAAAGTCAAGAAACAATTTGATGTCGGCTTTACAAGTCTCCAAATACCCGAATGGGTAGCTAACATAGTCCCAGTACCGAAGAAAGATGGTAAGATACGAATGTGCGTGGATTATCGCGATCTGAATCGAGCAAGTCCTAAAGATAATTTTCCCTTGCCACACATCGATACATTGGTGGATAACACAGAAAAACATTCATTGTTTTCTTTCATGGATGGATTTTCGGGTTATAATCAGATAAAGATGGCTCCCGAGGATATGGAGAAAACTACCTTCGTAACAATGTGGGGAACATTTTGCTACAAGGTGATGCCGTTCGGATTAAAGAATCTTTGGGGCAACATATCGTAGGCAATGGTGATGCTATTCCATGACATGATGCACAAAGAGATAGAAGTGTACGTTGATGATATGATTGCCAAATCTCGGGAAAGAGAGCATATTGGGAACCTCAAGAAATTGTTCAAAGACTAAGGAAGTTCCAATTGAAGCTTAATCCACCAAGTGTACTTTCGAGCTACCTCGGAAAATTACTCGGCTTCATTGTTAGTGAGAGAGGTATTGAGGTTGATCCAGATAAGATAAAAGCCATACAAGAATTATCGCCTCTGCATACACAAAAAAGAAGTCGAGGATTTTTGGGAGGTTGGACTACATCGCCGATTCATTGCTCAACTTACCAACCGTGTGACCCAATTTTTCGACTCCTTGAAAACATAATCCGGAGAGTGGAACGATGAGTGCCAAGTGGCTTTTGACAAGATAAAACAAGATTTGTCTAACCTCCTGCTAGTACCGCCAACTCCCGTAAGACCGTTAATATTATATCTAACAGATTCAAAAACTCAATGGGTTGCGATTGGGGCAACATGATGAGTCGGGAAAAGAGAAAGGGCAATTTATTACCTCAGCAAGAAGTTCACGAATATGAAGCAAAATACCCGCCAATTGAAAAATTACATTGTGCTTTAGTCCAGGAAGTTCAAGGCTCGCACAATATATGTTGTATCATACGACGTGGTTAATTTCAAAGTGGACCCAATAAAATACATGATGGAATCACCGACTTTCGGGAAGAATGGCACGATGGGCGATCCTACTATCAGTACGACATTGTATATGTGAGTCAAAAGTCGATAAAGGGTAGCGCAATAGCCGACTTCTTAGCAACTCGAGTCGCGGAGGAATATGAGCCTTTGAGATTTGATTTTCCAGACGAGGATTTGATATGCATTGCGTAGAAAAAGTGTGAGTCATCAAAAGAGAAATCATGGAAGATGAGCTTTGATGGTGCATCGAATGCATTGGGGCATGGGATTGGAGCAGTCTTAGTGTCACCAGAAGGGAACCATTATCCACTCACTGCCAGATTAAATTTCTTCTGTACCAATAATGTAGCAGAATATGAGGCTTGCATCATGGGCCTTCGTGCAGCTATTGAACGAAACATCAAAATCTTAGAAGTATATGGGGACTCAGCGTTGGTGATTTACCAAATTCGTGGAGATTGGGAAGTGAGAGATTCTAAATTGGTTAAATATCGCGATCTCATGGAGGAGCTTGTCAAAGAATTCAAAGAAGTGACTTTTAACTACTTCCCACGAGAAGAAAACCAATTGGCTGATGCCTTAGCTACCCTGGCTTCAATGTTTAAAGCAAACAGAGAAATGGAAATAATGCCTCTCCAAATGAGTATATATGAGGTCCCTGCACATTGTTTTAGCATTGAAAAAGAGACAGATGGGCGGCCGTGGTTCCATGATATCTTAGAATATGTCAAGAATCAAAGGTATCCAGAGCAAGCAAATGAGAACGACAAAAGAACAATCAAGAATGGCGGTGGATTTGTCCTTGATGGGGATATCACTGCACAAAAGAGGAAAAGATCAAGTGCTCACGAGATGCGTGGATTCCGTCGAAGCGAGAAAAATACTTGAAGATGTCCATGAAGGAATTTGGGACGATGCCAATGGTTTCACTATGGCGAGCAGATTATGAGACTCGGTTATTACTGGTTGACGATGGAAAGCGACTGCATTAGTTACGCATGAAGGTGCCACAAATGTCAAATTTACGGCGATAAAATTCATGTAGCCCCTTCGCCCCTTCATGTTATGACTTCTCCGTGGCCTTTTCTATGTGGGGCATGGATGTTATAGGGCCAATTTCTCCAAAAGCTTCTAATGGCCACGGTTCATTTTGTGGTTATAGATTACTTCACAAAATGGGTAAGCCGCTTCATTTGCTAATGTGACGAAGATCATAGCTTATGTGTTCTTAAAAAGGAAATCATATGTCGATCTGGTTTGTTCGAGAAAATTATTTCGATAACGCTTTAAATCGAACAACAAGATGATGAAAGAAGTGTGTGAGCGCTTTAAATAAAGCATCATAATTCCTCACCCTATCGACCAAAGATGAACGGAGCAGTAGAAGCGGCTAACAAAAATATTAAGAGGATTATTGGGAAAATGACCGAAACATATAAAGATTGGCACGAGAAGCTACCATTCGCTTTGTATGCATATCGCACATCTGTACGGACATCTACGGGAGCAACTCCTTTCTCTCTAGTCTATGGAATGGAAGCTGTGCTGCCCATTGAAGTTGAGATCCCCTCTCTACGAGTCTTAATGGAGTCGAAACTAGAAGAATCAGAATGGGTTCAAGCTCGATATGACCAGCTAAATCTTATCAAAGAAAAACGCTGAAGGCAATCATCATGGATGATGTACCGAAGAGAATGATCACGGCTCATGACAAGAAGGTGCGCCAAGAGAATTCATGAGGGGAACTCGTCTTGAGAAAGATTCTCCCAATACAAAAAGACTTTCGAGGAAAATGGGCACCAAATTGGGAAGGGCCGACGTCAGAAAGAAGGCTTTCTCTGGCGGAGCTTTGATTCTCACCGAGATGGATGGGAAGGAGTTACCTAATCCAAAGGAACTCGATGCCGTGAAAAGTACTATGCCTAAAAAAAAAGAAGAAAAAGATCAAGATGAAAACCCAAAAGGCGCCTTGATAATAAAAAAAAAGAAAGAAAAGATCAAGATGAAAACCCGAAAAAGGCGTGTTGATAAAAAAAAAAGAAAGAAAAGATCAAGATGAAAACCCGAAAAGGCGCCTTGAAAAAAAAGATAAAAAAAGGATCAAGATGAAAACTCGAAAGGCGCCTTGATAAACAAAAAGATTAGGATGAAAACACGAAGGCGCCCTAATGAAGGAGGTTCGTGCAAAAGGAGCAAGACGATTTGAACGGGAGTCATGTGGCGAGATTACAATATTTGAAGCGATCCGGAAGCTCAAATCTTCTACACAAGAAGCTTTGCTCAAGAGATCCAGGATGAAGAAATGTGGAGAAGTTCATGCGTTGAATATCTAGAGCATTTGTGACAATTGAATCGCTTTCCTTTCTTTATAATGTTTTCTTTATTGAGCTTTTCCTTGTCAATTTTCTTTGCTTATTGCTTTTGGAATAAATATGAATGTGAGGTATTTCTTTCGTACCTACTTTCCTAATTTCATGCATCTTATGTGTGGTTCGTCTGAATGATAAATAGTGAAAGGACATACTCTAAACAAAAGGAATGTTGAGTATTACCCGGATGAGAATTTGGTGAGTGCAAGAGCCTCAAAGCAAGGACAAAGTTCAACAAGGGGTAAAGGGTGATACACGAGAAACGCAGATTACTCGAGGATGGGTACAAAACCCGAAGGGAAATCAAGAATCAAGCAATGAATGCGTCATCATGAGAGTCGTAATAAAAAGAGATATACGACAAACAAGCCTGTATGGCGTATGGCATAATCATGTAGGCATAAAAGTATTTAAGACCAAACATGTACATATCATGATAACATCATGCATGACATATACAGGTATTCCAATAAAGCAAAAGGTTTTGATGATAACTGTACCGAACCAAGGACAAGGAAGACATTCGAGTTCCACCAGATGATATGTTTTGAAATTTGGATACTTTTTAAAATTATTTCAATTTCTATTTTTTCAAAAATCAACTCATATTGCGAGAGGTGAGTTGAGCCTCGGGTCACATGTCGAGGTATTTTTCAATTTTCGTTTTTCAAAATCAACTCATATTGCGAGAGGTGAGTTGAGCCTCGGGTCACACGCCGAGGTATTTTTCAATTTCGCTTTTCAAAAAATCAACTCATATTATGAGAGGTGAGTTGAGCCTCATGTCACACGCCGAGGTATTTTTTTCGCTTTTTCAAAATCAACTCATATTGCGAGAGGTGAGTTGAGCCTCTGTCACACGCCGAGGTATTTTTCAATTTTCATTTTCAAAAAATCAACTCATATTATGAGAGGTGAGTTGAGCCTCGAGTCACACGCCGAGGTATTTTTCAATTTTGTTTTTCAAAAATCAATTCACATTATGAGAGGTGAGTTGAGCCTCAAGTCACACGCCGAGGTATTTTCAATTTTGTTTTTCAAAGATCAACTCATATCCAGAAGTGAGTTGAGCTTCGTGTCACATGTCGAGCTATTTTCGATTTCTATTTTTCAATAAAGAATAAATATTGGACATCGAACAAAATTTAAGCTTTTAAGTCTTTGTTTCATCCTGCTTTCACAAATGATGAGCAAGAGAGGGCACTGAAGCACTAAATTTTGTCCTGACTTATTACTAGGTTTATTTAAAAAATATATATAAATTTAAAAAAATTAAAAAAATTAATTAAAAAATTACATTTTAACCCCTAAACTTTCTTGAAATTACATTTTGGCCCCAAAACTTTTCAAAATTACATTTTACCCTTAACTTTCTTAAAATTACACTTTGGCCCCAACAATTTTATGCGTTTATAATCCTGTCCTTCATCAAAAATCTCCAAAATTCAAGCAGATTACAAGACCCATTTCGATTTTCCTACCACCACCTAAGGGATGGCCTCCCATACCCCTAGCCACCGCTACACGCACAAAAACGCTATAAAAGGGATTTTTCCCAAAAATCGAACCCCACGCTCAAAAAAAAAACCACCAAAAAGAAAGAAAAGAAGAGAAAAGAAAGAAAAGAGGAGGAAGAAGAAGAAGAAGAGAAGAGGAAGAGGGGCGCCGCACCCGGGAGGAAGAAGCGACAACAAGCAAGAGTTGAAGAAGAAGAAGAAAGGAGAAGAAGAAAGAAGAAGAAGAAGAAGAAGAAGAAAGGAGAAAAAAAAGAAAGAAGAAGAAAGAAAGAAAGAAAGAAAAAAGAGAAAAAAAGAAAAAAAAAATAAAGTCCTCGGGTCGGTCGACCCGACCAATTCATGACCACACCAAAGAAAGAAGCAGTCCAATCCAAAGAAGAGCCTCAGGCCAAAGGCAAGTGAGCCAAAGGAAAAAAAGAAGAAGAAAAAGAAGAAAAAAGAAAAGAAAGAAAAGAAAAAAAGAAGAAAAAAGAAAAAAAAAAGGAAAAAGAGCCCGGGTCGTGTATCTCATTCTTCAAGCTCGTAATTTTGAGCTTTTCGGTAATTTTCTTTTTACCTACTTTTAATTTAATTCGTGTATTTTGATGACATTATTGACATTTTTTAAGCATATTTTGTATTTATATTTTTAATGTTATTTTATTTAATTTTATTATTAATGATAATAATTTTAATAAATAAGGCAAAGAATCGGTTTAACACTTGCCGTTGATTTCATCGCTATGTTGGGTGAATTATCGGTTCGTGTTAAATACGATACGCCCTTATAAAAAAAATCAAAAAAATTAAAAAAATAAAATAAAATTTTGAGTTTCCAAACTTTTTGTGTTTTCAGAAAATTGTCGTGTTTTCAAAATTTCCGTGTTTTAAAAAAATCGTGTTTTCAAAAAAAAATCCCGTGTTTTCAAAAATTCTCGTATTTCAAAATTTTTGTGTTTTCAAAATTTTCGTGTTTTAAAAAAATTTCGTTTCAAAATTTTGTGTTTCAAAGATTTTCGAGTTTTCAAAATTTTCAGATTTCAAAATTTTCGTGTTTTTCAAAAAATTTCGTGTTTCAAAAATTCTCATGTTTTCAAAGTTCTCGATTTTAAAAATTCATGTTTTAAAAACAAAAAAAATTTTGTGTTTTAAAATTTCCGATTTTTAAAAATTTCGTGTTTTCAAAAAAATTCGTGTTTCAAAAAATTCTCGTGTTTTCAAAGTTTTCAGATTTCTAAAATTTCGTGTTTTCAAAATTTTCGGTTTAAAAAATTTCGTGTTTTCAAAAATTCCGTGTTTTCAAAAAAATTCGTGTTTTAAAAAAATTCTCGTGTTTTAAAGTTTTCAGATTCCTAAAATTTCGTGTTTTCAAAATTTTCGGTTTTCAAAAATTTCATGTTTTAAAAAAAAATTTTATGTTTTAAAATTTCCGTGTTTTCAAAAAATTTCGTGTTCTAAAAAAATTCGTGTTTCAAAAATTCTCGTGTTTCAGATTTCTAAAATTTCGTGTTTTCAAAATTTCTATGTTTTAAAAAAATTCGTGTTTTCAAAAATTCTCGGTTTTAAAAAATTTCTAGTCTTAAAATTCTCGCTTTTTTAAAAAATTTCGTGTCTCAATCGGATCACGATTAAATATTAAATTGAACTTGTATTTTTGAAAATTAAGACAACGCGCATTTAACGAGATACCAATTTTGGGCGTCGCGAGGGTGCTAATACCTTCCTCGCACGTAACCGACTCCCGAACCCTATTTTTCTCTGGAATTTTGACGCAGACTTAAACCCGGCCCTTTTTAAGAAAATTCAAAAAAAAATGATTTTTCTTTAAAAAGAGGATTTATTAGGTGTCCGATCACACCTAGAAAAAAGATCGGTGGCGACTCCCTTTTTTAATAAAATCGAAACTCTGTTTTCAAATGTTCAATAATTTCCTCAATTAGCGCCCAAGCAAATTTTAGGTCGTTACAATCTTCACCACCGAAACACCATAGTCAAGCCTTGGAGAAGAATAGGTCAAGGGCTTCCAACTTTATGCTGAATTTGTGGCTCGTTTCTTGTAAATTTAACTCCTCTGCAAATAGAGACATGGAACAACATTCTTGTTCTTGATCAAGCAGTCGCCCCATTAGTTTAATCTTAGTCTTAACTGAAATGAATTCGTCACTTTTAACCTATTTCAACCTTCTGGATTTTTGTTTTTGTAATTGTAGATTTTACGTTTATCTTTTGAATATTCCGTTGCCGGGACTTGAACCCGGGTCTCTCGGGTGAGAGCCGAGTATCCTAACCAACTAGACTACAACGGATTTATTTAGAAGTTTGTCTTGTTATCAAATTAAATAGATAATAAACATGGGGCACCAAAGCCACACGGGTCGCAACAGTCTTTACTATCTTAATATATACTATTTTTCAACTCCCATGCAATGAACGCGATTTTATGCATTTATTTTTATATTTTAAAATATTTTCTAATTATATGAGAACGAGTTTAATTTATAATAAATCTCTATTAATTTTGAAAAATAATTGAGAGAATAATAAAATAAGATTTTAAAAGTAATAAAATGAAAACAATCAATAACAAAAATATTAAGTAATTAAATAAAATAATTTATCATTTGAATATGAGTCATAATTTTACATACAAAGTATTATTACTTTAATACTTTATTATTTTTGACATACTATTTCACAACACAATAATAAACAGCATTTATAATGTAAATATTATTAAAATTAAATAATAATAAAACTATCCAACATAAAATAATAACTAAACATCTCAAATAATAATGAAAACCGTATCTTTTTGGTGAAGGAAACAAAATTTATTAAATAATATTAAAATATGATTTAATTATTTAGATGTTATTTTGAATGAAAATGTGCTGTATATATATATATATATATATAATGATAAATATTAGTTTTAATTGGTTTATAATTGTAACATTAATTAAGTGATAATTAATCTAAAATAATAAAATTCAAAATAAAATTATTGCATCAATAATGAAAATAAATATTTATTTTATATTAGTAATTTATTATTAGCATAATTTTATAATTAAGATTTAATAGAATCTTTCCTTATATTGTTGATTTTGAGAGAGTAAGTTATCATGAAATTTCCTTACATTCATGAGTTTTAACTTATAGAAGTGGCTAAGTGGAAATTAATATTAGATTTTAAATAACTATGTGAAATGGTTAATGATAAGGGCAGTTGTGGTTAAATATTAAAAAATGACATGCCTTCAATAATATGAGGAGAAATAGTATTTGTTTAACGGAATAAGATATACGAGATTGGATTTAAATTTTATTATTATTCTTTATGAATCATAATGTGTAATATATTTAAGAATTATCACGGAATATTAATAATTTTTAAATGGAAAATGATTAATGAATCTATATGCATACATGTGTATATGAGATTTGCTATAAATTAAACTTTTAAAACGTACAAATGTTTAATAATAACAACAATCCTTGGGAGTATAGTTAGGATTCCATTGGTATACTAATAAAGATTAATTAGGTTCTTGAAAATATGATATTTGAGTGGAGATATAGCATAGCACTTAGGTGGATATTAGGAAAGCTAACTGATTGCAAAGAAAGAAAATATGCCTAATCAGAGCTTTGCTACTTGGTTCACCAATCTAATGTGCCAAAACAGATACGTGCTCTACATTATCAGTTTCTACAGTGATTTTTCGAAAGCCACTAGTCCAAGCAACATGGAGACGCTCATTTATTCGCACCATCGGTGTTGATTTTAATCCAATCATCGGATGGCGGAAGCCATGTCCCTAGCTTCGGTATAGCAGTACCTCATCTCTGACTACCCTATTTTGAAGTATAGATGCTACCTGCCCAAGCAAAACTAACAATAGTAATGTTTCTGCTACATAAGTTGCCTTGACTGAACACAAAGTCATTCATGCTTTTCCATATTAACCAACAAGTAATTTCAAAGAAAATACTCCAATCTCCAGGCTCCAGCATCTTTGAATTCCATCAATATTTTCAATATTCCAAAAAATCCAATTAAAGAACTGAGCTTTAGCTCTATTTGGCAATAAAGAGAACCAAGATGATCTTGCAAACTGACAAACTTGCATTGAATGTAAGCTACATTGCATCCGCATAACGGCCATACTACCTCATTCGACATACCTCGTCGAACTCGTTCCCCGTTAGTAAGAAGCTTGTCTTTATGAAGAAGCCACTCAAGCTGCTTAAACCATTGAGGATCCCCACTTTTCCATAGCAATAGCCACATTTTTTTTTTCCTATTTCCAGTTACTACTCGCACTGTGCTCATACGTAGCTGCCACTAAGAACCAGCCAGCTCGAGACATTTCCAGACGATTCTATTTGCACTAGGATTTTCTCTTAGAGGAACAATCGTGGCTATTCTTAATAACATTTCCAGTGGCAATAAATTACAAAGCATAGACTGCTTCCAGGAGCCAATTGAATCTATCATTCCCTAACCGTCGTTGCTAAATTTAACGAAGCCACGTCCTGAATATATTCCTGGAGCAGATTGAACTTAGGAACCCAGTGATCCGTCCAAAAGCTGACGAGCATTCCATCTCCAATAGACCTTCGAACCCCATCAATTACTTACACATCCAAACTCTGGACAAAGATTTCCAGACAAAAGAACATTTGGTAAGTGATATATATGTTTAATCTCACAGGACAAAAGGTAAGTTAAGTAAATTCTATGAATTCTTACAAAGTAATTTTTCTTAATACGAAGTTGTTTCTTACGCATAGATTAAAGTTGATCACAAGAAACCTAACTCATCTTTTGGATCACATCACCACCTGAAGGCATTGAAGAGAATGATACTTTAGCATATATAGTAGTTAGTTTCCTACTGGCATGTAATTAGGAGCTTAATTTACGTTGTGTATATATATATATATATATATATTAATTTCATATTACTTTCAATGATTTATTTTGGAGCTATGGTCGAATGATGGTCTGGTACTGAGATGGTTGCATGGATTATGATTATTTAGCATATTTTGTTATTTGATTTGGCATGATAAGCTTGAAATTGTAGTTATTTCATGTTGGTTGAATATTAGATGTGTTTTGGTGTTTAAAATTTGGTCCTATGCTCTCAATTTTCAAGATATGGCATTTAATCTCGAAAAAACTGAGGTAAGCAGTTCAATTTAACTTTAGGAGATCAAAGTCTCAACACGCGCAAGTGAATAGGAAATTCACTACAGTTTCATGGTCTTATCTGAAGACATAGACTCAACATCTCAAGACATATAGCCTTTTGTCTAGAGACATGCAATCATTGTCTCGAGAGAACGACCACTGCACCTATAAGATTTGTATTTTTAATTATTTTGAGGTACCAGAATTTTCGTTTTATGTATTCATTTAGTTCAAACACCATGAGAATAATATCATATGTTACTAAAATGTTTTCAAAGCGCTTAAAATGCTAAAATTGACTAAAGAGAATTTTATTAAATTATTAATATTGATTAAAATGATTATTTTTAACAGTTACAGTTGTCGAATCGAATAAAAAGTGTCATAAATAGCAACAAGCAAGCAATAAAAGAAGCAAATAAGTGGGGAAAGAAAACTACACATGGAAATCTCCTTTAATTAGCATTAAGCATCCTTTTCCTTTTTAACGGTAGATTCCTAAAATCTGGTGTGAATGAAAAATTAATTGACATGTTGACCGAAAAAAGATACAGATAACGTGGCGTCACTGTTTTACACAATTCTTTCTTCTTCTTATTTAATTTTAGAATAAATTTATGTACTAAAAATAAAACAATCTTTAAATTACAACAAATACATATTTAATCAAGATTGCAACAAATAAATTAAATGATTATAAGAATAAATCATAAATTAATAATTTAAAATTTAAAAACATTATAATTAATACAATTTGAAATGGATAAATTTAAGCAAAAAATAGGTAATTTAAAAATTTCATAAAAATCTTATTTTGACCCTTCGAAATTTTTTATAATATTAACACTACCTCTATTACAGCTCCTGGTAGCTTCAAATGGAGCTAGTCTTATATTTTATATAGGTATAGAAGATAAATAATCGATTTAGTCATTAGATGTTGTTATTAAATGTTAGAAAATAAGTGTTAAATTTAATTTATAAAATATATCTGATATATTATTCTAAAATAAATAAATAATATAATTAAATTATTTGATAAATATAAAATTATAAATTATAAAAGTGAAGTGTTTAAAAGATTATATAATATTAAATGGAAGAATATAATATAATATAAAAAGATAATTGATTTTTATATTTAAATGATAAATAGTTCATTATCTACTTATTGGTAGGGGTGAGCAAAATATTTTGAGCTCGAGTCGATTTGAATTTTATAACTGGAATTATTCGAATAATTTAAATAATAAATTGATATAAATATTCCTTGTGTCACTGATAATTTTAAAATTTGCAAATTGATCCTTTTCAATAAAATTCAAAATAATTTTCAAAAATTAAAACATTTATAAAATAATTTTTCCAAAATTTTTATAAAATAAATATAAGTTAAAAATAAAATTTATTAAGAAATCTTAAAATATATAAAAATGCTAAATTATAATATTTCTAGAAAAATCTAAAATGATAAATTTGAGGTTTTAAATAAATAAATTATCAAGTCAAGTTAATCATACTAATTTTTTTATTTTATTCTAAAAGAATTTTCAAATACAGATGGCATTTATTTTTCTTTTATTTTATTCTAAAAGAATTTTAAGTACATATGATATTTATGTTATGTTGGTTAACTTGAAATTTAATTGTATCGTTAAAAATTATGATTAGTTTAATTTTTAATTGAGATAATGACAAAATTTACCCATTTACTTTAACAAATCTTTCAATGTGGTAATTTTAATTTCAATTTATCCAATATGATATCTCAACTTTTGTTCCTTGTATCATTACGGTACTTAATTTCAGACATAGGATGACGTGTGCCCATTGAAATAGTTCCACGTGGCATTTAGTGAGAAAAAAGTCAATCGGTCAAACAGAGGGGCTTCAAAATAAATTTCTCATTTCTTTTTTAGAGTTAAAAACATAAATAATACATTAAATGCAAAAATTTCTGGAAAAATAAGTGTTTTCATCTCTCAAATTGTCATGTAAAAAATCCTATTCTCAAATTTTCATCTTATTCGATATTCATCACCATTACCAGATCAGCTTCATGTCTCTCTTAACTCACCATCATCATCTCAAAAGATAACCATCATCCACGCCAAATTAACTTCATCTCAAAACTCAGATTTGGCTTCTTCTCTCTCTCTTTTTTTTTTTTTTTTCTATTTTTGGGATATGGTTTCCTAGTTCGGTGGGGTTTTTTTGGTTATGAGTATAGATTATTGATGGTGGGGTTGGGTTATTGATGATGTAGATTGAGGTGCAGAAGATGGTGGTAGTGGGGGCTCAGGGAGGGAGGTGGTGTGGAAGCTTTGATGGGGAGGGTTAAAGGGCACTGAAGAAGATGGGTTTTCTAAACATTTTGTTTTACAATTTCTTAAATATTATCGGACCATTTTCATGAATACAACAGGAATTGCAGTTAGCCGAAGGATATTGTTGTCTTCCTTTATCAACGATGATAAATCCTTTCTTCTCCTTGAATCGGTCTTCACAGGTGCATCCATGGTATAGCTCAGAGCAATCTTTCAGCTACTTCTTTCAAGGTTTTTGTCACCCAGAAGCTATAATGGTCTCAATGGAAACTTCAACCAAATCTGCTACTTTGGTGGTTGATTGGGAGAAAAATAAAATGGAATTATTGCTCAAATGCCCCTTAGCATTTCGGTCAAAAGTCAACAAGGAATACATGTCATCACCTGATTGGACTGCATGCCACATCATGAAAGTTTGGTACCAAATTGATTAACTGTGAAATATTTTCACTCGGGAGTCAATTGAATTCAATATTGACCGCTACTTCCACATCTGGTGTTTGCTCGAAACACTTGTAAGTTAAAATATATATTTTATTTAGATAAAACAATAAAGCAAGGTCCATGAATATGGCAGATTTTCATTTCTCCCGGATAGGCACAATCGAGAAGCAACCCATACCTTTGCCCATTATTTTAAGCAACCCCGGCGTTTTTTTTACTCTCAAAAACAATTTTTTTTTATGAACACTGTTTGTTTAGTTCCAAGACAAGAGTACTGGAACCGCTAATTCAATCCTTCTAATATATTGAAAACTTAGTTCTCCTTTTTTACTTCTTCTTCTTCACAACAACCACCACCACCTAAACAATCCCATATAAAAACATAGCAAGGAATCTGCGTTTCAATGGCGTCTCTGACCCCTATTTCCCACTCCCACTCCCTTCTTGAAAGGCCCAACGTTAGACCCCCTCCTCCTCCCAGTTTCTTTTCCAGTTTCATCCTCAAGGATTTCCCATATTCCAAAACTCTATCCCTTAAACTTCCCAGGATGGTTACTAGGAACGTCGTTGTATCAGCCACGACGGCGGAGAAGCCCAGGAAGAGGTACCCTGGGGAAGCTAAAGGGTTTGTGGAAGAGATGAGATTCGTGGCTATGAAATTGCATACTAAGGAGCAAGCCAAGGAAGGAGAGAAGGAAGTGAAACAACCTGAAGAGCGGCCCGTTCAGAGATGGGAGCCCAGCGTTGATGGGTACTTGAAGTTCCTTGTGGATAGCAAGTTGGTTTACGATACGCTTGAAGGAATTATTGATAAGGCTCCTTTCCCTAGCTGTGGGTACCCTTTTTCTATTTTTATTGAATTTTTTTCTCTGAATTCTAGCTCCTACATATGTTTGTTTTTGGTTTTTTTTTTTTATTTCATTAGATCATAGTTGAGCATGTTGAACTGTTTTTATACTTATTGTACTTAGTTTTGTTTAGGTGAAGAGTTGATTATATGATTTGACATGGGCTGAATGACATGATCTTTTTATATGAAGATGGATTCAATGTCATGGGATTTTACTAATGCTATATTGTTGCAGTGTTGTGATTGATTTTAGAATCGGATCATGTATGAAAAAGAGGAGTTTAATGAGGGAAAATAAGACAAAGAAGGTAGCTTGCAGTTTTTCACGCGATGGTCCTTAGATGATGTTCACAACACCAGGGACTTGAAGTAATTAGACTCAATTCCATGAAAAATCTATAAGAATTCATTAAATATGTTTTTTCTTTTTAAATGGAATCAGTTATCTCCTCCTCCATATGGGGATGAAAAAATAAGAAAGCAGATTGTATGCTATTGCTAGGTCAGGGTAACTGTAGTGCTTTTGAGTGCCAAGAGTTCTTTCTTTTTTCGTTTTCCTGCTTCTGTTGTCTGGTCTAATGAGGTCTGATGACGGTAGATTCGATAGCCTTTCACAGAAACACCAAAGCTCTTTACCATTAACTTAGATGATGGAACTGTAGCTTTAATTCTTGAAATGAATGTCTTTAAACGCATGATTGGTGCTAACTTTGTGTTAAATCCAAACTTTCAGATGGTCTGTAATGCACCACCCTGGTTCATAGTTTGGTCATGTCATGTATGGGTTTGTATGGGTTTGTATGTGTTTCTTGTGTGTGGTACTTTATGGCTTTATGATAATGCTGGAAAAATAAAGTGATAAGCCTGATGTGGTCTGCTTCAGATGCTGAATTCAGAGACACTGGACTGGAAAGGTCTGCAAAATTGGCAAAGGATTTACAGTGGTTCAAAGAGCAAGGCTACACTATTCCAGAACCATCTTCTCCTGGTGTTACTTTTGCTGAGTATCTCAAAGAATTATCTGAGAAGGATCCACAAGCATTCATATGCCATTTCTACAACATTTATTTTGCCCACTCAGCTGGCGGCCGGATGATTGGGAAGAAGGTAAGCAAGATATTAGCTTTAAGTGTGTACCAGAAAGTAAATTACTCGATCCTAATCTACACTGCGTAGAAGTAAGCATGTGCTATTTTGCTCCATCTTTCTTCGCTTCCCCATTTCTTTCATTTTAACATTTGTGTCAGTTCAGCAGTTTCTTCTTATAACATGTTAAATGCATGCACTTCCCTCGATTTATATGAAATGTCCTCAAGCACCTCCAGCTCCTTTACCCCCACTGGATGTAACAGGTAGCTGAGAAGATACTTGACAAGAAGGTGTTAGAGTTTTACAAATGGGATGCTGATCTTTCCCAACTGTTACAAAATGTGAGGGACAAGCTGAATAAAGTTGCTGAGGTAATTTTCATTGTATCTTGTAAACTCCCATTTCCATTCTGTTTTTTCTCGACTACGTCCTTGATGTATAAGTTAATAGCAGTGAAATATGTTTTACTAACACCTATGTTATTTTTTCATTAAAGAGCTGGACTAGAGAAGAGAAGAACCATTGCTTGGAAGAAACTGAGAAATCATTCAAATATTCTGGGGATATCCTTCGACTGATATTGTCATAGTATGCCAATGCTGCTTTCTTCTTCTGCTTTTTCTGTTTTCGAATCTTCACTTCTTGTGTTTTCATATGGGATTCCAACTCATAATCAACAATGTGGACTGAACTTGTAAACATATTTCTGGAATTTTTTTTTTCTTTTTTAATACCATTAAGCTACTTGTAAAGTTTCATTTGTATTATTATGATGAATATTGATTTGGGTACAATATTGATAAACTTCAAATATTAATACTATTATCTCATAAATTTTTTTTCTGTCACTTTATTTATGCACCCCCCACAATGCAACAATCATGATAATCGTTCAGTAGGAGTAAGTTCGGTCATAGGGTTCTTCATTTTGGATTTTTCAAATAATTCATTCTAATTTAGTTGGTTACAAATTTGGAATTTAACTCTTATATTTTTACTTTTAGGACTTTAATCTTTTCAAATTTTAAAATTCAAGTTCAATTGTGAATTTTTTTTTCTTATTAAATTTATTGGTGTGAGATTTTGAAATTAAAAATTACTTGCTTGATAACCATATAACTAAAAAATTACTTTTTAATGAATTTGAATTTAACAAAATAATTTTAAGAGTGTTAAAAGTTGGGATTGAATTTTGAAATCTGAAAAAGTAAAAAACTAATTTTTTACAAATAAAAGTATAAGGACTAAATTTCAAATTTATGAGTATATGACCTTATGGCATATTTTAACTTGATTTAGTTTGGTTTAGTTCTGGTTTTTAATCTTAATTTTGGGTTTTAAGTTTTAGACTTTTTTTTATAAAATGAATTTGTTTTATGACTTTAAAATATTATTTGGTAAAATTTTGAAGTCTTTCATAGATTTTTAGAAAATTTATTTTTCAAGTAAATAAAAATAATCAACAATTCTTATTTAGTATTTTTAGGGATAATATAAATTTTTGCCCTTGAAGTTGGCAACTAAGTTCACTTTGGTACATATACTTTTTTGTTCACTTTGATACTTGAACTTGACAACTAAATTCATTTTGGTCTCTAAACTTAGATATAGTCAAGATTTGATGCTGTTACTAGTATTCTTGGAACATGGCTAGATTGGTCGGTCGAATTGATTGAATTGAGAATTGATCGGTATACTAGTCCAATTAAAGGGGTTGAATCGATTGAATAGGAAGTTGCTCAAAACTGATAAAAATAAAAAATTGGGACAAAAATCAGCAGTTGAACATGTTGAACTGGTTTAATAAATTTTTTATTTTTTAATTTTAATTATTTATCTAATTATTGTCGGTCTTGTAGTTGAACCAATTAAATCGAGAACCAATGGACTAACCGATTCAATCATCGATCCGTCTATTAGAACACTATATGTGACACTCTAAGATTGTACCATGTCATCACTTGAAAAAAAATATTTTCAAGTGATCATGTGGCACAATCTCAAAGTTTCACATAGGGGTGAATAAAATCCGATTCGATTCGAAAAACTCGATAAAATTTTTAAATTTTGAATTAAATAGTTCAAGTTATTTGAGTTAATCAAGTTTTTTAGATCAACTCGAATAAAAAATTAAGTTTTTCGGTTTAACTCGAATGTGAATTATATAATTCGGGTTATCCGAAAATCCGAATAAGAAAAGACAAAACTACGCCATCTTAATAAATATTTACCTTTTTTAAAGTTAAAAGTCAAAATCATTAAGTTAAAAGTCAAAACTACGTTGTTTTGATAAATATTTACTCATTAAGTTAAAATGCAAAATCATTATATTGTTTAGGTAGTTAAATAACTTTATACTTCATTTACTAATTAAATTATTGGTTCATGTAAATGCAACATTAAGTATAAATAATAGGATTCGTTAACTAGACTCGACTTGACTTGAAATTTTTTGACTCGATTTGATCCGATTTGAAAAAAATTCAAATTAAATTCGGTTGCGAAAATAGGATTCGTCAACTCGACTAACTCGAAATTTTTTGACTCGATTCAACTCGACTCGATCGAATACTCACCCCTAGTTTCACATTATCAAACTTTTATATTTTTCAAGTTCAGAGACCAAAATGAATCTAGTTGCCAAGTTTAAGTACCAAAGTGGACTCAATTGTCAAATTCAGTGGCCAAAAACTATATCATCCCTATTTTTTAAAAATTAAATTAATCATGTAATAATACAAATATAGAAAGTGGTTTGTGATGACGGTTCACAACGTTAGAGGTGTGAGAGTCTTTATTCTTAGAGAGATAAGGAGAAGATGAAAGAACATTTTTGTTAAGTAAAGTTAAACGTGTTGTCTTCCCTCCCATACTCCCCTATTGTTGGGAAGGTATTTATAAGAAAATGAAGGTTGGCTGTGAGGCTTATCTGTTGAGCCTAAGTTTTGTGGTAAAGTGATGAGTATCAACCTAAGGTGCATTCAGACTTGACTTGAAGAGACTAAATGAGAGGAGTGCTGGATGTGAAGGATGCCTTTGGGGGTAGTCCCAATATATTTCTTTTAGATCATGTAGGTCTCGAAGATGTGACATTTGGGCGAGGATGTGATATTCGAGTTCAAAAGAAAGGGTAAAGTTTGCCAAGCTTAGGCTCCAAGAGTAAAGAAAGTTTCCAAGGGCAAGGTTTGCCAAGTTTAGGTTCCATGGGCGAAGCTCATTGATCTTGGACTCCAAAGACATAATGGTATGAAGGTTATATCGACGAAGAGATATGAGAGTTATGTCCCCATAAGTTAAGTTAAATGGATTTGGGCCCTTTTGTTAGTGGGCCTTTTATATAGAATATGAGGGTATAGCAATTATCCTCCCACAGCCAAAAGGTTGATCATAAAGTGACTTAACTTGAAACATTTGTGTTGCCAATGGAAATGCTCGTTTGAAGTGACTGTTGTTTGGAAGCATCATTATTACTTCTCTAATTGTCACACTTGTTACTTGATTTTATTGGTCTCATTTAGACGAATGGTAATCTACAATTGGTGTTTGGGCAAGGTATTATTTCTTTTACCGTCGTTACTTTTGGGCTGATTAATTCATTTTCTCTTATGTCCCTATAAATAAAGAATTGATCTTGAAATAGACATCTTAATTTTTTTCGTTTTTATTTACTTATTTTACATTCTTGTGGTTATTTTTTTGTGCCAATTTTCTTTGTCCATTCCTTCTCCCCTATATGGAAGACAATTCGTTTATTAATGATGTTACGGTGGAAGGTGAGGCATTATAAAGTAAAATAACGACGAATGCAATTGTGTTTATGTTGTGACTACGATGTTTTTCAGCTGTCCCATTATAAGTATAAGTTTGCAGGTCCATCGAGTGTCCATCGTATAAGTAAGGTGACGATGGAAGAGGCTTCCTTTTATCCCTAGTTCATAAGGATTCTGACTGAAGGTTTACAACATCGCCCCAAGGAAACTATCAAGGACATCCTAGTGTTTCATGGTGGTGTGTTTTTTGAATTGTATGAAGAGATTAGAGGATCCTTCTATGTCTAGCTTTAGGAATCTAATTATTTTGGCCTTCAATGACTCTTGGAATAGGGGAGTTTCTTCCATGAAATGAGAAGTCCGAGGTTTACCAATTTCCTAGAAATACTATTTTTTTCCTTACAAATATATCACGATAAGGAATAAATTTTGGGACTTTCCTTTCTCCTTGTGATGAACCATTCTTGCTTTGTTAGGCTTGTTAGCTAAGGCAAAATGGTATGAAAGTTGTGTCTCCATAGATTAGGTCGAGATGAGTTAAGTCTATATTAATGGGCTTTTGATACAGAATATAAGTAAGAAAAATATAAAAACAATTATAAATTAAATAAAATTAAAATTGGTTTGGATAATTGTGAATTTTTAACTTGTCTTTAAAAAATTGTTTAAATATCATAGTTTAGATCGATTTTCGGTTTCACAATTTTTTTCTTGGTCATGTTGACTAGGCAAGAATTATACTTTGATCAATATAATAGTTAAAAATAAATTAACGTTCAAGTGCGCCTGTAGCTCAGTGGATAGAGCGTCTGTTTCCTAAGCAGAAGGTCATAGGTTCGACCCCTATCTGGCGCGGCTTTTTTGTTTATTGCTTTTTGGGTAGATATTTTTTTGGTGCATTCGGCTTTCCCCATCATGGGTCCACGTGTACCATTTTGTGCTGCCAATTTTATGTGGATATAGCCGCTGGCTGGCTCCATCAGTCTGAAAAAGTAAAATTTGGTCCCTGTCTCTATGAGCGTAGTTTAAGCTGAGTTTGAAGCCTCACAAATCAGAGTATTACATGTGGATGCCACCTCACCCATTTCACTACCACAAATTCAGTATCGATTTCAGAGATTATCACTTTGGAATACTTCACCACACATGCATGCATGATGATGGTCTTGGGATAGAAAAAGGGATTATCCCGACACTAAAGACACTTGAATTCCATATCCTTTGAACGGTTGCATGTACCAACTAGCTGCGCCTAAAGTTTATTTATTTATTTTACCGATTTAGTGACTTTAAACAAAAGAAATTGCTATGAGCTTGGCCTGTAAAGAACAAAAAAAAGGCTCTCCCCCTTTTTGCTCTCCCCCTTTTTTTGGTAAAGTATATAACAAACTTGTGCATGCCAAAAACACAACATGAGTGAAGCAAATGTACTGTTAATCCAAGAAACAAGACGATACTACAAAAGCTTGTTATGGTAAATCTCCTTTGGTGAGACAAAATTGTAGCTTTTATATCAGTCATCCAAGGTGCTCATAAATCCACCAATAAAGCCAGCTCCATTACAATTCCCACATAAAATCTCCCTTTTCCCCCTGCAACAAAAACACACATTAATTCTATCAAATGCCAATTGCTAATACTTCTATATTTTTCATCCATGGGATTAGAATGCTACTGATTCACTGAAATAAAATCACTTCCAAGAATTTTGATGCTAATCCATGGTTGCAGGAAGATTAAAGCATGAGTGCATCACCATTGCCTATATCCTTGAATGACTTTTCTTTGGAACCAAGAATGTGCCAGTTTCTACAACTGGAAATGACAGATTCAACAGCCCATAAGTCCTAATACTAGGTACCAATTATCAATTACTTTGTTTTGCCAATAGAAAAGGTAAAGTACTAAAGTCATTCTCTTAGAGATCTAAAGAATCGACCAGTGAAAGAAAAAAGACATTTCAAGAATCTGGTCTGCGCTAAACACAAATTTCAGATAAGAGTACTATGAATTGTGCTCAGTTGGATTGTTCATAGATAAAAAAATCTATTTTCTTTTAGAACAGAAATTCAACATCAGTATTCTATCTTGTTCTCAATACCATTTCAAAAAGGAAATTCAATCTCCAATCCTTGATGAATGCAGACAACGGAATAAATAACAAACTTTGAATGTGATCATATCCGGAAATGACACAGATGATATTACTGCTCGTTATCATTATCAGGGTAGGTAAGGGAAAAGAAAACGGTACCTGCAAAGCCAACACAGCCCACCAGCTTTAAATTGTCCATTGAAGTGATCAACTGAATTAACCCCAGTTCCTTTGCATTGAGAACATTGTTTTGCACCTGGTAGTTGGATATAGAAACTAGTTATTATTTGTCTGTTGGTCGTTTTAGAATAATAGAACTCAAACAATGAACTCTTAAGTTGAACATTGAAAAACTTTAAAAGCCTAAATGTTGACTTGAACATTCGTTAATAAAGGAAGTTGTCTGGAATAATTATCCAAAAAGTTAAAAGAAGTTCGAGAAGACAAAGTATTCACACCTGATAAACATAGGCTCATAATATAAGTTAATCAATAGGAAGAATTTTTTTTTTTTTTTTTTTTAAGTTGGGCCAAGTGGAAGAGTGAACTGAGAGAGAGACGCTTCTTCCACACTTGAGAAGAAATGAAATTGTTGTTCATTCTGTCCCTTCCATCAAAAGGAAACCATACAGCTCTGCAGCCCCATGTAATGAATCATTATGAACCATGCAACACCTAAGTATATCTATGTTTAACCAATCTAAGATCCTTACACGGCATCAAATGAATACAAGCACCATAGGCTACATATAATAAAGACGTGCTAGATGCTTAGATCTGCTTACTCTTCATATATATATTATATAAAGAAATTAGAATCATTACTAAACACTCTTATAATTGGGAGTTCAAACCATCCTTCTAGATTGATGTTTAAGATGCCATATTGCCATACACAATATTAACAGCACAGCCTTAAATTCTAACAGTTTAGTTGGTATCAGTAGATATCAAGAGAACAATGATAATCAACAAAATCTATAGTTATATGAAACAAGAGACCTAATTTCAGGAAAAAAAAAAAGACCAGACAAAAAAAGTAATTACCCAAAATTTTCATTACCATTTCCTTTGCAATCAGCACAAACGATGCTAGTTGGTTTAGTACTTTGATTCTTTTCAGCAGCCTGTTAAACAAAAAGCTATGTGAACTTAAAAAACAGAAAATTGCAGAAGGATAAGAAGAAATTAAGAACAGAGATCCTAACCATACTGAATATCCAGCTTAATAGGTGAATCAACCATATTCCTAATCCCATAGCTGAATAGGTGAATAATGATATGTATTCACAATCTAGACCAGGTACCATAAAGTTGAATGTTGCATTGTTTTTCCTAGTTCTCTATGCTATCATTCTTCTCTACTATACCCAAAATCCTTAGCCATTTCCAGATATCATTCTATCTTAGATAACAAAAACCAAGAATTAATGTTTTCAGTCTAGACTGCAATTTCCTTACTTTTACCATGTTTTCCCCCACAAGATAAATATTAAACCCTATCCAAAATCCAACTTAAAAAGCCATTAGCATCTGAATCATCCCTTCACAGTTCCCACCTTCCAAATTTACGAAAGGGATTGAACCCACTGCAAGAATTCCACAACTTCACTAAAAATAAATGCAAAACTAGGACAGCTTATCAAATGGAAAGTAAAGTAAAATCAAAAAAAAAAAAACCCTCTTACCTTAGCCTCTAAAGAACACATTCTGGCACTCCTGGAGCTCTTAAGCACTTCATTTGCCACAAAAACCTTCCTCGGAAAAGAATTATCAATAATTATCCCTAAAACCAATGAAAAAAAGAGATTAACTCAAAAAAATTGGTCACCTAAAATTAAACCAATATCAATAAAACGTCCACATTAGAGTACCCGGCTTATTGCAAGTGTTGAAGGAACAAACAGAAGTGAAAGATAGAGAGTTTGCCATTATAAAAAGAGTTTTCGATTAGTTTATTTTCACTTTTGTGAAGCCCCTTCGTGTTAAAATGCCTTGAACGGGTGGATATTTCAATTGTTCTACTAGATAAGGCTAAATGGAAGCAAAGACATTTGGTTTCAGTGAATTACCCAAACGCCCTTGACACAGCAATTTAAAAACCATTACATAATGTCAATTACTAATCGGCAATAAGGGGCAATGGGGTCAATTTAGTCTACAAACAAGCGAACCATCAGTTAAATTTTATTTTTCTTCCTTTTTCTTGTCGAAAACCCAGACAAACAAAAAAAAATTCTTTGGGCAAATACAGTGAGCAGAGCACAAAGCAGAAAATGACTAGTGGATTCCTGTTGACTGCTGCTCCATTTCTACCTTCCCAAAGTAAGCCCTTCTGAATCCAAGTATAGAATTCAATAGTTTATACATAAAAGAAATTTGTGGGAAAAAAAATTGTGGCTGTGGGTAGTGAAATGTGGAGCGTATATTTATCTTTTCATTGAGGAGAGATAAAATTGTAAAGAATTAATTACATGCTTATTTCAAACAGGAAATGAAATGAATGGTCTTTTGGGACACATGAGGAGCTCATTCCATGGCAAAGTAGGATATAAGCAAAGTTTTTTAAGAAGAGAATCCAATAGTCCTCATGGAGGCAGACTTCTTGTTGCATCAGTGGTTTGTCTTGTTGAATGAACTTTGATATATATATTTTTTGCTTGTTTCTTTAACATTTATTTCCCACCTTGAATGTTTAAATTCTTAAATATCCAGGTCGGTGGCAGGAAGTATGAATTGTGATTGAACTGATTTTGGGTTATAGTTGGGGTTTAATTAGTTGTAATTCATGGTTTGAGATAGCTACTTTGATGCTTGGCAGCTAGGAAGGAGGGTCCAAAAGAAAGAAACTGTGGTTCCTGACCCAGATTATCGCATACCCTTTGTCCTACTTGGTGGGTTCTCTGCATTTTCCATACTCAGACACATCCTTTTTTTTTTCTTTTGGTATCTTGGATGGTCTTGAATGATATTCATATGAACCTAACTTGTTTATGCAAGTTTGCCTGTTTTGTTTGTAGATGAATATACTTTATCAACACTAGGGCCATAATAGTTCTTCACTAAATAGTTGTTTATTGTCTGGAGATTGGAACCTTTCTAACTATATATGATCCAAACTGCATTTTGGTCTGTGAGCAAGGTTGCATTTTTAGTTGCGTATGGGTTTTGCTCTAGATTGCGAGCAATTGTTTATCGCTGCCTACGTCGGTGTTTGCTTCTTTAGAACGTGCATGCTGAGTGTATTATGTTACTATAGACTATCCATATAACAGTCTTTTGATTGATCTTGATCTTTATAAAATTGAATGGATAGGCATTGTCTGCGGTTATCATGCAATTGTCTTCCAATCTTTCTAAATTATGTTCCCCAAAAATTTGTTTATTGAAACAGGTCTAGCCGGTGGATTGGTTTATACTGACAACCTATTACCAGCTGCACCTGTTGGTTTACTTGGGTTGCTCCTGTTGTTCCAGGTATCAATCCCAGGAAATAGATTTATCATTGAGAATAATCCAAATTGCCACCATCTGAAGAGCTTTGATCCCTTTATTATATACAAAGCAGTTTTCAAGATACCATTCTGATGAGATCCACAAATATCCGATTTATAGATTCACTTTATTTTAGATTCTATTTCTATAATGCAGTTTGTTTTACAATTCAATATTTTAGCTCAAAGCAGCTGACAGTTTGTTCTTCTTCCAGACTACCAGAGTGAGATTTGTCTTTGACGACGAGGCTCTGGTTAGTCCATTCTTGTCTCAACTTTGCTATTTCTTAAAGCAAGGTGTTTGCATGATCGTTCATGGCTAACAATTATGTGCAGAAACATCATTTTGAGTCAGTTTGCATGAGGATGTTCGTAAAGTTCATTTCTGAACTTAAACAACATTGTAGATATCGAATTTTGGAATATTACAACTTTCTTCATCCTTGCGGATATGGCTAGAATTCTTCACGTGCGCATACATGATTGACAACGTTTGTGATTTTAGGAGGTAAAAGTAGGAGAGCAGCTTGAGGATTCAGGTGAAAATGTCTTCGTGGGCGGAAAGAACCGTTGGAAGTAAGTAATCTTTCGAACTTATATCCAAAATTTGAAAGAGTAAGCCGCCACTTAGTGATCTATTTTAGCATAGGTACTCAACATTTGTGAATTGGGAACTTTGGTGGCCAAGTTTCCCAATTCTGGTGTATTTTAAGGAGACACAGACAAAGCCTGAAGGACAAGTTCACTTTTTCCCAGTCATTTTTGTAAGTAAAATTTTAGATTGTTTTCTACCTTTTTGCTTGTTACTCCATGGTTGTCTAGGCCACTCCTAGATTGCTACTGTATTTGGTTTTGACAAAAGAACACAAAAGGTAAAGGATATCGGACAGTTAATCGAACCTTATAGCTGTTTATTTCTACTTGGTTCATGAAACTTCAGGCACAAAATACCCAAGTGTTTAGTGAAATACTTGATTTTGATCCTTCTGTTAATTTCTGTTGCAAATAGAACGGAAAGCAACTCTACGATGTAATGGTAGAAAGAGCTGGTCCTTCAAAAACTAGCGGCCCGAAATAATCCTGAAGACTTTTACATGATGGGGAGATATTCAGATATCAAACTTCAAGAGCATAAGGTATGACATTTTCCCAAGTCCAACAAGCAAATTTTGTAATGATCTTTACACGTATGTCTTTAACTCTTGCTATACAGGTTAAAACTAGTCATACCCATCATTTGAAGCATCAAAGTGAATATTTTGTCTGTAGATTGCACATGGTTTTCATATCAGATCTATCATGTATTTATTCACAATCTGTAATATCCTGCAATTGCAGACAATCAACTATAAATGATGTAAGACTCAAGGGTGTACATATTATATAGTTCAGGTTTTTGCAGTCTATAGAGGTATTATATTTGGCCAATTGTAATATATTCTCATTAATATGAAACAGATTTTGTGGGAAGTTCAGAAAAAAAGAGTAAAACAGTTCTTTCCTAACTCAAGGTTTGTAACCTTAGCTTCAATTGGTTCACTAGAAATTTAATCAAACAACAGATCTATAAATGGAAATTACAAAAGAAGAAACTGCCATTAACCAGCCAATTGCGAAGAGGAAAGAGGGTTGATGATAGAACCTTTTATCGGCTTCAGTTCAACTTCTCTACCATAAAAAAAATGAAGAAATTTGTATTGGGATGAACTGCATTCCACTGTCTGAGAGACGAGAGAAATGGCATGCAAAACAACAGATTTGCAGTAAGGTTGTCATCCATGGAAAATTCGTGCTACTTGCATTAATTCTTGGTGCAATGAGCATCTGTACCATGCTGGGTGCAATGGGTATAACCCAAACTACTTAGAAAATCCCGTATCTCTTTGGCGGTAGTGTTACTTGCTTGCAACAGTCGTTCATCTTCCTCGTAGATTAGATAAGGGGCTTCACCTTTTTTCCTCGATAACAACTTTTTGGCTCCCTTCAATACATGGTATTCCCATCCCTGTACATCAATTTTAAGCAGAAGCACTGGCTCTGACTCCGGGATAACTTCATCGAGAAGGATGGATCTCACTTGAACTGCTATTTCTTCATTGGACTTGAATGCCAACTTTGCACCAACAGCAGAAATGGCACTGTTGTCAAGCCGGCCAACCAACTGGAGAGAACATGCAAGGATTTCGCATGAGAAGCACAAAGGGGAATAATATAGTAACAGAAGGAAGCAACATATAAGAAAGGAAAAACAAAAACTATGGCCTTACACGAAAAAAGAAACCACAAATACCGAATCTGAATGGCAAAAATGATGCGACAACAGATGATCCATACAGCAAACACCCAGAGATTATCAAGTAATTCCCAGAACTTACAGCCTCTCATTCATCCAAGCAGAATTTACCAAGATGTCAAGTAAAGTGGTTTGCACTTGCAAAATCATAATCACAGATCACACCAGTTTAACTTCAAGCAGAGAGCACAATTACGTCTCATAACTGAAAATGAGGCTCCCTCAGTATCCCCAGACTAAGGCTTCCTTTATTTGAGCATCTATTGGATCTAGGTGACATTAATTTAACCATTGATTCGAAACATATTTTAAAAAAGGCAAGTATTATTGGTCAAACTGGATTCATTGAAACAACTGAAGCACCTAGCCTACTGGATTCATTGATGTTATGAATTCAACAGTGCCACCAAATTCCCATTTTTAACACCTTATAAGCTCACTAGTTTCAGAGCTAGGTTATAACAAATCAAAATCAGCCAAAAAAACCCATAAAATTAGAAGACTCGTACCTTATGGAAAGTAATATTTCCATTACGGTCAGATGCGGCTGCTTCAAACACAGTAATCAATTCCTCAATCCTATTAAACCAAATGCCATCACAAATCCTTTGCAAATTCTCCAAAACTGGCTCAAAAGCCAACACCCTGAACCCCATAACAGCTGCAGCGAAACTGGCCATCCCGACGTTGGCCCCGACATCCACGAAAAACCCATCCCTGTTTTTCCCTTCCAGAAAATCCTGAACAGTAGCGGAGATGTCAGGCCGACGAAAGGGCTTACCTTTAAGAAGTCTGACGATGTTCTTGTGAGGCTTGTCAGGGAGGGAGCCTAAGTCAGCTAAGGAGTAAATAAAAGGGTATTTGAGATTTTCTACTTGGTTGGCAATAATGGGATGAGACTGCGGGGAGTTGCGGCAATTAAAAGGAGGGATTGGGAAATTTTGGGTAGATATTTGGGTCTTATAAGATGCAGTTGTGGGGATAAAGGTGGGGTTTTTAGGGGAAAGAAAAGAGAAACAGAGGTAGAAGATGAGGATGAGGATGAGGATGAGGAGGGAAAGAAGGGTTTTGGGTGAGAGGAGCTTTTGGGTTTTGCTGTGTTCTCGCTTCCATGCGTTTGCCATGGGAAATGAGTTATTTTCTCATTAATGGATTTTCCGGGAAAATTGTGCAGTTTGATAGATCGGATCTCTGGTAGTGGGAAAAATTAGAGTGAGGTTTCGAGTCATTGAGTAAAGGAGTTGGAGAGGGAGTCTGCTGGTTACCAATGATGACTTGCCACGTATAGAATAAAGGAATTTCTTTTGGGTTCATGAATAATGAATAATCCAAAAGATGGAATTTGTAGCGATATCAATATGAGTGGAATGTGAAGCCCAACCTGAGAGGCTTCAACAAAATACAATACCCAAAAAGCCCGGACCAACTCGGGAAGACGAACAACAACATAAAATAAAGGTTCCGAACCCAAAGTCTCCACTTCAAAGGAACCAACCACCACACCCGCGGGAGTTTCGGGACAGAAGACGGCGTTGCCAACCATGGAGACAGGATAGGAAAAAAGAAAGTGAAAGGTTCCATTGTTGAAGTGGCAAACAACCTAATAGGCGGGAGGTATGATTAAAGAAAAGCTTGTTCAACTTTGTTAGAAGTTTTATTATTGAAGTAACTCTTTTTGAAGTGATTGTTGAAGTGTCAATGGTAGTATCTATTTCCGCTAGCATTGCAACGCGCAACATAATTTTTTATTTTTAGAGTTGGTAATTTTTTCAATAAAATCAATTGGGTAACGATTTGGATGATTTTGTGGACATGAGTTGGCTCTTATTTGAAGATTCATATTTTGAAAATCTATTTTATATATTAACAAGTATTTGAAGATTGAATCAATCGGAATCAAACAAATCAAATCCCTTATTTTATTGAGAATGATTTGAGTGATTTGAAGATTTATATGAGAGATCTTTGATTTATTCTAGATTTTATGAAGATATTTATAAACCTTTTTATGATCTTAGTGGGACTTTGATTGTAATTGATATTTATCTTAGTAAGTTTTAAACTTTCATATATTATATGCTTGTGTAAGGTAGAAGGTAGTAGTTTATATAGCATTTATTTGTTTATTGAGGAATTTGTATTTGAGAGGGCATTGAGAGTTTAAAACAAGTTTGTTGCTTAGTTTTATAATTTAAGTTCTCTGGGGAAAACTTAGACGTCAGTGATATAGGTCTCTAGGTACAAAAGTGAGGTTGCTATAGTGGAGTGAGATACAACTTAAATCACTTGTTGTATTGTAATTAAAGATAGTTTATTTTGTCACTCAGCTAAGGTCTATAGATGTAGGAAAACCAAATTGTAGTAAAGAATTTCACATGTCCTGTTTTTAATGTGTTTATTGTAGTGCCATCTTCAATGACTATTCCAACCATCACTTACGCATTTTGTTTTCTTAAGTAATTATCATCTGTAGATTCAAACAGATTTCATAGCCTTAACTTTTTCAACAATACATAGCTTATAATGAAGCACAGAGTGCTTTCATCCTTGGGCGGATGATTACTAATAATGTTTTGATAGTTTATGAGATGCTTCATGCACTAAAACGAAAGAAGGCGAGGAATATGGCTCTTTTGCTTTAAAGCTTGATATGAGTAAAGCATATAAAGAGTCGAATGACATTTTGTGGCAGATATGATGAGAGCGATGGGGTTTGCGGAGAATTAAATAGATCTCATAATGTATTGTGTTTCGACCGTTACGTATTTTGTTATTACAATGGGTGGCTAGGAGATTTGATAAAACCAACTTATGGTTTACGGCAGGGAGACCCTTTTAGTCCCTACCTTTTCTTATTTGCAGAGAGGGGTTATCGATTGTGTAACACCCCTAACCCATAACCATCGCTGGACTAGGGTTAAAGGCGTTACCTGACAGATTGGAAACATTTATAACATTTTATACATTTCATTCATCATTCATACATACAATGTCCCTTAAATAGGTCAACGAGACCTCAAACATGCTTATAACCCGGGTCGGGACTAAAACGAAACATATACAGAAGTTCTTAAAATTTAAAAACTTTTTTAAAATACAGGGGATACATGCTCGTGGGAGCAAACCGTGTGCCCTCCATGGCTGCTAGACACACCTGTGTATCCTCCCCGTGGTCGAATCTGACTTCTCACCACGACCACCAAGCACGCCGTGTACCTTGATCGTGGTCGATCCTACCAAAACAACACGGCTACCAAACGCCCTCGTATACTAAGATCGTGTACTACTAAGCCATACACTGACTTTCTCACACGGCTTCTAGGTATGCTCGTGTGCCATGGCCGTGTGCTCTTAAGCTAGCTACTGACTTTACCCCACAGTCACTAGGCATGCTTAGGCATGAGTGTGACATTATAGGTCATTTGCAAGACCAAAATGCCATCCACTTGGGCCATACCTACAAGCAACATTTACCATTCTATTTCATACATTCAATACCAATTCCAACTATGACAAATTTCAAGACTAAAACTCATTCTATCAAAAGCATAATTCATTCATTTGCTTACTTAAAACTAGACCATTTCATGTGTCATCTAGTCATGCCAAAACATACTTCACATATCACATACATTCCAATAATTTCTCAACTCACAACTAGCCAAAACACATGGCTAAGATTATAAAATAACTTATACCAAATACTAGCTTATACTTGTCATATCTAGCTATATACATTTTCAAAGTGTACCAAAAAGAGTTTAGTAGTGTGATGCGATCATTGACGGTCCTGAACCTTCAGTAGCTTAGACGACCTATAAAACAGAGAAAACAGACACACAGAGGAAGCTTTCCAAAAGCTTAGTAAGTCAATATACAAACAAACTTAGCATAGAATGCAAGTAGATATATTGGCACATCCCAAACACTTAGCATACTATCACAAATGTGTTTTGGTTCATATACTTGTGACTACATTTGTCATATTCACAATTCAATAATAATATGTATACATAGCTCTTTCATCATCATTCTTGCATCTTATTCACCTTCTCATATTCAATCATACTTTTTTTCAAATCAAAGTCATATAGGTACTTACCTTTTATACACACTTATTGTACATTCAACGTACCTGAAACGAACATTCGTTCAATTATTTGATTCATAGCTTGGATTTACAATTCGTATCACAGATTTGCTCGTTGAACCTTTAGGAATCTAGTAGGATGCTCAGAAAGATTGAAATAGTTGTACAATGCCAACGTCCCAGACGAGGTCTTATTTGCACTTGGATATTGATGCCACTTTCCCAGACAGGGTCTATACGAATCAATACGAAGCTGATGTCCCAGACATGGTCTTACACGTAAAGCTCATATCGATGCCAACGTCCCAGGCATGGTCTTGCTCGTAAAGCTTATATCGATGTCAACGTCCCAAAAGTGGTCTTACTCGTAAAGCTCATATCGATACCAACGTCCCAGACGTGGTCTTACACGAAATCTCGAATCAACGCCAACATCCCTGACGTGGTCTTACATGATAAAACAAAACAGATACCTATGTCATGACATAGCTAATTCTATCTATTCCTAAGTTCGTACGGGACTTCTTGGACATTGTCACTATATAGAACTTATCTCGAAATTCATATGCATAACCTCTCATAAGCATTCATTTTCAACATTAGTCATATGAGCAACCACAATTTCATACAAGTGCATTTATTTGCATAGTAACTTACCTCAGATTCGGTTTAACTGAATGAAAACGGCTACTCTGTTACATTTATTTTCCCGCGATCTAAGTTCGTTTTCCTCGATTCTTGATCTAAACATATTCAGAAGTAACCGTTTTATTCACTAATTCATTCAATTCAATCCAAGGACACACATTTAGGGCTATTTGCAAATAACCCTCATACTTGCACAATTTATCAATTTAGTCTATTTTTCTTAAAAACATCAAATTCACAAAATCAACCCATACACATGCTTAGGCGAATACTTATGAACATCATACAAGCCCATACTTTTCATCAAATTTGTAATTTAATCCCTCAATTTACTATTTTATCAATTTAGCCCTAATTAGCTAAATTCATCAAAAATTCAAGAATAAAGTATGTTCATCTAGCTCAAATCTTTCATTTAACACCAAAAATCATCACAAAGCTCAACATAACATCAATGGCATTTCTTATGAACAATATCAATTCATCAAATTGAGACATGAGCTTGATAGTAAACTAAGTAACAATCTCAAAAACATAAAAATCATCAAAATTCAAAACAAAAACATACCTTAATTTGCAATAGAATGACCGAATAACCTAGCTAAATTTCTTTCTTTTCTTTCCTTCAAATTTTGACAATATGGATGAACATATCCACTATCCATTTCTTTTGTTTTATTTACTAACATATTAATAACCTAATTACAAAATTAACCTTATAATAAAACATATATATAACATATAAACAAAGGTCATTATAGACCATATGCCGTCCACTGGCTAAAGCATTGGCTTATTTGCCACATAAGTCCTCTCTCTTTCAAAGACACATCAATTTGGCCATTAATCAAATGAAAAGCTACTTTTAAACTTTATGCGATTTAGTCCTTTTATCAAAATAAACACATAGACGGACGAATTAACATACAAAACTTTACCACATACTTAATCACTTATCAATGACACAGAAATTAATATTAAAATATTATACGGACTCAAATTTGTGGTTCCAAAATCACTGTTTCGACTAGGATATAAACTGGACTGTTACAATTCTCCCCTCTTAGAGATTTTCGTCCCCAAAAATCTTACCGTTAGACAGAGTCAAATATTGTTGTCTCATAGAATCTTCAAGTTCTCATGTAGCCTCTTATATTCGTGACGATTTCACAGTACTTTTACTAACGGAATTTTCTTGTTTCTCAACTCTTTCACTTCACGAGCTAAGATATGAATCGATTCCTCTTCGTATGTCATATCAAATCGAATTTTAATTTCAGATGGGGCAATCACATGTGACGGATCTAATCGATATCTACAGAGCATTGAAACATGAAATACATTGTGTATCTTTTCTAACTCAGACAGCAATTTTAATCTATAAGCAACAGGCTCAACATGTTCAATGATTTCATACGGTCCGATGAATCTCGGACTCAATTTGCCTTTACGTCCGAATCGAATCACTTTCTTCCACGGAGACACTTTCAGAAATATTTTGTCATCGATTTCAAATTATATATCTTTTCGTTTCAAGTCCGCATAAGACTTTTGACGATCAGATTCTACTTTCAAATAATCTCGGATCAATTTCACTTTTTGTTCTGAATCTTTATCAAGTCAACCCCGTGTAGCTTATTTTCACTAAGCTCGGTCCAATACAAAGGTGTATGACATTTACGTTCGTATAAAGCTTCATAATGTGCCATTTTGATGCTTGACTGGCAACCATTATTATTCGCAAATTCAATCAATGATAGATACGGTTCCCACGAACATTAAACTCAAGTATACAACATCTTAACATGTCTTTAAGAATCTGAATAATTCGTTTAGACTGACCATCTGTTTGTGGATGAAAAGTTGTACTGAAATGTAATTTCGTACCTAAAGCTTCTTACAATTTCTTGTAAAATCTTGATGTAAATCTCGGATCTCTATCTGACACTATGGACAGTGGCACCCGTGCAACCTCACAATCTCAGAAATGTAAAGTTCGGCTAATCTCTCAAGTGAGTAGTCAGATCTTACGGAATAAAATGGGCAGATTTCGTTAATCGGTCAACCAAGACCCAAATCGCATCTTTCTTTCTCGGAGTCGGAGGTAATCTAGAAACAAAATCCATCGTTACTCTATTCCATTTCCACTCAAGAATCAGAATCGGTTGTAGTAAACCTGATGGGACTTGATGTTCAACTTTCACTTGCTGACATACTAAATATTTTGACACAAAATTAGATATGTCTCGTTTCATACCGACCACCAATTGTATTGCTTCAGATCATGATACATCTTTGTGCTTCCGGATGAACAGATAGATGACTATTATATGCTTCATTCAAAATCTACTGAATCAATTCCGGATTTCTCAGAACACAGATATGATCTCGAAATCTCAAACAATCATCAATAACTCGAAATTCAGATTCAAAATTCAATTCACACTGAACTCGTTTTGAAATAATTTATTATCAGATTTCTGAGCATCACATATCTGCTGTATAAACAATGGTTTCGCTGTTAATTCAGCTATCACAAAACTGTCATCAGTCAAATCTAACTGGGCATTCAAAGCATGTAGTGCAAACAATGATTTTTGACTCAGTGCATCTGTAACAACATTTGTTTTTCCCGGATGATAATCTATTACAAGCTCATAATCTTTCAACAATTTAAGCCATCTTCTCTGATGCAGGTTCAAATCTTTCTAAGTCATCAGATATTTCAAACTTTTATGATCTGAAAACACATGACATTTTTCACCATACAGATAATGACGCCATATCTTAAGTGCAAATACAATCGCAGTTAACTCAAGGTCGTGCGCCGTATAGTTCTTTTCATGAGGCTTTAATTATCTTGAGGCATAAGCTACAACTTTGCCTTCTTGCATCAAAACACATCCCAGACCATTTAACGATGTATCATTGTAAATCACAAATTCTTTACTCGATTCTAGTTGTACTAACACTGGAGCTTCTGTTAACAGAGTTTTCAGTTGATCAAAACTTTTCTGACATTTATCAGACCATTCAAATCTAACATCTTTCTAAAGTAATCTAGTCAATGGAGTAGCAATCACTGAAAATCCTTTCAGAACTCGGCGATAATAACCAGCTAAACCCAGAAAACTATGGACTTTAGACACATTTCTCGGAGGTTTCCAATCTAGAATAGCAGAAGTCTTGCTTGGATCAACACAAATACCAAAAGCTGACACGATATGTCCCAAAAACTAACCTCATGCAACCAAAATTCACATTTGCTGGATTTCGCATACAATTGCTTTTCTCTTAAAGTTTGTAACACGATTTTCAAATGTTTAGCATGCTTAATCTCATCCCGTGAATAAATCAAAAGGTCGTCAATGAATACAACAACAAATTGATTTAGGTACGGTCTGAAAATTTTGTTAATCAAATCCATAAAAAATAGTAGGAGCATTGGTTAGTCCAAATGGCATAACTAAAAACTCATAATGCCCGTACCTCGTTCTGAAAGTAGTCTTCGGAATATCTGAATCTTTCACTCTAAATTGGTAGTATCCTTATCTCAAGTCAATCTTTGAAAATACAGTAGCTCCTTTTAACTGATCAAATAAGTCATCAATTCTGAGTAACGGATATTTATTCTTTATGGTCACCTTATTCAACTGACGATAATCGATGAACATTCTCATCGTGCCATCTTTCTTTTTTTACAAACAGAACAGGAGCACCCTAAGACGAAAAACTCGGTCTAGCAAACCCTCTATCAGTTAATTCTTGCAACTGTGACTTTAACTCTTTCAACTCTGTTGGTGCCATTCTATACGGAGCTATCGAAATAGGTGTCGTACTAGACATCAATTCAATACCAAACTTAACTTCACGAATCGGAGGCAAGCCTGGTAACTCTTCAGGGAACACATTAGAAAACTCACAGACAATAAGTACTGACTCAATTTTCCTTTCAAACATTTTTGAATCTATTACATAAGCAAAATATGCCTTATATCCCTTTTTCACAGAACTCTGAGTTTTTAATACCGATATCACAGCAGGCAATCCATTCAAATTATTAGATTCAACCCGTAAAATTTCATTATTTGAACATCTCAAATATATAGTCTTTCTTTTGCAGTTTACAACAGCATCATGCAAAGACAACCAGTCCATACTTAAAATAATATCGAACTTATCAAATGACAAAAGCATCAGATCAGCAAGGAAACAAATATCTCTAAACATTAACGGACAGTTCTTGCATACTTTATCAACCAAAACACTTTTACCTAAGGGGTTCGATACTTTTATAGCAAACTCAGTAGACCCTACAGGCCAAGTCTTACTGTATACTAAATTCATACATATATACGAATGCGTAAAACCAGGGTCTATCAATGCAATCACAAAAGTATCATAAAGTGTAAAAGTACCTGTTATAAAATCAAGTGATGAAGCTTCCTCACGAGCTCGGATAGCATACGTTCTGGTAGGCGTTCTAACTTCAATTATTGCAATTGTGTCTCTCGTAGTCCTCTGACTACTACTAACATTTCTTACATTATTTGGACGTCTACCTCTCACAGGTGCATTATCAGGTCTCGGATTCTGAACAATCATAGGCTCGACAGACTCAGGACAATCACGGATAAAATAACCAAGCGATCTATATCTGAAGCAAGCTTTGTCTTTTAATCTACAGCTTTTCGGATGCCTTTTTCCACAATGTTTACATTCAGGTCTCTCGGATCCAACATTGCCAACACTGGCCACTAAAATTGCTGGGTTTCTAGAACTCACTTGCGATCTAGCTCGATTCTTGTTCGAATGTCCCACATTGTCTCTTGAACAAATTTGATCATCTCTGAATCTATTCAAAGAAGACTGGAATGACTTGCTTGGATATCTCTTTCTCATATCTCTAGCTTCAGACTCAACTTTTTTTTATCTTTCCCGAGTGCTTCAGCTTTGCATACTTGGTCAACGAGTACAACAAACTCTTATTTTTAAAATCCGACTAGCAAACGAATATCTTTATTAAGACCGTCTTCAAATCTTTTACACATTATAACTTCAGAAGATACACATTCCCGAGCATACTGACTCAATCTTACGAATTCTCGTTCATATTTCAAAACAATCATTCTGCCCTATTTTAATTCTAGAAATTCCTTCCATTTTTGATCGATGAATCTTTCACTGATATATTTATTCTGAAACTCACCCTGAAAGAAATCCCATGTAATTAGCTCTTTCGAAACAATAGAAATCAAAGTTTTCCACCATTGATAAGCTGCATCTCGGAGTAAAGATACAACACATTTTATGTATTCTTCCAGAGTCAGAGACATTTCATCGAATACCCGGATAGTATTTTCAATTCAAAACTCAACCTTTTCAGCATCATCATCATTAGTAGCCCGGAATTCTTCAGCTTTATACTTACGAATCTTATCAACAGGAGGCTTATTCCATGGATTCAGATTTACAGTCGGAGGTATATCAGATGTCTGAGGGGGATTAATTGGGGCGGGGTTGCGAAACAGTCGGGTTATTCCTCATGAATTGAGTAAACCATTCACTTATCATCTAGAAGAAAGCTTGTTTAGCTTCTCCCTCTTGACTGCTTGTAGTCGGTCTCGGATCAAAGGGCACTGCCTTTTGCACGGGAGCAGACGCATTACTTTCTACGTCGTCAACTACGGCTCTTTCAGGATCCATTACTATACGAAAATCACATTTTATATGTTAGGATTCATCACACTATCACAATTCAGATATATGACATGTATAACTAGACTCTGACACGCTACGTTAGTCTAAGAATTGACTAATATGTAGCTCTGATACCAACTAAATGTAACACCTCTAACCCGTAACCATCGCCGGACTAGGGTTAAAGGCGTTACCTGACAGATCGAAACATTTATAAATTTCATACATTTCATTCATCATTCATACATACAATATCCCTTACATATGTCAACGAGACCTCAAACATGCTTATAACCCGGGTAGGGACTAAAACGAAACATATATGAAGTTCTCGAAACTTAAAAACTTTTTAAAATACAGGGGATGCACGCCCGTGGGAGCAAACCATGTGCCTTCACGGCTGCTAGACACACCCGTGTGTCCTCCCCGTGGTCGAATCTGACTTCTCACCATGGCCACCAAGCACGTCTGTATACTCTGACCGTGGTCGATCCTGCTAAAACAACACGGTTACCAAGCACCCCCGTGTGCTAAGATCATGTACTACTAAGCTATATACTGACTTTTTCACACGACTTCTAGGTACACTTGTGTGCCATGGCCGTGTGCTCTTGAGCTAGCTACTGACTTTACCAGGTCACTAGGCACGCCTGCATGCCATGGCCTGTGACATTATAGGTCATTTGCAAGACCAAAATGCCATCTATTTGGGTCATTCCTACAAGCAACATTTACCATTCCATTTCATGCATTCAATACCAATTCCAACTATGACAAATTTCAAGACTAAAACTCATTTCATCAAAAGCATAATTCATTCATTTGCTTACTTAAAACTAGACCATTTCATGTGTCATCTAGTCATGCCAAAACATACTTCACATATCACATACATTCCAATAATTTATCAACTCACAACTAGCCAAAACACATGGCTAAGATTATAAAATAACTTATACCAAATACTAGCCTATACATGTCATATTTAGTTATATACATTTTCAAAGTGTACCAAAAAGAGTTTAGTGTGATGACGATCCTTGACGGTCCCGAGCCTTTAGTAGCTTAGACGACCTATAAAATAGAGAAAACAAACACAAATAGTAAGCTTTCCAAAAGCTTAGTAAATAAATATACAAACAAACTTAGTATAGAATACAAGTAGATATTTGGCACATCCCAAACTCTTAGCATACTATCACAAATGTGCTTTGGTTCATATACTTGTGACCACATTTGCCATATTCACAATTCAATAATAATATGCATACATAGCTCTTTCATCATTATTCTTGCATCTCATTCACCTTTTCATATTCAATCATACTTTTCTTCAAATGAAAGTCATATAGGTACTTACCTTTTATACACACTTATTGTACATTCAACGTACCTGAAATGAACATTCGTTCACTTATTTGATTCATAGCTTGGATTTACAATTCGTATCACAGACTTGCCGTTGAACCTTTAGGAATCTAGTAGGATGCTCAGAAAGATCGAAATAGTCGTACAATGCCAACGTCCCAGACGAGGTCTTACATGCACTTGGATATTGATGCCACTGTCCCAGACAGGGTCTTATATGAATCAATACGAAGTCGAAGTCCCAGACATGGTCTTACACGTAAAGCTTATATCGATGCTAACGTCCCAGACGTAGTCTTACTCGTAAAACTCATATCGATGCCAACGTCCTAGACGTGGTCTTATTCGTAAAGCTCATATTGATGTCAACATCCTAGACGTGGTCTTACACGAAATCTCAAATCAATGCCAACGTCCCTGATGTGATCTTACATGATAAAACAAAACAGATGCCTATGTCATGACATAGCTAATCCTATCTATTCCTAAGTTCGTACGGGACTTCTTGAACATTGTCACTATATCGAACTTATCTCGGAATTCATATGCATAACCTCTCATAAGCATTCATTTTCAATATTAGTTATATGAGCAACCATAATTTCATACAAGTACGTTTATTTGCATAGTGACTTACCTCGGATTCGGTTTAACTAAATAAAAACGGCTACTCTATTGCTTTCGTTTTCCTACAGTCTAAGTCCATTTTCCTCGGTTCTTGATCTAAACATATTCAGAATTAACCCTTTTATTCACTAATTCATTCAATTCAATCCAAAGACACACATTTAGGGCTATTTGTAAATTAACCCTCATTCTTGCACAATTTATCAATTTAGTCCATTTTTCTCAAAAACATTAAATTCACAAAATCAACCCATACACATGCTTAGCCGAATACTTATGAACATCCTACAAGTCCATACTTTTCATCAAATTTGTAATTTAATCCCTCAATTTACTATTTTATCAATTTAGCCCTAATTAGCTAAATTCATCAAAAATTCAAGAACAAAGTATGTTCATCTAGCTCAAATCTTTCATTTAACACCAAAAATCATCACAAAGCTCAACATAACATCAATGTCATTTCTTATGAACAACATCAATTCATCAAATTGAGACATGAGCTTGATAGTAGACTAAGTAACAATTTCAAAAACATAAAAATCATCAAAATTCAAAACAAAAGCCGAATACCCTAGCTAAATTTCTTTCTTTTCTTTCCTTCAAATTTCGGTAATATGGATGAACATATCCACTATCCATTTCTTTTGTTTTATTTACTAACATATTAATAACCTAATTACAAAATTAACCTTATAATAAAACATATATATAACATATAAACCAAGGTCATTATAGACCATATGTCGTCCACTAGCCAAAGCATTGGCTTATTTGCCACATAAGTCCTCTCTCTTACAAAGACACATCAATTTGGCCATTAATCAAATGAAAATCCACTTTTAAACTTTATGCGATTTAGTCCTTTTATCAAAATAAACACATAGACAGACGAATTAACATACGAAACTTTACCACATGCTTAATCACTTATCAAAGACACAGAAATTAATATTAAAATATTATATGGACTCAAATTTGTGGTCTCGAAACCCTTTGTTAAACTAGGGTATAAACCTGATCACATGCATCGCATTGCGATTGGCTTGTAACAAGGGAAGATTGACAGGTAGCTCTATTTGTAGAAGAGGGCCTCACATCTCTCATTTATTGTTTGTCGATGATAACATCCGTTTTGGGGAAGCTACAGAATTAGGGGCTAATATGATGAAGGCTATTATCAAAGAGTACAAGATGGCTTTTGAGAAAATGGTAAACTTTGAAAAATCTCATATATTTCATTGACAACATTGGGGATTCAACGTAATGCCATATTACCAATATTCTAGATGTAAGGGTAACGTGTAATCCTGAGCTCTATCTAGGCTTACTAACTATGGTGGGATGCTATCTGAAACTAGTGTTTCAGAAGCTCAAAGATCAATTGCGTGCGAGGATTAATAATTGGAGTAATTGCTTATTATTACAAGGTGGGAAAGAAACCTTTATTAAGTCCGTTTTACAAACAATTCCCACTTATACTACTATACCTAATTCCCTTTGTAAGGATATTGAGGCTATTATTGCAAAATTTTGGTGGCAAAAAGGACATGGTAAAAGGGGCATTCATTGATGTTCTTAGGATACCTTTTGTGACCTTAAGGAAAATGAGGGCTTGGGATTTAGAAGCTTAGCTCGGTTCAATATTGCTTTATTAGCTCGTTAGGGGTGGCGATTATTTGCTAGTCTGAATTTATTAGTTTAGCATGTTTTAAACACCAAGTATTATCCTAACACCACTTTTATGGAAGTTAGATTTGGTTATTACCTTTCATTACCTTGGCGTGGTATTTGGAGGGCAAAATGGCTGTTGGAAAGCGAGACAATATGGCAGATTGGTAATGGCAGCCGAATTTGAATCTGAGAAGATAATTGGCTACCTAGAGAAAGGTCATAATATGGTTAGTACTCCTCGTCTTAATCAAGACATTACGCCGGTAAAAGATCTCTTTGTGCAGGATACAAAGCAATGGAATGTAACTCTAATTAGAGAGATTTTTTGTGATGCTGATGCCTTGCGTATCGTCAACATCCTAATTCCTCGAACTGAGATTGAAGACACGATGGCATGGTCAGGTGAGCCAACAGGGAAGTACTCACTTCGAAGTGGTTACAAAAAATTAGAGAGTTTCGCTTTAAAAGTAGCATTCCTAATAGACCTATCTACAAGCATTTCTACAAAGCTTCGTTGGACACTGCAGTTCCCCCAAAAGTGAAGATTATAAACTGCAGATATTTTAACAACTATATTCCTAGCTATCATAATTTGCAGATTAAAAGGCTCAGGAACACAACTATTTTCCCGAGAGGCAAGGTCGGTGTTGAAACAAACGGGCATATTATCCGTGACTGTCTCAGGAGTATTTGGGATGTTTTGGGGTTGAACAGACCTGCGAGGAGAGACAATGAAGACTTTAAATCTTGGTTTATGAGTTGGTTCGAAATCATGAACAGTTCGAATCGTCAGCTACCACTCTTACAATCTGGGCTATTTGGTTTCCCAGAAACAAATTGGTTCTTGACATAGTTGCTCAAAATACTACCGAGGTGGTCACATGGATTAGGTCTTTCAAGAGGAATTTAAAATTCATAACACTGTTGGAGCTAGGAATGACGACCAGTAACTGACTGTTTGGAAACCACTAGAGAGGCCGTGGGTTTGTGTTAACTTCGACGAGTCTTACGATTCTGCAACCAAACACTTGGTTTCAGGTATAGTTGTGAGAAAGGAAGATGGGATTGTAGTAAAGGCTGAAGTGATAGAAAATTCGAACATTACTGACCCGTTTCTTGTAGAGGCCATTCCATGCAAGTAGGCGATGGCTCTTGCTGTCTCGTTGAGAGTTCATAGCCTCGATGTTGAAGGAGACTTAAAATCCGTCATCAAAAGAATGAAAGCCACAACAGACGACAGGTCAGTCTTAGACCAATTATTGTTGAGGGGAAACAAATAGCAAAATCGTTGGATAATTGTAAATTTAAGTTTTTCCAATAAAAGGATATAAACTTGCCCACCAAATTGCACAGGAAGGCCAATTTTTGCCCAGAAACAGTACTTGGTGGGATGATTTACCTGTTCGATTGAAGAAGTTTGCTAATGAGGACCGACAGAGATCCGATCCGCCATTGGGTTGACGCCTGGAATCGTTAATTAAGGCTTCCCTTGCAAAATTGGTTTTTAACAGAGGGTGGGAGGCGACATTTTGTAACTTGCTGGTAGCTTTTCGGAAAGTGAAGGGTTGAGGACTGTTTTTTCTTTTCATATTATTTGTTCACTTTATTGTTCTTTGATTACTCCTCTTCCTCATATATGTTTCATTTTTTTAATAATATATGAGCTACAACTAGTTTCTATTAAAAAGAAAAAGAAAAAAACACTTGCTATAATTTTATATCATCTTACAACCACTTGTACAGGTTTTTTTTTTTTAACTCCATTGAAGGTACTTTATCAATAATTATCATTTAAAAAACAAATTATTTAAATAATTATATCTTTTAATTTCTTTCACCAATATATTTATTGTGATATTGTACCAAATTTTATTTATACTTTTCTTTTTCATTTTGCAAATGTGAATATATTAATAATTCAAGCTTTTAAGTAAACAAGATTTTATTTAATTTTTTGAATAATTTTATTATAAGTTTTGATCATATATATTCTTTTGATATAATGCTTAAAATTATTTATAATTCCTTTTCAACCCATAAATGAGAATATAATAAACTAAGACTTAAACTCACATATTCTTGTATTGACAATAATATCTATACCACTCAAATTAAAGATTCAATCCACAACTTTATTAAACTTCTATTTATACATTTTACCTATTTGTTACCTAAGTTGTTATATACAACCATATAATATTATTACTCTCAAGAAGACAAAAATATATAGTATGAGTAATTCTAGTTTACAAACTAACAATAACAAATTTCAACAAAAAAAAAAAAAAATTTAAACCTCTAACTCTTATTCTTTATCATCATTCCAACAATTTTTTTTCCTTCTAAGAACCATCAATTAATAATCCTCACAGCAATTGGCATAAAATTTTTCAGCCATCCATTGGGATTTCTGGAACTTGGAAGGCAAAGAGTTTCATGTTTTTTGCTTTAAGGAAAGCGAAAAAAAAAAAAAATAGAGAAAGTAGGACCTGGAAACGTTACTTCTCTCTCACCGCATTGCATTTACACATTCTTAATTCCCTTAATTTGTTGCTGACAATTCTTTCTTTTTTCATAATTTATTACTCAAATTAAGGAGTGAATAAATGTAATTCTTTGCTTATGTTTATCAGCCAATGAAGGTTGATCAAGTTCTTTAAATTCTGCTGTCACTTGTAATGTAAAATTAACTCAACTTTACATTGTAGTTTAGTTCATCAGAGGGAAATTTAATACCATGGTGAGATTTTGTTTTCAATCTTTAATAATAATAACTGAACAAATAGCTTCCTAAAACCATTAACCACAAGGAAGCATAGTTGTTTCTTTGCATTTGCAGGTCACTTCTTTTGCCTACTTTGTTCTGATATTGTGCTTATATTGTTCCAATATTGTTTACAGTGTGGTCGCCATGAAATCAGAGGTTGTTGATGTATCAGATTTTGGTGCTGTTGGAGATGGCACTGCTGATAGTTCTAAGGTAAGTTCGGTTCATTCTAATTCAATTTTCCTCCCTTGCTTTTGCTTCAAGTGAAAGTTCAACATATTATTATTATTATTTTCATTTTTTTCAGGCATTTTTGAAGGCATGGAATTTCGTATGCAGTAGGGAAATAGAAAATGGTGTACGGGTTATATTCGTCCCAGAAAACCAAACGTTTTTGTTGCATCCAGTCACTTTTAACGGTCCATGCAAAGCTAAAGAGATAAAGTTTCTGGTATGAGCAAAATGATCCCAGTTTTTTTCCAATAAAAAGACAACATGATTCTTATGATGTTATCAACAGATAATGGGAAGAATAATTTCACCGGTTTCACCCAAGACATGGGAGGGACTGGACCAGGCCAAATGGCTAACGTTTTATAAAGTTTCCGGGCTCAAAATCAAGGGTAGCGGCGAAATCGACGGACGAGGCTGGTGTTGGTGGAACCAATCATGCAGGGATCATCCACGCCTGGTTGCTACTTGCTGCTACTCTTTCAAGTCTCTGTCTCATCCTTGTTTTCTGTTTCCATTTTTCTTATTTGTTTTCAACAGGAAGGATGCACTTCATTGGCACCAACTGTAAGTAGAATTTTCGATTCCCCTTTGCTGCTTATCACCATTGTTGTTTTGTTTAATGTATCCGGTGAACCGCAGGCTATGATATTCGAGTCCTGCAAAACCAGCAGTCTCAGCCAGGTTCGGCTGATAAACAGCTCTCAAACACATGTACTAATTAGAGGAACTGATGGTTTTATCGTCGACCATGTGAAGATAACAGCTCCGGAAACCAGCCCCAATACTGATGGAATTCATAGTAGTTCAGCAAGCAATATATTCATTAGAAATAGCATCATTGGCACTGGTATAATTTTTTCTCTTCATATAGGTTTATATTACATGAAGTTGCAACACACAGCCCTGAGCTTGTGAATGAAACAGGAGATGATTGTGTCTCAATTGGAGATCACACTACTAATATTCATATATCTCATGTAAAGTGTGGACCTGGTCATGGAATAAGGTGAAAACTCATTTAATTGATGTATTGCTTTCCTTATAAACTCATAGGAAAACCTCTTTGAATGATACGCAAAACTCTCTCTCTTTTTTTTTTTTTTTTACCTTGGAACAAGAGTGTTTGTACTTGTCCAAGGTTTTTCAACTTCCAAGCCAGGTGCCTATTCATCCACTGGCTTCATATGGTCACGGGAGTTCATGCAGGCAACGTAGTTTTCAAAGCACTTGTGAGTACTGATGGTGATGTGCTTTTGTCTCTCTTTTTCCTCTTTGTTTAAAAAAAAAAAAACAGCATTGGAAGCTTAGGAAGGTCAGGAAATTTCGTACAAGTGCAGAACATTCGTGTAAACACAGTTACCTTCAAAGGAACCACAAATGGTGCTCGAATCAAGACATGGCAGGTAAATATTGATTCTTAAAATGTCTACATTGCTATCTTCCAATCTAACATTCACTGCAAATTCTTAAAAGGTTGGGAAAGGTTATGGTCGAGGAGTTATGTTTGAGAACCTATTCTTCAACTCAGTGAAAAACCCAATAATCATAGATCAAAATTACTGCAATGTTAGGGGAGCTTGCAAGGAACTGGTAACTCAGAACGAGCCCTTGGGTCATTTTCAAAAAAAAATTAAAGCTTAAAGTTAACCAAAAGAAAACAATTTTATGTAGGAAACTGGAGTTCAGATAAGGGACGTGGTTTACAGAAATCTATGGGGAACATCAAGCACTGAAGTCGCCATTACATTGAACTGCAGTCGTTCAGTTTCATGCACTGGACTGTTACTGCAATCTATAATGCTTAAGTCTTCCATAACTGGGAAGAATGTTAGGTCGAGTTGCATTAATGCTCATGGTGCAGCTATTGGAGTAGTTCAACCAGCCCCTTGTTTCTAAAATATTTTATCACTGAAGGGCCGGTATTTTGCAAAGTTATGTTACATATTTTGATCTTGTTTTAATGTTATTGTTATTATGGAATCCATCAATAATAGCATTTTGATTTTGAAACTTGGGAAGAAAAAGAGATTGCTATGCTATGCTAGCTATGGTATGCAGTTTCTTCTTTCAGGATTTGGCTTATACATTTTGGCGCATAGAAGAAATAACCCCAAGTTGATGAGGCTTAAAACAGCTAAATGTCCGTAAAATAAGTCGAGTCTGCCATCATTGATCCTATGAGCCAGCCAATAATGACCGTCATTCGTTCCAGTAACTTCCCTCACTATTTCAACTAGTATGGTGCTTAAAAACAAACCAAGAGAGATGGTTGCGAGGAAAAGGCCAGTACCTATTCTTTCATCCCTCTAGGTGACTCTGTTATGAAGAAATCGAGCTGTCCTGCATAGATAAATGCATCTCCAATCCCGACCAAGATGAATTGTGGAAGCAACAAGAAGCCGCTCACCGGTAGGATTAAGGCAGTGGTTCTGCTGCTGGTTTTAGCGACTGACAACCTGCCAATGCTGCACCCACCATAGCTATAATTGAGAACAAGAGGCCTAACCCGATTTTTTGCAAACTTGTTAAACCTGAAAAGAGTTTATATGAACAACCAAAAACAGGATGGTGAAAAAGTAATACACAAAGCAAACATGTTCACGATCAACAGATCATCAGTACCATGAGAGTGTCTTGTTTCCTGAAGAGTGGCATAATCAGGCGGTCATGGATCGCAAGAGTGAGCATTATAGATCCAATCATGAAAACATTGAAAGATGCTACTGGGATTTCAAAGTTTCCAATGGATCTCTCCATTGTTAGAGCTTGCTGGACTGAGAAGCTGACCATTTGTGCATACACAGTCCAAAACATTATTGTTGTTGCCCAAATTGGCAGTAATCCAGTTAACATCTTAACTTCCTCTACCCTTGTTACTGAGCAAAGACTCCATGGATTTGGAGTTCGTTGCTTCACTTGTTCTGTTGTCCTTGCTCGTTATGATAGTTGCCTTACCTGCCATCCAAACTTTTTATCCGTCAATATAATTTTTGCAGTTTTCCCACAAGATCCTTTCGGATTAAGTCCTTACGATGCCAGCAAAACAAAGTCTACTGTTATGGATTTGGACCAGTTACCAATGAAACTCAATTCTTGACTACATACCTTAACCTATTTGTATGTGACAATCTTAGTTCCTGTGCAGGATCCTCGTATAAATGGCTAATATTAGATGGAAATTCGACGTTCCTTTTCCTTATTGCAGCTACCAGAACTTGAAGAATTTGGATCACAGGGCTTCCCAGGGTCTCTTTGTACCCATACTTTTTAGTTCCTGATACAAAAACAAAAGCGGCGAGAATCATAAAACAGGAGCAAATACCGTATCCCCAGCTTCGACCTACCTTGTCTTGTATATAAACCAGAACAGTAACAGCTAGCAGGGTCCCTATGTTGATAATCAAGTACAAAACGTTGAAGAAAGTCGCCATTTGCAGCTTTTCCTTCTCATCATTCTTATCAAATTGGTCTGTTCCAAATCCAGAAACGCTCGACTTAATCCCACCAAGTCCTATTCTGTATAAGCATAGAGCAAAAGTATAGACACCCATTTGCAGGCTGTTGGCCTCTACACACTCATTGGATCGAGCAGGGTTACAAGGTGGTGGACGCAGCTTCGGCAGCCCTGTTGAGACTGCTAACAAGCAAGTACCCTAGTTCATCATATACCCGAGGTTGTAAGAGCTATCAAGTAAAAGAATAGAACTCCGGGAAAAAACAGAAAGCAAGATGCTTTAATTGCTTACCATTGCATTAACCACAGCAAAAATGGCTATGATTCGATATCGAGTTAAGAAAGTATCTGCAAGAATCCCTCCAAGCAAGCATAGCATATATGATGTGCCCCCAAAGTTTGTACTGATATTTGAAGAAGTAGCACTAGACAGATGCATTGTGACAACTAAATATGTCACCAGGTTCACCACAATTGCCATTGTTGAAAGTCTTTCAGATAACTCAACTCCTAAAAAGAGTAATCATAGCAATTACAGTTACTTTCTCATGTGTGGAAATGAAGTCATTGGAGTGCTCAGAAAATGAAATATATCATCAATGTCAAAAGATCAAATGGCGACCAAAACATGAAATTTACAGCATATCCACAGTAACACATACAAAACCACTGCATGCATAAATCTGGAAAATGAAAGTAGTTTGATTATAGAGTACGTAGAGAACTAATGAAGAAATTCACCCAGAATAAGAGTTGCTGCCACCCAACCACCAGAGGCGGTTCTATCAGCAGGGTTTCCCTTGTAGTCAATAACATCGGAGACAAGTTGCCTTTAATTTTCTTCCATGAGAATCTTATCAAATGGTGAAAAGAATGATAGAATTTACTGAAGAAAATGCAAGAAGAAAGGCAGCATTGGCATTGACTAGAGCTGGTGTTTATATTGTTCCAAGATCAGTCGAGGCATGTAATAGTTGTTATCACATCATGCGTGGGAGCATATATCTCGCAGATCAGGAGTAATGAATTATTTTCTTTATTTTTTCCAAAAGTAGGGAAAAATCATCCATTCAAGGAAAGAATTGCAATAGGGAGGAGATTCTTGCAAGATGAACGCTTGCTTCCTAGAATAGGAAAGGTTTTCAGACAAAAATATATTGGTCTTGTCTTATGCGTTACAGGCAGCACATTAAGCATCTCATTATCTTAATGAGTAGTTATTATTATTATTATTTTTTTGAATAAGAGTAATTATTATTATTTGGTTTAGAGTGGAAATTTGTCATTATATTTTGTTTTATTGATATTTGTCATTATATTTTAAAAATATGAGTAAATTTATCATTAAATTTTATGTGATTGAATTTTACTACTATAATTTAAATTTTCTTAAAATTTTCACCAACTTTAATTATTTAGTTAAAATTTACGCTCGATATTATTTTTGATAATTTAAAACATAATTTAATAATAAAATTCCTTCAAATATTTTATTTTAATAGTTAAAAATAATTTAACTTATAAATATTAAAATTAATAACTTATATTTGAGTTTCTATTTAATGAAATAATAACTTTAAAAATAAAACTAATATTATAAAAAATAGCAAATAAAAAAATGTAATTTTAGTTACAAAATTCAATCAAATAAAAAAACAATAAAATCAATATAAAGTTAAACTAAAGTGGTAAATTTATCTTTTATTTTATAAGGATCATGACAAATACCAGTAAAAGTGAAGTATGATGGCAAATCTCAATTTCCACTTAAAGTTTAGCGACAATTTTGCATATTAACCTTATTATTATTGTTGTTATTATTATTATTGGTGAGTAAGGAGATTGCTTTTTAAGTGTGAAATGAGATTTAAATAGGTATAAAAATTCGGTTTGAAGAAAGTTTTTTAGTACAGCGAAAAAATTAAAAAAATTTAAATGGAATTTAAATAGGTATAAAAATTCGGTTCAAGAATGATTTCTTACATAACAGAAAAATAGAAATTTTTGAAAACCAAGTCAGTTTGTGATATTTATAGCAATAAAATTTTTCCGAAATAATACATGTGCTTTAAGAGAAACGGATCTTGGACGTTTCTGGCTTTTAACCAAACAACATTCTCCGCTATTCTCTCTAAATAAATATTATTTATTAAATTAAATTTTTAATTAAATAATTTTTTCAACTCGATTTTAATTCCCTTAAAATCATGACAACATTATCGTAAAAGAATCTATGAGAAAATCTATTTAATTTCTACATTCAACGAATTTACAATGATCAATTAATTTAATTTCAGTTTTGAACTTCAATTAATTAAATATTAATTAAAAAATTTATTTTAATTCTTAGGTCATTTTCATACTTAGTGAGAAAAAAATTTATTTCTGAATGTATCTCGTTTCGCTAACTTTATCATTTCTATTCATTCCTGTTCATTTGATTCAACATGCAATTCATTTCTAGTTTCAACGAGCTAGCGGAGGGACAGATTAATTAGGGCTCAAATGATTTATAATTAAGTTCCAAATTTTCAGCTATTAATTATAAACTCATTTAGTCATTAAGTCATTCCACTATAGTATTGTGACTGAGCTCTCCTCACTTACATACCATTACGAAAGCTACTCGATCAAGGCTTGTACAATGACCTTGTCATAAGTGTGTTACCCTCATAGGATATCTTTAATCTCTTTGGTATAAACCTGTTCTCCTAATATGATCCTAATTTATTTCATAGTAATTATTACATCTTCCTTCATGAAAAGTTAATTACTATCAAACAGTAATTAATTCATTCATCACAAAAACAAACGATTCATGGTTACGTTTACTTTTCACCTGTCATGTAATGTCAATGAGAGGATATCATTTACCCATGTCTTGTTATATGAATTCCCCTATTGAGAACGATGCTACATATGGCAAAAGCCGTATACCCAACGCACTAGGTTTCAGTTCCTTATCTATTTGAACTCAGACTTTTACTTACATCAAGGTATACGAGTCACACATACATAGCTCATCATCCACTCAGGATTAATGTATGTCACACTATGAACGTCACAAGTGAATAAAATAATCACATTCAAGATCTATTTTACTTGGGTCTTGTCTAATGTATTGCCACTCCAGTCAGTCACACTATCTTTTGGGAGTCATCTGCTATGATGCTCAAGACAAAACATCTCCCCAATTGGACTTGATAGACGGCATATCAGTCTTTCAATCAATTTTCTCATTTTCGATTAGACTAAGGATATGTTTAGGTTTATCTACTAATATAAGCTATATTTTTGTATTACGATCCGACCACGTAATGCCGTTTAGTATTAGTTAAACATTATATAACCAATAAGCTAATGATAAACCATAAAAGTAACACATTTTAATCCCACACTTAGCGTGTTTTTGGATAATTATTATAATTTGGTGAATTCGATGCTCCTAATCCTTTAAATTCATGTTTCTATACTTAAGAGAGCATAGGGGAGCGAAAGGAACGAAAACGAGCCAAAATCGGATAAAATAGGCCATCTTAAGGATCCACACGGCCAAGCCCACACCACACGGGCTGATCACATGCCCGTCTGAACCATACGGGTTGGACACACACCGTGTGCCAGCCTGTGTCGATCGAGAGCCATGTAAATTCTCACACGGCCTAGGCCTCCTCACACGGGTTGATTACATGCCCGTGTCCCTGTCGCACCCTGCTTTGTTTTCACGCGAAAAAGCTATTTTTTAGGGTTTTTGAGCCTTCTAAAGTCTATAAATACACGCCAGAGGAAGACCTAAGGGAGCACGCAGAGTAGAAGCGAAGAAATTACTCGAAGGAAGCTGTCGGATTCATCTCGAAGCAGATCCACTTCAAGATTGAAGATCTCTATCAAGTTCCTTAGAAGTTTTTGGGTTCTTTATGTCTTGTTGTTTTCTTTATTTTGAGATGTTTTCCTCTTACGTTATAAGCTAAACTCCCCAAATACCTAGGGAGGATGAAACCTATTATGAATCTTATTATTTAATTATTTGAATTACACGATAAATACTTGCTCTTGTTCTTAATTATTTGTTTTTAACCCTTGCTTTAATATTTTTATGATATTAAGTCAAGATTGATGTGCTTATTCAGTGGAGCAAAAGTCCCTGTTTAAGAGTAGATCTAGCATAATTAAGCGGAGTTGATTGCAACCATGACATAAATCTACTGGATTAAATTCAAATCTAATAAGGGAATCCATAGATCGAGTTAATGCGATGATAGGGGTTTTAATTAGAAAGAGTTTTCAATTAATCAACCTAGATTCAGTTGTTTTTAGTCTCGAAAGAGATATTAACATAATTTAGGAATTTCTACGGATCAAGACAAGTGAATAAATCGTTTAATTCAGAGTCAAAATAATAAGTGAAATCTAGGTTGATTCTTTCTTGGGTATTGTCTTTATTCATTGGTTTATTAGGTTATTTTCTTCACTCTCTGTTGCATTCATAGTTAATTAGTTAGTTATGTAACAGTCCGATTTTGGCCCTGATCGGAATGGTGGTTTCGGGACCACGAATCCTAGTTAAAAAAATATTTAAATATTATTTTATGTGTTAATTATATGTGAATTAGCATGTGTGAAAGTTTCGTGAATTAATTTTACTGTTTGTGTGCTTAATTTAGTGAAAGGATTAAATCGCTTAAAATGAAAATTTAGTAGTTAAATTCAAAGGGGCTGAATAATGGTCGTTCTTTTAATATAGAGGTCTTATGTTGTAATTTAGCCATTAATAAAGGAAGTGGACGGCTATGGACTAAAGTAACCTTATTATATATGTTTTATATATTTAATAATAAAGGTTAATTAGGTAAAATAATAATAATATCATAATATGTTATAATATATTATAAAATTAAAAAGCCATGATCATTCTCTCTTTTAGCCGAATGTAAAAGAAAAGAAAAAGAAAAGAACAAGGTTTAGGTTCGGCCATTGTTGAAGCTTAATTCAAGGTTAGTCTTAGTTCAGTTTTTGATAATTTCTACGTTTTTGAGATCGTTGCTTAGAAATCTTCAAGACCCATGCTTTAATTTTTGAGTTTGATGAATATTTTGAGTTGAGCCATTGATGATAGCTTGTTGTTTATGTTATTTAAAGATGAATTATGATAAATATGTGTTAGATTAATAAGTTTTGTCTTCGAATTTTTGATGAAATTGAGTATGTTGGACTAAATTACAAAAATAAATTTTTGAGGGACTAAAATATGAAATAAATGAAATTTAAGAACTTGTATGAGGACTAGTAATATTCGGCCCTTAAGGTGTATAGTCAAATTTTGTGTATTTTGTGTTTTGTACAAATAGGACTAAATTGTAAAAAGTATTAAATGTTAGGGGAAAAATGGTAATTTACCCATTTATGTGTTTTTGGACTAAATTGAATGAAAATATGTTTGAATGAGCTTAATTTGAACATGTTTAGATCAAGAACCAAAGAAAACGGATTTAGATCGGGGAAAAGCGAAAATAGTTGAATAGCCAGTTTTTGTCGTTCGTCGATATCCGAGGTAAGTTTTTAAGCGATAAAACATCGTAAATTATGTACTTAATTTAGTATATGCTATTTTGGAAACTATGAAACTATATTATTGAATAGTCAAATGTGAAAATTTATAGAATTTGATAAGATTAAGTTTGTTTTGATTGAGATTTGATATTTGAATGTCGTACAAAGATTATGAGGTGCATAAAAGGGTCGACCTTATGAAATATGTGTGTGAGACAAATTAAAAGTATCATTATTCAGGCTGTGAGCTTAGCAAGCCTTGGACTGGTGAACTTAATAGGGCTTCGTGCCTAGCGTGCTTATTGTTGGTGTTTGATTATCGGACCTTGGGTCTAGCGGGCTTAGTCTTGGGTGTGTGATTAGAGCTTATGCCTAGCGGGTTTTATCTGGGTGATTTAATTACTCATTTATACTTATGAAGTTTTCAAGTTGTGGTAGAAATTGAGCAAGTTAAAGTTTAGTTAAAAGATTTAGTTTATATTCGCCACAAAGGTGTATATATATATATATATATATGATGTTATTGAATTTTGAATATTTAGCCATGAAGGTATGCATAAAGGTAATATTATAGTTGAAATTGTATATTTGGCAAAATGAGTAAGTACATAGGTGATGCTCGCTTTTTGATCTTATATATTTGGCCATATAGATAGCATGGTTGTGATATGATATTTGATTTTCTATAATAAACTAAATAAGTTGATGTATTGATTCATGTGCATAAATGTGTGATGGTAAGCATAATTGAGTTAATTTTTTTTATAATGAAAAGTTGAATGATAATAAACTACATGTGCATTAGTTGCTTTTGGTCAAAGTAACCCTTTGTGTATAAGTATAGGTTATAAATAAAATATGATATGATATGATTGAGATAATATACAACATTAATGCTAAAAGTTGGTATGTCTTTAATGTTTTGATTAATTATATGAATGTTAATTTTGCTTAAAACTTACTAAGCTAAGTTAGCTTACTCTGTGTGTTTTGTTACTCTGTTTTATAGATTTTGATTGAAAGCTGTGAGCTCGGGGGATCGTCTTCGAAGTCATCCACACTATCGACTTATTTTGGTACTATTAAAGTTTGGATTTTGAACTTAAGGCATGTATAGGCTAGCTTATAACTTGGATGATGTTTTGATGTTGTAAATATAAGCCATGCAAAAATGGCTTGATTTTAATGCTAGTGATTTAATGTTTAAGTAATCTTAATCGTAGTATGTGTGTATGTTCTGCTTGATTCATGAGCTTGGCTGTGATATAAGTTCATGTTAGGTATATATATATATATATATATATGCATATATATGTTTTGATATGGAGTAACTATTTATGTCTCATAATTAGTTCTTTTGGAAAGTTGGCGTATGTGGTATTTGAATATTTTTGGATTATGGATTGATAAAGATTTACTATCGAGGTGTATAATTGAAACATGAATCAATTTGGAGATCGTTTATATTGTAAACTTTGTATTCGGCAAGGTGATGAAATTACAAGTTATGTACTTGGGTTGGCATATTCGAAGATGATATACATATGTGCATGCATAAAAAGTTCAGATTTATGGGTTTCGGATTATGGGAGATATATTTGGTCTTGTTGATTCGACTATGTTCTTATAATTGTAATGATCTATCTATTGTTTGGATGTTTTGCACTTGGTATTGAATTTTGGTATATCTTAGATTCGATTAAACAAGGTTTATGACAATATATTTATATATGTATGTTTAGTTTTGATAATTGATAACTTGTTTTAGTAAAGTAATTATAAGCATGTACATATTCGAACTTATGTAACTTCAATGACCAAATGGATAGTAACTTTTGCTATTTGATGAAAAATGCTTATATGTGAATTTGGCTAAATGGATTTAAGATATGTTCGCTATTTTTTAAGCATACTATGAATGTACATTACTCATAATGCATTCGGTTATGACCATATGAATAGTAAATATTTGTTATGACTTGTGCTGTGTCTAGTAATGCCTTGTAACCCTAATCCGGTGACGGATATGAGTTAAGGGTGTTACAAGTTAAATTTTAGATTAAAACAAATCCCTTAATTATTAGGCTAAATAATAGAAAGATCGTTATTACTAGTAATTTTAGTCCTTGTGGATACAATATTTCAGACTCATCATGTAACATCCTGAAAATGGGCCTATGCATTTTTGATTTAATTATATGAAATGGCATGTCTTATGTATTATGAATGTATGGTGAACATTTTTGGAAACTTGGAAATGTTAAGTTTAAAAGAGGAAAGTGAACATTTTTGGAAACTTGGAAATGTTAAGTTTAAAAAGAGGAAAGTGAACATTTTTGGAAACTTGGAAATGTAAGATAATGTTTTAGAAATGTTAAGTTTAAAAATAGGAAACTAAAGCAAGGTGGTCTTAAGAAAATTAATAGAAGAAATTTGACACAAGAACGGGCTTGGAGAAGTGGCTAGGAGGCACCACTTAAAGCCCGAAGAAGTGACACCACAATCAAGGGGAAGGAGCCTAGGTTCGAGTCACATGGGAAGCAAATAAAGAGTTTTATTTTTTTGCAAGGAGCAAGGGAGTTGGACGGCACCAAGGCACTTGGGAAGAGTTTAATTCTCTTTAAAATTCGACTAAATAGGTGGATCAATGATGGATAATTATTGTTTAATAGATAAGAGATAATTAAGGGATTATTTCCATTAATTTTTTAATAAAGATAAGAGAAGTGTTGGCCGGCCAAGGGACTCCTTGGTGATCAATTTCAGTCCTAGCCGAATTACTAAAGGAAGGATTAGAGGTCCTTTTCGGTTTATCTTGCTTTCTTTAGTAATGGTGCCGAAATTGTCTTTGGAAGAGAGTCCATCTTTTTCTTCCTTCCTTAATCCCTTTTAGCCAAAATTTAGCTTTAGTGGGTGTGCTAAATCCTCTCTTTCCAAAACTTTTCTTTTCATCATGATTAGTGCCGAATCTGCACCTTATTTTTTTCTTTGACAAAAGCCGAAAGTTAGATACATCTATTTTCTCTCCTTCACATCTTTTTCTTCTTCACACACCCTTAAAGCCGAATTCTCCTAAGCTTTCTCTATTCTTCTTTTACTCTTCAAAACCGAATCTCCTTGAGGTGTCAGGCAAAGGTGCTGTCGACTACAACATTAAGGGTTAGGATGGATGTTATTCAATTTCCATTCCTTCTTCTTTTAGCCAAAAGTCTAGAACTAATCCCATCAATATTCTTGTTTGCTGAAATTTGGAAGGATTTTTCGGGATTTTCAGTGTAGTCGACTATAAGGAGGATTATTCGGGAATTCAATATCCAAGGTAAAATCATGTGTATATTCGGCCAAGGGCTATTATTCTTGTGATTAAATGATAGAAATTGATCTAACATGTGGGTTTCGACAGATACTAAGAGTAATTAGCAATTTCAGGATTTAGATTTATAAGGTAGGTGTACATGTATATTCGGCCAAGGCCATGTTTGGTGTTATAAATCTATTTCTTAATTATTCCAAAGCCGGAAACTAACCCCTTAAGTGATTTAATGTTGGCCGAATACAAGGTAGAAGGATTTCAACGATTTGGGATTTAATAAGTAGGGAAATCGGCAACAAGGTAAGTTTTAGTGTACTAATCCTACTAGGATTTGGATTTATGGCCGAATGGCTTTTTACTAAGTATTAAATGATTGATTAAATGTAGAGATTTAAGATCTAAGGCATTAGATCAAGCTTTTTGGGATTTGGATTGGAAACGTTAAGCGAATCAGGTGTGTACCCCACACTATTTCTTAATAAGAATTATGGCTAAAATTTAATATGAGCATGTTTATAAGAATGTGAATATGGCTAAAGTACCATGCTATGGTACAAAGTACTTAGGTACGTTTCCTACTCCTACTAAGATTATGTTAAATATTTGTTACGACACAATATGACATTATAAGAATGTGAAATAAGAATTTGGTATGTTAATGCATGATATGTATGATATGGGGCATATGGGTTATAAGAAAAGGGGAAGTGAATGTGGTGACCTAAGACCACGATAAATGAATGTGGTGACCTAAGACCACGATATCTGAATGTGGTGACCTAAGACCACGATATCTAAATGTGGTGACCTAAAACCACGAATTTTATAAGGGCGATGAGCACGTCATTGCAATGACGCCTTCGATGGTGTGTAGCAGATGGAGGGTTGACTTAGTAGTCCCCACGGTGTGCAGGATGGTACGGGTGATGTGTAGCGGATGGCATATAGGTTTAGGTTTGGGTTGCATCATTATTTCTTATCTGTTATATGAATATGCATGTAATATGTGAACATATGCCTAAATTGTTAAATTTTAATGTTGGTTACACATTGAGTCGGTTTGACTCACCCCTTGTGGGATTACTTTTCAGGTGACGACCAGTGATGGGCCGGGTCGGTAGGAGCTTAGTGGAGGCCATGTGAAGTTCAGATTTTTCTTCGTTTTGGACTCTTATTATTTTGAGTACTTTTGTAACACCAAACCCGGTCAACACACCATGACCGAATCTAGCATCTTACAAGAGGAATATTTTGAGGAAATTAGGCTATCGAATTAAGTCTTGAGGAAGACTCCTTGTTATTTCTTTACTTTTGTAGAAAACAGTTGCATGATGAGTTAAAAGCCGATTAGTTGACTTTGAAAACCCGGTAGTAGATCTTTCAAAATTAAGTTGTCGGTTTTAGGTTAGAAAATATTTACGACATTTTAAGGAAAAATCCCGAATGATTCTTTAATTATTGGAAACTGGTTGAGTTGAGTGAGAAAAACTTAAGTTTGGAAAAACCATTTGAGTTGTAGTCTCCTTTAATTATAAAGTGATACTCGATGGTAAAGTTTAAAACATGTCGTTTTGTAGTTTAGAAAACCTTACTATTCACATTTTATCGAATGTTAACCCAATAATTTATTAAGTTATGTTTGAAATCAAGTCCAACCACATATATAATCAAAACATAATTTAAAAAGGCCTTTATACAACCCAAAAATAAAAATGAACCCAAATTTAATAAAAAGCAGTACGAAGCAAATCTGTGGAACTGAATTTATTCATGGCATGGCCCCTCGAGTCCACCGGCTCCTCTTCCGCGATCTAAGTCTCACCGAAATGATAAGGGAGAAAGTGAGTCACCAAGACTCAATGTATAATTCCTCCTCCCGAATAATGCAACATACCTAGACACACCATGACCAAGCAATATATATATAATGCACCCAACCCTAGCCATCCAGTAACTCATTTCTACCCGTGTGGTACCAAACCACTGGTGACCCAAAGTCACGATATCCGATATTGTGGTGCCAAACCACTGATGACCCAAAGTCACGAATAATCCATCTGTGGGGCCAACCCACGCGTGATACCAAATCACTAGCGACGATCCCGTAATATCAACTGTGGGGCCAACCCACTGTGGTGCTAAGCTACTGGGACAAGTCGGTATGAGGTGCCAAACCTCTGGTGACCCAAAGTCATGAAATCTCAATATCCAAGTGTGGGGCCAACCCACGTGTGATACCAAATCACTGGCGACAATCCCGATATGTCAACTGTGGGGCCAACCCACTGTGGTGCTAAGCCACTGGGACAAGTCGCTATGAGGTGCCAAACCTCTGGTGACCCAAAGTCACTAAATCAATCGTGGTACCCAACCACTTTGGAGGTGCCAAACCTCGTGTCCCAAAGACATGGATATCATCTTCCCCTCTCTCATATCACCCGACATCATGCCATACTCATGTAACTCATGCAAATCATGCAAATCATGTCAACATGCTTTATTTTGCAACTCATAACACATATATGTCATAAATCATGATATCATATATTGAATAACGAGCATTATATCAAACGGACTTACCCGAATCTGTGCACATACCCATAGGGTATCGTATCAACTACCATACTGTTTCGGCCTTTATTATTATCAGGTTATTAAAATACATTACTAAGTAATAGAGTGTGTAGTTACACACCTGCTATAACGGAAGCCCTAAATCCCAAAGAGTCGATCTACCACACTAGATCCCTTGCTCCTACATTCGGCCATTACTAAGGTTAGTAACATAGGCCATTCGGCCAAACCAAATAAACCGAAAGGGTTAACGCTTGAAACCCGAGACGTTACCTAAACGTCCCTTGAATACTAGCCACCACACGCAATGTGAATATGCTTCACTCCCCTACAATCGGCAATCCAAAAACACCCACATCAATAGCCTTCGGCTTTCGAATACTAAAAGAATGGTGAACTTGAAATAGATTCTTACCACTGCACTTACCAAACTGATTATCAGAGAATATAGGCTTGGATCGATTGTTCCAAAATCCCGGAGGCCCTACAATAAATCGGTTCCAACAAAAAGGTAATTAACACCCTTTCTATCAAATGCCGGAATCGGCTCTTACCCTTAAAACAAAAGTCAACAGAGAAAAAGAGAGAAGAAGAAATAAGCATTCGGCCTTGAGCACTTACCTTCCTAAAAAAAAATCGATTGGAGAAAGATTAAAAGAGATCACCCTTGCTTAAGATTCGGCCTAAAACTAAACAAAAAGAATAATAGGGAGATTCGGCTAGGATAAACAAAAGGAGAAAGGGATTCGACTAGAGTCTTGAAAGTTGAAACAAATGAGATGTGGTTAAAGAAGAAAGGAGAAACCGACAAAGTAGATTAGAAGTGGGAGAGGGAAGATTCGGCTAGGAAGACAAAGTAAATTTTGGCACAAGAGTTATGAGAGGAAGAAGATGACTATTTTCAGCCTAGCATAAATGGAAAAAGCAAAGAAAGTTGGAAGGGTAAATGGTTCGGCCAAATAACAAGAAGAAGAAAAGGAAGCAAAACAAAAATAAAACTTAGGAATTCAGGAGAGCATTCGGCTAGGTGTTGCAACAAAAGAATTCGGCTTTTGGTATACTAAACAAGGCTGACCGAAAATGCACTCTAACACCTAATGAGGTTTCGGCATTCCCCTCTACTCACATTTCCAAAACCGGCCACTCCTCCCATGAGGAGTTCAAAATTCGGCCACTTCCTAAAAATGCTCCTGGCCACTAATTCAAACGAATTTGACTTAGTCAAATTCCTAATTTTTCTCTCTACCAATCATTTGAATAATTTGACTCAGTCCACCCTTACTAGGCAGAGTTTGAACTGCACACAACTCCTCCCATCTCTGGCGTCAAAATAGAAAGCAAAAGGTGGGATTTTCAGCTGCTCAAACTTGAGACCTCCTCCCCGCAACAAGAGTTTTAAGAAAGAAAGAAATTAGCAACATGAGAGGAAGAAGATGACTATTTTCTACCTAGCATAAATGGAAAAAGCAAAGAGAGTTGGAAGGGTAAATGGCTAAAACCCCTTGCAACAAAAGAATTCAGCTTTTGGTATACTAAACAAGGCTGACCGAAAATGCACTCTAACACCTAAGGAGGTTTCGGCATTCCCCTCTACTCACCTTTCCAAAATCGGCCACTCCTCCCATGAGGAGTTCAAAATTTGGCCACTTCCTAAAAATGCTCCTGGCCACTAATTCAAACGAATTTGACTTAGTCAAATTCCTAATTTTTCTCTCTACCAATCATTTGAATAATTTGACTCAGTCCACCCTTACTAGGTAGAGTTTGAACTGCACACAACTCCTCCCATCCCTGGCGTCAAAATAGAAAGCAAAAGGTGGGATTTTCGCTGCTCGAACTTGAGACCTCCTCCCCCTGCAAGCAGCGTCAATCACAGGCTCTAAGTGGCGCCTCCTTGCCACCTTACCAAGCCCCAACTTGTGCTAAAAACCCCCTTGAATTACTTATAACCCTTATCCCCTTTAGCTCCTTTCACTTAAAGCTTGAAAACAAAAATTTTCTTACTACTCAAGCTTGCTCTAGACTTACAATTAAGTCTCAAAACATCACAAATAATTACACCACAGTCCAAACACAAGCAAAACAATTCAATTAAACTACCCCTATCAAGCGGTTTACATTGGGGAACATACCAGATCCGGTCAAGGCTCGTGGGCGGGTTTGGGGTGTTTGATTTAATATCGAGCCCAATGTTAAACTCTCGGCCTTGGGTTTAAGGCCCAAAACATTTTCAAAGTTAAGCCCAAAAAGAATTTTGTGAATTAAGCAGGTTTTTCTGGCATGGCCCACTAAGTCTCTGACCTGAAGTCCACCAGGTAAGTACTCCAATCTTTTGTGTGATTTATATTATGATTTGTAGAAGGGTAGAAATGGAATGGAACGTAGAATAAAGATTAAGTACTTGAACCCTAGGACTAGTGTACCCCAACAATTACATAAGACTTAAATGCCTAATTGAACAAACACGTGGTTAAGTCACGAGTTAGGGTGTGGCAACCATGGTGCGCATGTCTAGGATTGGTTTCGGTGGGAGCTTGGTATTTAAGTAGTCGCGTGACTCACCTCCTCTCCACTCAAATCCTACCCGGTCGTAGCCTCGGTTCACCCTAACGAATTACTTATAACCCTTAGCCCTTCACTCCTTTCACTTAAAGCTTTAAAACAAAAATTTTCTTACTACTCAAGCTTGCTCTAAACTTACAACTAAGTCTCAAAACATCACAAATAATTACACCACAGTACCTTATTTGTGATCAATGTGGGAAGAAGCACTTAGGTGAATATTGGAAAAAGACGGGAGGATGTTTCAAGTGTGGGTCAAAGGACCATATGATTAAGGACTGTCCGATGAGACCAGATGGTAATCGACCGATAACTCAGAATGTTAATCAGGCTGGTAGAGGTGGACAACAACCTTAGCGAGGACGTGGTCCGAACCATGGAGGAAATGGTTTCGGCCGTGGTCGTGGAGCACCAAGCGGAGATGCTGAAGGTTCAGATGCAAGGCAGCCAAGGTTGGTTTATGCAGTCGGCCATCACGAGGAGAGTGATGTGCCAGATGTGACAACGAGTAAGTTTCTTATTTCTGGAATGCCTTTATTGCCTTGTTTATTATAGAGCTAGTTCGTTCTTGTATTGCTAGTGAATGGTATGAAACCTTGGATGTGAACTTTGGAATTGTGCATAGGAAATGTGTTAGTTTTATTAAGATCGAGTCTTGTGACAATAGAGTAGTGTGGTGAGTTAGATTGTACGATTGTTCGTTAGTAAGTAATTTCGAGGACTAAATTATTTTTAAGGGGTAGAAGCGTAACATCCTAAAATGGGCCTATGCATTTTGATTTAATTATACTGAAATGGCATGTCTTATGTATTATGAATGTATGGTGAACATTTTGGAAACTTGGAAATGTTAAGTTTAAAAGAGGAAAGTGAACATTTTTGGAAACTTGGAAATGTTAAGTTTAAAAAGAGGAAAGTGAACATTTTTGGAAACTTGGAAATGTAAGGAAATGTTTTAGAAATGTTAAGTTTAAAAAGAGGAAACTAAAGTAAGGTGGTCTTAAGAAAATTAATAGAAGAAATTTGACACAAGAACGGGCTTGGAGAAGTGGCTAGGAGGCACCACTTAAAGCCCAGTAAGTGACGCCACAATCAAGGGGGAAGGAGCCTAGGTTCGAGTCACGTGGGAAGCAAATAAAAAAGTTTTATTTTGCTGCAAGGAGAAAGGGAGTTGGACGACACCAAGGCATTTGGGGAAGTGTTTAATTCTCTTTAAAATTCGGCTAAATAGGTGGATCAATGATGGTTAATTATTGTTTAAGAGATAAGAGATAATTAAGGGATTATTTCCATTAATTTTTTAATAAAGATAAGAGAAGTGTTGGCTGGCCAAGGGACTCCTTTGGTGATCAATTTCAGTCCTAGCCGAATTATTAAAGGAAGGATTAGAGGTCCTTTTCGGTTTATCTTGCTTTCTTTAGTAGTGGTGCCGAAATTGTCTTTGGAAGAGAGTCCATCTTTTTCTTCCTTCCTTAATCCCTTTTTGCCGAAATTTAGCTTTAGTGGGTGTGCTAAATCCTCTCTTTCCAAAACTTTTCTTTTCATCTTGATTAGTCTTGAATCGCCTTTTATTTTTTCTTTGACAAAAGCCAAAGTTAGATACATCTATTTTCTCTCCTTCACATCTTTTTCTTCTTCACACACCCCTAAAGCGAATTCTCCTAAGCTTTCTATTCTTCTTTTACTCTTCAAAACCGAATCTCCTTGAGGTGTCAGGCAAAGGTGCTGTCGACTATAACATTAAGGGTAAGAATGGATGTTATTCAATTTCCATTCCTTCTTCTTTTAGCCGAAAATCTAGAACTAATCCCATCAATATTCTTGTTTGCTGAAATTTGGAAGGATTTTTTGGGGTTTTCAGTGTAGTTGACTATAAGGAGGATTATTCGGGAATTCAATATCCAAGGTAAAATCATGTGTATATTCGGCCAAGGGCTATTATTCTTGTGATTAAATGATAGAAATTGATCTAACATGTGGGTTTCGATAGATACCAAGAGTAATTAGCAATTTCGGGATTTAGATTTATAAGGTAGGTGTACATGTACATTTGGCCAAGGCCATGTTTGGTGTTATAAATCTATTTCTTAATTATTCCAAAGCCGAAAACTAACCCCTTAAGTGATTTAATGTTGGCCGAATACAAGGTAGAAGGATTTCAACGATTCGGGATTTAATAAGTAGAGAAATCGGCACCAAGGTAAGTTTTAGTGTACTAATCCTACTAGGATTTGGATTTATGGCCGAATGGCTCTTTACTAAGTATTAAATGATTGATTAAATGTAGAGATTTAAGATCTAAGGCATTAGATCAAGCTTTTCGGGATTTGGATTGGAAACCTTAAGCGAATCAGGTGTGTACCCCACACTATTTCTTAATAAGAATTATGGCTAAAATTTAATATGAGCATGTTTATGAGAATGTGAATATGGCTAAAGTACCATGCTATGGTACAAAGTACTCAGGTACGTTTCCTACTCCTACTAGGATTATGTTAAATATCTGTTACGACACAATATGACATTATAAGAATGTGAAATAAGAATTTGGCATGTTAATGCATGATATGTATGATATGTGGCATATGGGTTATAAGAAAAGGGGAAGTGAATGTGGTGACCTAAGACCACGATAACTGAATGTGGTGACCTAAGACCACGATATCTGAATGTGGTGACCTAAGACCACGATATCTAAATGTGGAGACCTAAGACCACGAATTTTATAAGGGCGATGAGCACGTCGACTGCAGCAACTGCCTTTGATGGTGTGTAGCGGATGGAGGGTTGACTTAGTAGTCTCTACGGTGTGTGTGATGGTGGCGGGTGATGTGTAGCGGATGGCATATAGGTTTGGGTTTGGGTTGCATCATTATTTCCTATCTCATTATATGAATATGCATGTAATATGTGAACATATGCCTAAATTGTTAAATTTTAGTGTTGGTTACACATTGAGTCTGTTTGACTCACCCCTTGTGGGATTAGTTTTCATGTGACGATCAGCGATGGGCCAGGTCGACAGGAGCTTAGTGGAGGCCATGTGAAGTTCAGATTTTTCTTCGTTTTGGACTCTTATTATTTTGAGTACTTTGAATTTATTTTTGGGAATTATTTGACGTAATAAGGCCATAATTGAATTATTTTATTTTACTTCTACTTATCCTGCTACAAAATATTATTTAAAAAAAAAGAATAAGTGAATTTATCATGAACTAAACCCTAAATGTTTTGTCACCTAAAGTAAAGGATTTTAATAATGAAATAAACTTGTTTCCAACTCAACCCCAACCCAAAACAATCATTCTTTCAAAACACACAAGTTTTTCCTAAGTAACAAAAGAATTTGAAACGGTTTACACCGGGGAACATACCAGATCCGATCAAGGCTCGTGGGTCGGGTTTGGGGTGTTTCACATCAGCTATACTACTGTTCAATAGGTGTGCTTGCCTTTGTCAAAATATTAGTTAGTTTTGAGCCATCAAGTTTTTGGCGCCGTTGCCGTGGACTAAGATATTAGGAACGCTTAATTTTTATTACTTTAGTCATTTTTACTTTTATTTGCAATTTATTTTTATTTTTATTTTAAATTACTAATTTTTCTTTTATTTGCTTCTGGCAGGTATTTTTAGTTTGTGACTAGAAGAAACCCGTCAGGACCATTAATTTTTAACAGTGAGATAGAAAGCACAGCTCGTAGAAATTGTAGGGAAATAAGGCGAAGTCTACAATACATAGAAGAAGAGCAAGAGGAAGAGACCAACATTATCGATGTGATGGCTGATAATAACCCGCTACCCCCTGTGGTTGCCGCAAATCTTGCTCCTCGTACTATGTACGATTATGCTAAGCCCAATTTAACTGGGGCTGAATCGAGTATTGTTAGACCTGCTATTGCTGCAAATAATTTTGAACTGAAACCTTACACTATTCAAATGATTCAACAATTTGTTCAGTTTGATAGTTTGCAGGATGAGGACCCAAATACTCATTTGGCCAACTTTCTAGAATTCTGTGACACTTTTAAGATTAATGGCATTTCTGATGATGCCATTCGCCTTGATTGTTTCATTTTTCTTTAAGAAACAAAGCTAAACAGTGGTTGAACTCATTACCCCGAGGTTCTATCACTACTTGGGAACAAATAACCAAAAATTTTTACTAAAATATTTTTCACCGGCTAAAATGAAAAGTTGAGGAATGATATCTCTTCTTTTGTGCAGATGGATTTAGAAACTCTTTACGATGCATAGGAGAGATATAAAGACTTATTGAGAAGGTGCCCTCACCATGGGTTACCTCTATGGCTACAGGTTTAAACTTTTTACAATGGTTTGAATCCCTCCACTAGGCAACTGATTGATGCAGCTGCCGACGGTACCCTAAATAATAAAACACTTGAAGCGGCTTATGAATTTATAGAAGAGATGTCACTGAATAACTATCATTGGCAAGTCATGAGAACAAAGCCAACAAAACCCGTTGGTGTTTTCAACCTCGACGCGGTCACCGTGTTATCAAACCGTAGAGCTCTTCAATAAAAAGATTGATAGTTTATATGTTTCCACGCAAGTATATCCGGTGATGCAATGTGACACAAATGGAGGAGGGATGAATAACTCAGAATATCTACCCTACAATCCTAGCATGGAGAATGAGCAATTGAATTATATGGGTAATAACTCTAAACCTCCAAATAATCCTTACAGTAACACATATAATCCAGGATGGAGGAACCACCCAAATTTTGCATGGGGTGGTCAAGGCAATCAAAGACCACAACCTCCTCCAGGTTTCCAACCACCCTACCAGTAGGAGAAAAAGCTAAACCTTGAAGATATGCTAGCAAAGTTTATTTCGGTGTCAGAGACTCATTTTTAGAATACCGAAACGACGTTGAAAAATCAACAAGCATTGATTCAAGGGCTTGAAAATCAAATTGGACAGCTGACTAAGTTAGTTTCAGAAAGAGAACCACGTAGTTTACCTAGTAACACCGAACTTAACCCAAAAAAGCATGTGAAGGTAGTTACACTAAGGAATGGGAAGGTGTTGGTTGAAGCTAAAAAGAGGATGCCACAAGAAACTGATAAGGTGAAGGGTGAGGAGGAAAACAAGAGTGTGGCATCGGCACTTAAAGAGTATAAACCATCGATTCCATATCCAGCAAAGTTGAAGAAAGACTACATCAATATGGTAAATTTCTTAAACTTTTTAAACAATTACATATTAACTTTCCATTTGTTGAAGCTATTTTGTAGATGCCTACATATGAAAAATTCTTAAAAGAGCTTTTAACAAATAGTAGGAAGTTTGAAGAGCTATCAACCGTGGAGCTTAACGAGGAATGTTCAGCTATTTTCCAAAATAAGCTACCAACCAAATTGAAAGATCCAGGAAGTTTCATTATTCCATATTTAATCAGTAGTTTAAATATTGAGAAAGCATTAGCTGATTTAAGTGACAGTATTAATTTGATGCTTTATAAAATGTTCAAGCAGCTTGGTCTTGGGGAACCAAAACCCACGAGGATGAGTATCCAATTAGCTGATAGATCTGTTAAATATCCTAGGGGAATTATTGAAGATGTTTTGGTAAAAGTTGATAAATTCATATTCCCTGTTGATTTTGTTGTGCTTGACATGGATGAGGACGTTGAGGTGCTTTTAATTTTAGGTCACCCATTTTTGGCTACTGCTAGGGCCGTTATTGATATAGGTGATGGTAAACTTGTGCTTCGAGTAGGTGACGAGGAAATTATTTTTAAGATTTATGATACTATACGATACTCTAGAGAGCAAGATGATTCCTATTATTTTATCAACTTTATTGATCATTCTATTCAAGATTCTTTTTAGGAAATCATACATAAAGACACGTTGGAACTGTGTCTCGTCCAAGGTGAGGAGGCAGATGACGATACCAATGAGATGTGGGAGATAAAAATTGAGTTAAATTCTAATAATTCTTTTCCAAGACAAAATGAGTATGTGGGCATTGAAATAAATGACGAACTAAAACAAAAACCCTCTATTGAAGAACCTCCTAAATTGGAATTGAAACAGTTATCAAATCACTTAGAGTATACATTCCTCGGAGATAATTCCACACTACCGATAATTATTTCTTCAGACTTGGAACCCAATGAGAAAGATGAGTTACTACAGGTACTAAAGGAGCATAAGAGAGCCATAGCTTGGAAGATTTCTGACATTAAAGGGATAAGCCCATTATTTTGCACCCACAAAATTTTAATGGAAGATGAATATAAACCATGCGTGTAAGCTCAAAGACAATTAAATATCAATATGAAGGAAGTTGTTAAAGCTGAGGTAATTAAACTTCTAGATGCTAGAGTTATTTATCCTATTTCTGACAGTGCTTGGGTGAGTCCTGTACAGGTTGTTCCGAAGAAAGGAGGCATAACTGTTGTAGTGAACGAGAAGAATGAATTAATTCCATCAAGAACAATCATAGGTTGGAGAGTTTGCATTGACTATAGGAAGTTGAACGATGCCATGAGAAAAGATCACTTTCCTTTACCCTTCATTGATTAGATGTTAGAAAGATCATCTGGGCGTATGTACTATTGCTTCCTAGACAGACTCTCTAGCTACTTCCAAATCCTAATAGTTCACGAGGATCAAGAAAAGACAACATTTACATGCCCATATGGTACGTTTGCTTATCGTAGAATGCCTTTTGGATTATGTAATGCTCCTGCTACTTTTTAGCGCTGCATGTTAGCCATCTTCGATGAACTTGTGGAAGATATTATGGAGGTATTTATGGAAATTTCCTGTATTCGATAATTCTTTCCACCTTTACCTTAAAAATTTAAAAAAAGTTTTAATGAGATGTGATGAGACGAACCTTATGCTTAATTGGGAAAAGTGTCACTTCATGGTTCGAGAAGGGATTGTGTTAGGTCACAAAATTTCTAATAAAGGGATTGAGGTTGATAAAGAAAAAATTGAAACCATAGAAAATTACCTCCTCCTAGTTCAGTTAAGGCTATTAGAAGTTTTTTAGGACACGCTGAATTTTATAGAAGATTTATTAAGGATTTTTCTAAAATAGCTAAGCCTTTAACGAAATTACTAGAAAAATATGTGCCTTTCAATTTTAATCAGGAATGTTTAGATGCATTTAATACCCTAAAAAATAATTTAATAAATGCTCCAATTATAATTGCACTTGATTGGAATTTGCCCTTTGAACTAATGTGTGATGCGAGTGATTTTGCAGTAGGTGCAGTTTTGGGACAGCAAAGAGACAAGCATTTTCAGTCGATTTATTACGCTAGCAAGACATTGACGGCTGCATAAGAAAATTACACCACTACAGAAAAAGAGTTGCTAGCTATGGTTTTTGAATTTGATAAATTCAGATAGTATTTGATATTATATAAAGTTGTCATTTACACTGACCATTCAGCTCTTTGTTATCTCTTAATTAAATCTGATGCAAAACCTCGACTCATAAGATGGATTTTACTTTTAAAGGAATTTGATTTGGAAATTCAGGATAAGAAAGGAGCTGAAAATCTTGCGGCAAACCACCTTTCTAGGCTTGAAAATCCACATCTCAAAGAACTCGATGAGAGTGAGATAAATGAATCATTTCCTGAAGAACAACTCTTGGCTATATCCGACTCCGAGGTACCTTGGTTTGTAGATATCGCAAATTACTTAGCTGCTAACATCCTACCAAAAGGGTTGACACATCATCAAAAGAAGCGATTCTTTGCTGATGTGAAAAACTATTTTTGGGAGGACCCTTTTCTTTTTTGTATATGTGCAGATCAAGTAATTCGGAGATGTGTCACAAAGCCAGAAGCAAGTAAAATCCTAAAACATTGCCATTCAGACCAACAAGAGGACATTACAGTGGGACTAGGACAGCACATAAAACACTCAAATTAGGTTTTTATTGGCCCACTTGTTCAAAGACGCTAACAAGGATGTTACTTCGTGTGATAGATGTCAGAGAACAAGTAATATCTCTAAACGCGATGAAATGCCTCAAACATATAGGCTATCATGTGATATATTTGATGTTTGGGGTATTGATTTCATGGGTCCATTCCCTAGCTCATTTGGAAATAAGTACATCTTAGCAGCAGTTGATTATATGTCAAAATGGGTGGAAGCTCAAGCTTTACCTACTAACGATGCTAGAGTGGTAGTGAGATTTCTTAAGAAACTCTTCTCTCGATTTGGAACACTTAGAGAAATTATTAGTGATAGGGGTACTTATTTTTGTAATGCTCAATTTGATAAAGTCTTAAAGAAATATGGAGTGCACCACAGAACAGCTACCTCTTATCACCCTCAAACTAGTGGACAAGTTGAAGTGGCCAACCGAGAGCTTAAATGTATTCTGGAGAAAACCGTAGAATCAAATAGGAAATATTGGACATTAAAAGTAGACGACGCTTTATGGGCCTATAGAACCGCTTTTAAAACTCCAATAGGAACATCTCCATACAGACTTGTTTACGGGAAAAGTTGTCATCTACCATTTGAATTAGAGCATAAAGCATTTTGGGTTATAAAAATTTTTAAACTATGATCTTAAACTTGCAGGTGAGAAAAGATTGATGCAGTTGAACGAGCTAGACGAGTGGCGAACGAATGCTTATGAGAACTCACGATTATACAAAGAAACAACAAAGTGATGCCATGATGCTCGTTTGAAGCAACCTAAGCAATTTATAGTTGGAGATCTTGTTCCACTATACAATTCAAAGCTCAAATTGTTCCCTAGAAAGATGAAATCAAGATGGTCAGGTCCATTGGTAATCAACACCGTTTTTCCCTATGGCATAATAGAGGTAACTCATCTGACTTATGGCACATTCAAGGTAAACGGCCAACGGCTTAAACTATATAATGGTGAGGATTTTAGGGATAATAGAGAGGAGCTTCAGCTCCGTGAACCTTCATAAAGTGATGAGCATAAGTAGGTCTAGCTTAAACCTTTAAACAAGTATTTCTCGGGAGGCAACCCGAGCACTAACCATACTAATTAGTTTATTTTTACTTTCGTTCATGTTTTAATACAGGTTTTTGACCCACATGGCCTAGACACATGGGCGAGTCCTTGGCCGTGTGGATGTGGGAACTTAGTTTTTAAATATTAAAGAAATCGACAGTAAGGTACACGGCCTGGCGACATGGCTGTGTCACCCATACAGGCCTAGACACATGGGCGTGTCCTTGGCCGTGTAGACCCTGAAGCTTAAAATTCCCAAAAATCGACAGAGACACATCAGTGTGAAAACTAGAGCCTCACTTTTCAAAATTTAAACAAGTCAGGGGGCTCCACAGGCACGACACACGACCGTGTGTATGATCACACGGGCGTGTCAAAATTACACACGGTGTGTCCTATGCTGTGTGAAAACTGGAGCTCAATTTTTCAAATTTTAAAATTTAAAACAAGTTAGAAGGCTCCACGGGCAACACACACGGCTGTGTGTGCGATCACACGGGCGTGTGGACTTCTACACCGGCGTGGGAGAAGCGAAGGTCTTTGCACACGACCGTGCGATGCAGTCGTGTGGACCACACGGCCTGGACACACGGGCATGTCCAAGACCGTGTGAATACTAAGTTTTCCAAATCGCGATGAACACGGGCTAAAATTCGAGCAACATAGGTGTGTGACAAGGCCGTGTGGCCCAACACGGGCCGTTACACGACCGTGCCCCCTATTTAAATCCTTTTTTCTTTATTTTCTTCTCTTTTCTTTTTCCCAAACCCCCCAAACCCTAGCCACCACTTTCCCCCAAGCTCCGCCGCTCCCCTACCTCTGGCCACCTTCCTCTTCCCTCTCCCTTCACTTTTCCCCTCTTTCTTTTCCCCAACCCGAAACTTCCCCCTTCCCTTTTCTTTCTGCTTTTCTCTCTTTCTCTTTTTCCCCTTTTCTGTTTTCTTTCCTTTGTGCCACCATTCCCCCGACCACTTCTTCTTCCTCCGGCCACCCCCTCCCTTGCGCACACACCACAAACCCGACCCATCTAGCCCTTCACTCTTCTCCGTTCAGACGCTGTCTGCTCATTGCCGACCGCTCCTCCCTCCGACCGGTTCCTCTTTCCCCTCTTCTATTATGATTATTGTTATTTATTTGATTATTTATTTATTGGTTATTCTTTTTATTATTGTTTTCTTTATTTATTTGTTATTATTTCATTATTTAGTTGATTTTCTTGGCTATCTTTATTATGATTATTAGTATTATTATTACATCATTAATATTCCTAGTTTGATAATTTTGATGTGGCTTGATTATTCATTAATTATATTAGGCTTTTCATTATCTTTTTATGCATTAATGTCCCTAATTGTTTAGTCTATTATTTCTTTTGTTTTTAATTGATTAGTTAGTAAGCTGCCAGTTTAAACTAATAAACGGCTAATTCTTGCATATTTAGGTATTAGCGCATATAGGAATAGGTATTAGTAATATTTTACTGAATTTTTGAATTTGCTATTATTTCTTAGGTACAAAATGACTAATACTCGAGGCAAAATGAAGGTCATCGTCCTCGCTTCGGAAAAGCGAAAAGGTCCCTGTGCGACCTCCTCGAGCGCTTCCGCTGAAGTGCGCCACCCTTACCTCCGATTTACTACGGACCAACCGGAGGACCTATTTCAGCTCTTTCGAGTACGACTCCTCAGTTTGGGCTGCTGCATTGATTGGGCCGCGTTGGAGCAGGTCCATCTTGCTGACGAGGTTCGCGCCTTCATCATCACAGCACCATGGGATCGTTTCTTCAGTATCGTCGAGCCCACTTATATGGAGATCAATTTGGAGTTTTTCTTAACGTTCCACCTACAGAGCATCATGTTTGTCCATGACGAGCCCGACACCATCGTCTTTCGCCTTGGCGATTTTGTGCGTCACATGAGCGTCCTAGAATTCGGTGCTACTTTGGGACTATACATAGAGGAGTTCATGATCACCGAGGACTTTCTCCAGCTCCACCGCCATATTCATTACTCACCCTCATATTGTTGGAACGACCTTACAGGCGGCCTGACGACCTATGATTCTAGTTGCTCGAAGGCGACTTCTCTTTCTCCACCTCTCAAGTATCTTCACGCCCTTTTAGCTCATACTTTGACAGGACAGAGAGAGAGCATAGGTGTCATGAGCACACACTATGCCTACTACTTATGGAGCATGGCCCATTGCCATATTATCGACTTGGCATACTTCATCGCTCTATCTTTTCGCCATTAGATGAATCGCTACAGGAGGGGCTCCATCTGCTTAGGCCCTTACGTGACTCGACTAGCTCTACACTTCGGTCTCCTCGACTGTAACACCCCAAACCCTACCAAACGTTATGACCGAATTTGGTATGCTATGAGAAAACATTTTGAAAAATCCTTTAAGCCGCTTTTAAATTTTTGATAAAAGATATTGTTTTGGTTTAATAATTTATTAGGTCGTTGTTACAGATTCACGTGTTCGATGGCACAATAAAACATTTTTTATGATTAATTTGAGAAAACATGTGTATCCATTTTCAAGTCATTAAGTTATTAAACAAATTATCCAAAACAGATAAAATAACCAAAATATAATCCTAGTAGGCCTTATTACAATTTAAGCAAAATAACCAACAATAAAATAAAAGTAGTTCATAAATCATTTAATCCAAATGTTCACTGCATGGCCACCTCGAGTTCTTCCGGCTCCTTATCCGCGATCTACGAGTCACCTGAAAATTTAAAGGAGAAGGTGAGTCACCAAGACTCAATGTAATCCTTCCCCGTTTAGTGCAACACATACACAAGTCATAACCAATTAACATGCAAAAGTTTATTATGCACCCAACCTAGCCATCCAAACGCCTTTTCTACCCCTGTGGTACCAAACCACGGTGGTGCTAAACCACCGGTGACTTAAAGTCACATATGTGATACCAAATCACCGGAGATACTAAATCTCCGTGTCCAAGACACAAATCGAATGATGGGGCTAACCCATCGTGTGATACCAAATCACCGCGCCAATCCCATATCTCAAAGTGGGGCCAACCCACGGTGGTGCTAAGCCACGTGGACGAGACGCTATGAGGTGCCAAACCTCCGAGGTACCAAACTTCGGTGACCGTAGTCACAATGTGTTACTAAAACACCGTGTCCGTCGACACTAATATCATCGCCCCTCCACTCATTTGATCCTACATGAATCAATAATATTTAATTAACAATTGTCATGCCAATAGACTTATTAATCAATATCCAATGATCTATCATGAGCCATATATTATAAGCCACATATACCAAATATGCCATGCTTCCCAAAAGCATCAAAAGAAAGCTCATAGCAACAAAGACTTACCCAAATCCTTGTCTATATCATGATGGCATTACATCCGAATCTACACAAACCGATTAAGCATACATATAACACTTAGCATATTAATAGTTATAAGGTGTGTATGTACACACCTTTCACCAACGATAGTCCTAATCCTCAAAGAATCAATTGGCCACACAAGATTTCTTGCTCCTATATTCGCCAAACACAAGAGTTAGGGACATGGACTATTCTACCAAACCAAATAATTCTACGGGTTATCATATGAACCCAAACCTCACCTAATCACCTTCGAGTACTAACTACTAAGAACCCAGTATGCGAATCGCTTCACTTCCCTACAATCGACAACCATAAAAAAATAATAGCCTTCGCTTTAGAATAATCAAAAGAATAATCCCTTAAAATAAATCCTTACCACCTTCAATATTCGCCAAGATACTTCTAACCGGAAGAAGAGAGTTCAAGACACCCAAAGGAGTATATTCTACCAATAAAGAAATTATTGAGAAGAAAGGAGAAATAGGGATTCGGTTTTGAAAAGAAAAGAAAAGTAGTAGATGAAAGATAATGGTGTAGGAGATTCTACCAAAGTTTAGAAAATGGAAGAAAAAGAGATAGAAGAAATGATATTCGGTCACCACAAACTTTACTAAAGAAGAAAATGCACAAGATGCAAAAATGTAGTTTGGTTCAAAAGACAAATGAGAGAAAGAAAGTGGTATTTTGTTTTCAACAAAATGAAGTTGTCTTCAAAAGAAATTTTGCACTAAAACACCCTAGACATTCGCCAAAGATGAGAGCTTTTGAGAGGAAAACAAACACAAAATGATACACAAAACAAAAGTTTGGCCAACATCCCCCAAGCTACCTACCAAAATTTCTGCCACTCCCTTAGCCTTACATGTCGCCCACATACATGCATTAAGGCATAGGATTTCTTTCCAAAACATTCTCCACCTTTCATGCCTTTGTCCCTCATAATACCATAAACTCAAGATTCTTATCCCTATCTTCAAGCTTTCCTTAAGCAAAAATTCAACTTACTAAAAGATGAAAATCCAACCTATCATAAACATAGGTTGACCGCCATTAATGTTAAAATACAAAAAAAAAATAAACTTTCAAATTTCTAAACATACTACTCAAACCTCTAACCTCAAGCCACCTTTCAAACTCCTTAACCAACTTGCCACTTACTCCTCTTGTGCTTTAATTAACACTTAAATTAACTTAAGTGCTAAGCTCACTTAATCCACTTCATTAAATAAACCATACTAAAATTACTCTACTAAACCGAGCATACTCAAGACCCCTAATTTAATCTTATAACTCTATGAATAATATCACAACAATTCATACACAAGAAAAATAATTCAATCACAAATAACCCCAATATTAGGATGTTACGCTTCTACCCCTTAAAATAATTTTGACCTCGAAATTACCCGATCGTAAAAGGTGGGGATATTGCGCCAAGATCACACTCTCGTTCCCACGTAGCTTCCTCAAGACCATGGTTTCGCCATAGTACTTTCACCAAAGGTATCGACTTCCTACGTAAAACCTTGATATCTCGATCTAAGATTTGGATTGGTTCCTCCTCGAAGATAGGTCGAATTTACCTCAATCTCTACCACAGCACAACGCGTGATGGATCCGACCGATATTGCCTAAGCATCGACACATGAAAGACGTTATGAATCGATTCAACTCCACCGGTAGTTCGAAATGATAAGCTATCGTCCTACTACCACTATTACATACGGCCGATGAACCTTGGGCTTAGCTTCCTTTTTGCCCAAATCTCAAAACCTTTTCCAAGGTGACACCTTCAAAAGACTTTATCTTCTACTACATACTCCACGCTTTACACTTAAGATCAACATACGACTTCTTCCTATCAGATGCCTCCTTGAGACAAGCCCGAATCACCTTAACTTTGTCTTCGTTTAGATACCAACTCCGACCCAAAACTTGTCGCTCACCCAACTCCGCCCAACAAGTAGGAGTTCGGCATTTTCGCCCATACAAGGCTTCATATGGAGCCATCTCAATGCTCGCTGATAACTATTGTTATAAGTTTAATTCCGCCAACAGTAGATACTCTTCCCACTACCACTAAAATCCGTAACACAACCTCTCAAAGATATCTTCTAAGATCTCGAATCACTCTCCGATTGTCCGTCGGCTTATGGATGAAAAGTCAGGTCAAGTCCAATCTCATTCCCAAGGCTTGATGCAAAGCTCCCCAAAACCTTGACGAATCGGGATCTCCGTCAGTAATGATCGACACTAGTACACCGTAATCTCACTATCTCACCACATACAACTTAGCTAACCTCCTGCTTAATAATCTACCTCACCGGAATGAAATGACCGACTTAGTCGACGATCCACAATCACCCAAATCGAATCCTTCTTACTAGGCGTAAGAGGTAATCCACCGACAAAGTCCATGGTGATCCTCTCCCACTTCCATCGAGGAATCTTCACCTATCAAGTAACCAGATGGCAACCGATGTTCACTTTTGACTTGTTGACACGCCGACACTTACCCACGAACTCGCCATTTCCGCTTGCACTGCCACCAAAATCGCTTCTCTCAAATCCCGATACATCTTGTTACCTCCGGATGCATAACATATGGGTCTGTTATGTGCATCCCAAGAATCCTTTGTCTCAACTCCACATCCTTCTAAGATACAAGCTCTCCCTTTAAAGTACAAAACTCCATCATCGGATGACTAAAATCCTCTAATCCACCATTTCAACTTGCAACCTCCGATCATTCAAACCATCATCCTCTAACCGCTTCTTCTTAATCTGATCTAACCAAGTCGGCTTGACTTACAACCGCCAAAAGACTCCCATCGTCGAATAGACTAAGTCGAGCAAACATCGATCTTAAATCGATATAACCTTATGGCTCAACGCGTCGCCACCATGTTAGCCTTACTAAGATGATACTCGATCGAACAATGTAGTCCTTCAACAGCTCAATCCACCGACGCGCTCAAATTTAAATCCTTCGAGTCAAAAGATACTTAAGACTCTTGTGATCCGTAGACTATCGACTTCTCCCCGCATAAATAATGCCTCCATATCTTCAAAGCGAAGACTACAACCGCTAACTCCAAGTCGTGCGTTGATAGTTAACCTCATGCGGTCTTAGCCGACGGACGATAGGCCACTACCTTCCCTTCTTGCATCAATATACATCCCAAACCAAGATGGGACACATCACAAGAAACCGTAAACAACTTTCCCGCCTCAGTCAGATCGTAACCGAGCTTCCATCGAATCTTCCTTAGCTTGTCAAAACTTTCTTGTTGCTTCTCCGTCCACACAAATGGAATTCCTTTCTTAATAACTTAGTCAACGGTGCCATGATTAAAGAGAATCCTTCCACAAACCTCCGATAGTATCCCACTGCATCCAAAAACTTTAAATTTCGCCACCGACCTAGGCGGTTTCTATCCAACACCGCTCGATCTTGCGAGGATCTACTCTAATCCTTCACGACACTACGTGACCTAAGAAAGCCACTCTCTAAGCCAAAATTTGCACTTATCGAATTTGGCATATAACCGCTTCTCCTCAAGATTTATAGAACTATACGCAGATGCATGTCATGTTCCTCCTCCGTCTTTGAGTAAACCAATATGTCGTCTATGAACACCACGACAAATTGATCCAAGTACTGCTGAAACACCCTATTCATTAAGTCCATGAATGCTTCCGGTGCATTGGTCAACCCAAATGGCATCACCAAAAACTCGTAATGCCCATACCTTGTACGGAATGCCATCTTGTGCACATCAACCTCCTTCACCTTGAGTTGATGATATCCCGACCTAAGATCTATCTTCGAGAATACCGATGCACCCTTCAGTTGGTCAAACAAGTCATCAATCCAAGGCAACGGACACCGTTTGATCGTTAACTTGTTCAATTGGCGTAGTCGATACACATCCGCATTGAACCTTCCTTCTTCTTGACAAACAAAGACAGTGCTCCCCACGGAGATATACTTGGTCGGATAAATCCTTGGTCCAAGAGCTCCTAAATTTGAGCCTTCGGGCCCACCAATTCCTTTGGTGCCATTCGCACGTGCATATAGACACAGTGCCGCTCCGTAACAAGTCTATACCGAATTCAACTTTCCGATCCGAGGCAAACCCAAAAGTTCTTCAGAAATACGCCAAGATATTCCTTTACGCTCGAACATTCCCCACGTAAAACTCTTTAGCTTCCAAAGCACACACATGAACTACTTAACGCCTCACGCCCTCTTCCCGACCATCTTCACAAACTTTCAACATAGATACCACGTTGGATAGATAATCTCTCCTATTACCTATCATGACCACTTCTTCACCTTCAACCGTCTTCAAAACCATGCGCTTAGCAGCGCAATCCAAACTTGCTTGGTACTTGACCAACCAATCCATCCCAAGAATCAGATCGAACTCCTCAAACGGCAGTTCCATCAGATCAGCTACAAACACTACCCCTTGGAGTTCTAGGGGTACATCTCTATACAACTTATCTACTTCTACAGAGTAACCTAAAGGACTAAGTACGGTCATCCTCTTAGAAGCAGTCTCAGAAACTAAACTCATGGTCTTAACTATGCCACTAGCAACGTAAGAATGCGTCGAACCCACATCTATCAAAGCAGTATATGGGACACCAAAGATTAAAAACATACCGGTTATGATGTCCGGTGCGTCTCCCTCCTCACGACGCCTCGCAGCATACACCAAACCAGGCTGCCTAGCCTCCGTGTTGCCAATACCTCTGCCAGCTACTCCGCGACCTCCACTAGAGCCATTACCACCTCTACCATTACCACAACCTCTCTACGGTGCTGGTCCCTCCTTTCTGAACTGAGCACGACCTTGACCCTCTGGCTGATTCCTTGCCAACTTCCGTGGACAATCCCTCACACGGTGATCCAAAGACCCACATTCAAAACAACCCCTCTCACCGGTCCAACATCCTCCCCAATGTGACTTCCCACAACGGTTGCACTAAGTTGGTCTCTGATTAGTAGCCATAGGCCTTCCTGCCTAATTCGGCCCATCTTGCCTAGCCCTCTTCTGAGCGTTACTACCCGATCCAGACGATCCAAAGCCTCTTTTCTGTTTGTTTCTATCATAATTCTGTCTCACGGACGCCTTGACCCCTTCGGCTACTTTAGCCTTTTCCACCAAAACAAGAACTCATGCTCCCCGCTGTGGAGCAATCAGCAGCCTCAAGTCATCCTCATCCGCCTTCAAAGCGGACACACCGATCATACTCGCTGACACAATTCCCCGAGCATAGCGGCTCGGCCTCAAGAATTCCGCTTCATATTTCGACACGACTTATTTCCTTGTACCAACCCCAGAAAAGCTTTCCTCTGTGCATCAATGTAGCTAGTGCCCACATACTTATTCTGATAAGCAATTTTGAAATACTCCCAAGTAAGATCGTCTGTCGTAGCACTATCTCGAACCGTGAGCCACCATCGATATGACTTATCCTTGAGAAGCGACACCGCCTTTTAGTTTCTCCTCATTTGTCAAATCTATCTCATCCATGATTCTTTCGGTCGATTCTAGCCAATACTCAGCCGTATTGGGTGCTACACTAGATACACCTCAAAAAAATTCAGCTCCGTTAGCTCGAAGTCTCTCAGGTACCGATTTTCGAGTTCCTCCACCTCCACCCATTCCAGCTACCCTTTCGTAACCCGCAAGATCGCCAGACACCGTGGTCATCACCCATCCGATCCTCGCTCTTCGACTTCAAAAGTTGGGGGTGGTGGTGGCGGTGGTATATCGCTCGATCCCCGACCGACCGACAGAGTTCGATACTATTATCCTACCCTTCAAGGCCCACGATGGCCACGCCCTCTAAAGCTCATTCTAACTATCGCACTTTAATCTGATTAGGAAATTTTATGAATTAGTACATGTTTCACTTGGTTATCCGCGAAGAAATTTTATGAAAAGAATTTAATAGAGATTCTTTCGATCAAACAGAGTTTTAAGTCTTCTATCTAGTTTACATAGAAAAGTACATCCATTCCCTAATACCTTTCATACCTATGCACTCTTCGGGCATTTCTGTCCGCTTCTAACCTGTGGGTATTTTTGTCATTTTTCCTGTGGTATTTTTGTAATAAACCAAAGAAATTTGAAAACTTTAATAAATCAAATCATTTTGTAATTTCTAAAATTGAGGAGTATTTTGAAAAATTCTTCAATTTAAAGGTATGGCGAAATTTTGAAAACCAGGGGTATTTTGGTAAATTTTTTTTAAACCGGGAATATTTGATAATTTCTGAAGATGAATTTGTCCTACTATCTAAAAGAGATAATTTAGTGATTTTAAAATCAAGTTTTCCTTAAAGCATGACTAGTCCCTTTCGGTTTTATTTAGGTTTTGCCTATGACCGAGTCCTCTTGGTTGGGTGAACCGAAGCTACGCACCATGTAGGAATCCCGCGAAGAGGAGGTGAGTCACGAGGACTGCTTAAATACCAAGCTCTTCCGAATCCAATCCTAGACATGCGCACCAAGGTTACCACACCCTAACTTGGCGACTTGGTCACGGGTTGGTTTTAATTAGGCCATTAAAGTCTTATGAGTTTTGTTGGGTGGACTAGTCCTAAGGTTCAACACCTATCACACTAACTACGCTCCCTACCTACCTTTCTACAATAATAATCCATACAAAAAGTTAGAGGTACTTACCTGGGCGGATTGGTGCCGGAGACTTGGTGCCATGCTTATTCAAAACCAAAATATTTCAAATAGGCCTACTAAAAACATTTTTGGGCCTTGGGCCCCCACAGCTGAGCTTTGAACTAGGCTCTGATACTAATTTTGTAACACCCCAAACTCGGCCCAAACGTTATGACCGAATTTGGTATGCTACAGAGAAGACATTTTTGAAAAATCCCTTTAAGCCGTTTTAAATTTTTGATAAAAGATATTGTTTTGGTTTAATAATTTATTAGGTCAGGTTGTTACAGATTCACGTGTACCCGATGGCACAATAAAATATTTTTTACGTATTAATTTGAGAAAACATGTGTATCCATTTTCAAGTCATTAAGTTATTAAACAAATTATCCAAAACAGATAAAATAACCAAAATATAATCCTAGTAGGTCTTATTACAATTTAAGCAAAATAACCAACAATAAAATAAAAGTAGTTCATAAATCATTTAATCCAAATGTTCACTACATGGCCACCTCGAGTTCTTCCGGCTCCTTATCCGCGATCTACGAGTCACCTGAAAATTTAAAGGAGAAGGTGAGTCACCAAGACTCAATGTGTAATCCTTCCCGGTTTAGTGCAACACATACACAAGTTATAACCAATTAACATGCAAAAGTTTATTATGCACCCAACCTAGCCATCCAAACACCTTTTCTACCCCTGTGGTACCAAACCACCGGTGGTGCTAAACCACCGGTGACTTAAAGTCACATATGTGATACCAAATCACCAAGATACTAAATCTCCGTGTCCGAAGACACAAATCGAATGATGGGGCTAACCCATCGTAGTGATACCAAATCACCGCGCCAATCCCATATCTCAAAGTGGGGCCAACCCACGGTGGTGCTAAGCCACGTGGACGAGACGCTATGAGGTGCCAAACCTCCTGAGGTACCAAACCTCGGTGACTATAGTCACAATGTGTTACCAAAACACCGTGTCCGCCGACACTAATATTATCGCCTCCACTCATTTGATCCCACATGAATCAATAATATTTAATTAACAATTGTCATGCCAATAGATTTATTAATCAATATCCAATGATCTATCATGAGACATATATTATAAGCCACATATACCAAATATGCCATGCTTCCCAAAAGCATCAAAAGAAAGCTCATAGCAACAAAGACTTACCCAAATCCTTGTCTATATCATGATGGTATTACATCCGAATCTACACAAACCGATTAAGCATACATATAACACTTAGCATATTAATAGTTATAAGGTGTGTATGTACACACCTTTCACCAACGATAGTCCTAATCCTCAAAGAATCAATTGGCCACACAAGATTTCTTGCTCCTATATTCGCCAAACACAAGAGTTAGGGACATGGACTATTCTACCAAACCAAATAATTCTACTGGGGTTATCATATGAACCTAAAACCTCACCTAATCGCCTTCAAGTACTAACTACTAAGCAACCGCAGACGCGAATCGCTTCACTTCCTACAATCGACAACCATTAAAAATAATAGCCTTCGGCTTTAGAATAATCAAAAGAATAATCCCTTAAAATAAATCCTTACCACCTTCAATATTTGGCCAAGATACTTCTAACTGGAATAAGAGAGTTTCGGCACACCCAAAGGAGTATATTCGGCCAATAAAGAAATTATTGAGAAGAAAGGAGAAATAGGGGATTCGGTTTTGAAAAGAAAAGAAAAGTAGTAGATGAAAGATAATGGTGTAGGAGATTTGGCCAAAGTTTAGAAAATGGAAGAAAAAGAGAGATAGAAGAAATGATATTCGGTCACCACAAACTTTACCAAAGAAGAAAATGCACAAGATGCAAAAAATGTAGTTTGGTTCAAAAGACAAATGAGAGAAAGAAAGTGGTATTTTGTTTTCAACAAAATGAAGTTGTCTTCAAAAGAAATTTTGCACTAAAACACCCTAGACATTAGGCCAAAGATGAGAGCTTTTGAGAGGAAAACAAACACAAAATGATACACAAAACAAAAGTTTGGCCAACATCCCCCAAGCTACCTACCAAAATTTCTGCCACTCCCTTAGCCTTACATGTCAGTCCACATACATGCATTAAGGCATAGGATTTCTTTCCAAAACATTCTCCACCTTTCATGCCTTTGTCCCTCATAATACCATAAACTCAAGATTCTTATCCTTATCTTCAAGCTTTCCTTAAGCAAAAATTCAACTTACCAAAAGATGAAAATCCAACCTATCATAAACATAGGTTGACCGCCATTAATGTTAAAATACAAAAAAAATAAACTTTCAAATTGCTAAACATACTACTCAACCTCTAACCTCAAGCCACCTTTCAAACTCCTTAACCAACTTGCCACTTACTCCTCTTGTGCTTTAATTAACACTTCAATTAACTTAAGTGCTAAGCTTACTTAATCCACTTCATTAAATAAACCATACTAAAAATTACTCTACTAAACCGAGCATACTCAAGACCCCTAATTTAATCTTATAACTCTACGAATAATATCACAACAATTCATACACAAGAAAAATAATTCAATCACAAATAACCCCAATATTAGGATGTTACATCGACACACCGGAGCAGTCCTCCATGCTTACACTTGTTGGCCAGATGTCCCCTCAAGGCATCTCGATCATGCTTCACATGAGGATGATCGAGAGGCGATGTGGATTCGATCCTCCCCAGTATCGATTGTCTTGTTCTGATGATTAGGATGATCCCGAGGACATCACTAAGGATGTTCCTCATCCTCACGAGGATCCACCCCACCCTCCATCTCCGAGTCACCGACCTCATTCTTCTGCTGCTACTTTGAACGACATATCCGAGCGACTCACTCGCTTCGAGCAGCAGTGCTACCAGCGGTTTGACCGTCTCGAGGCCACCTTGTAACAGATTTGCCACCATCTCCATATTTCACCTTCAACACCGCCACCTCGCGACGCGTCTGACGACGAGGACCTTTGAGTCCATTTATTTTATTTTATCTTTATTTTTATTTTTATGTTTATGTTTATTTTTATTTTTAGTCTATTTTCCTTTATGTTTTGTATTATATTTTCAAAGACTTATTTTTTTTTATATTTTGAACTATATTTTAGTTTTTTTATTATTCCTAATCGAGTAATCCCTTAATCTTCTTCCACAGTTGTGTTTATTTTTCTTAATAGTTGCCCAGGATCATGCACTTCATTTTTTTCTATCTACAATTCCGCATTCATTATTCCACGGATTTCATCCAAAATTCAGGAAGTTTCACTTCTCCCTTTCTCTTATGATATTCTTATTATATTGTCAGTATCCATTTTGGTACATTGAGGATAATGTACATCTTAAGTGTGGGGAGGTTAGTTATATCATTATTAGAAATCCCTGAATTATATCTTGTTCTTAAGTAAATTTTCTCATATCACTATTAGAATGAATTTTTATTGATATGTTTTGGATTAAGTCATAGGTAATTGTGCATTGATTGTTTAAACTTTAAGACATTAGATAATCAAGCATGATAAGTCTATTTTCAAAATTAAAATTGCTAGGTTGTTTCCTTAAATTTAAATATTACCTTAAAGTTTGAGATTTACAAGAATGACATCAAAAACCATAATTTTTTTTTGTGAGATTTTGAGCCTTTAGAGCATACACTTTTCTTGCTCACTTTATTATTGGTTATAAGTGTGTCAATATTGATTTGTTATTCTAGAACTTGCATCGATTATGCATGTCGAAATCATATTTTTGATTTGATATACTAAGATGATAAAGGCACCTAGGTTTTAACCCACTTATTCCACTAAAAGCCTACCTTCATAATTAACCCCTAGTGAACCCATTTGAGCCTAATAAACCTTTTCTTGATTTACCAATTAATATTAACCCAAAACTCAAATTTTGCTTCGTTGTTCCTATTTTATTGACTCCCTTTTTGTCGAGATTTGATTTGATCACTTGCCTAACTATGTTCTCTATTTCAGTTGTTAAATTCTTTCTTGTTCAAGGTTAAAAAAAGTGGAAATATATATATATATATATATATATTCATTATTACTAGTTCTTTATTATTTGAGCTTAATCAGTTAATTTCATAAGAAGCTCGTGTTATTATTGATAAATTTTCAAATAATGTAATTGTTCAGCTTTAGTTTATTTTTCTAGTTAGGTAAATTGTCAATTCAATCTCGATTCTAACCCTCTAATTCAGCCTTTATCTACACCTTTAACCCAAGCCCCATTACACCCCTTTTAAAGACCTTTTGATTTGTGTATCATCTCATTTTATAGTGGTGGATATTTGGTTTTGATGCAAGGTTATGGTAAAAACTTTTCATTTTTGACTTTTGAGTGCTTAATTTGAACCTTAAACACTTTGAGTGAATCTTTAGTGAGGATGTCAATTCTTGTCGGTTTTGAATCAAAGGTAATTATTTAGATAAGGAGGAAACACCTATGTTTTCGTGCTATAGAAATTTGTGACTTGGATTGTTTGAATCTTTAGTACTCTTTTAGTTAAATTATCAATGTATGAATAATTTGTGAATTATGATAAGACATTATTGATAGGAATTGTGAATTAAGGAAGTTTAATTTTAATTGTGAGTTGAGGATTTTGCTTGAGGACAACCAAACGTTTAAGTGTGGGGATATTTGATAAACCATAAAAGTAACACATTTTAATCTCATGCTTAGCGTGTTTTTGGATAATTATTATTATAATTTGGTGAATTTGATGGTCCTAATTCTTTAAATTCATGTTTCTATACTTAGGAGAACATAGGGGAGCCAAAGGAATGGAAAACGGGCCAAAATCGGATAAAACAGGCTATCTTAAGGATCCACACGGCCAAGCCCGCACCACACGGGCTGAGCACATGCACATGTGAACCACACGAGCTGGAACACGCCGGTGTGCCAGCCCGTGTTGATCGAGAGCCATGCAAATTCTCACACGGCTTAGGCCTCCTCACACGAGTTGATCACACGCTCGTGTCCCTGTCGCACCCTACTTTGTTTTCACGCTGAAAAAGTAAATTTTTAGGGTTTTTGAGCCTTTTAAAGTCTATAATACACGCCAGAAGAAGACCTAAGGGAGCATGCAGAGTAGAATGAAAAATTACTCGAAGGAAGCCATCGGAATCATCTCGGAAGCAGATTCACTCCAAGATTGAAGATCTCCATCAAGTTCCTTAGAAGTTTTTGGGTTCTTTATGTCTTGTTGTTTTCTTTATTCTGAGATGTTTCCTCTTACGTTATGAACTAAACTCCCCAAATACCTAGGAAGGATGAAACCTATGATGAATCTTATTATTTAATTATCTGAATTACATGATAAATACTTGTTCTTGTTCTTAATTATTTGTTCTTAACCCTTGCTTTAATATTTTTAGGATATTAAGTCAAGATTTCAGTGGAGCAAAAGTCCCTATTTAAGAGTAGATCTAGCATAATTAAGCGGAGTTGATTACAACCCTAGAAATAGAATGACATAAATCTGCTGAATTAGAGTCAAATCTAATAAGGAATCCATTGATCGAGTTAATGCGACGATAGGGGTTTTAATTAGAAAGGGATTTCAATTAATCAACCTAGAGTCAATTGTTTTTAGTCTTGAAAGAGATATTAACATAATATAGGGATTTCTACGGATCAAGACAAGTGAACAAATCATTTAATTGAGTCGAATAATAAGTGAAGTCTAGGTGGATTCTTCCTTAGGTATTGTCTTTATTCATTGGTTTATTTGGTTATTTTCTTCACTATCTGTTGCGTTCATAGTTAATTAGTTAGTTAAATTTTAGATTAAAACAAATTCCCTTAATTATTAGGCTAAATAATAGAAAGATAGTTATTACAAGTAATTTTAGTCCTTATGGATACGATATTCTGGACTCATCAGCTATACTACTATTAGATAGGTACGCTTGCCTTTGTCAAAATATTAGTTAGTTTCGAGCCATCAGCTAATATTTGCTTCGATTTTTCTTTGCATACAAAAACCATTGAGGTTAATATACAAATGGTATTAATGTAATTCATAAATAATTTTATTAAATCAATCTATTCGAAAAAATACAAGTTTACAAATGGATATTCTACACTTAGGGAACCGAATCCAACAAAATTGTCATCCCAAACAGGACCAAACCAAGGCAAAATGCGAGTACGATGACCCTACGAAGCGGAACAATTTGGGAACCTGCTGTAACGACCTCAAAAGTATGGATATTAAAAAATGAGTTATTGGGTCTCCATTTTTAGTAAACGGACTCATAAAATATTTATTAAAAATATTTACGAAGTTAGTTAATGCGTTTAATAAGGTTTTATTTAGGTGAATTTGACTTAATTAGAAGTATTTGAGAAAAAGGATTAAATTGAAAAGGTGCAAAAGTTTAATTATAGATTAAAAGAAAGTATAAAGGACTAAAAGGTAATTATGCCATTTTTAAATGTTGAGGCGGTTTAAGTATGAAAATCTGAGATTTTATGTTTAATATATATTATTATATAATAAAGATATTTTATGTTTTAAATATAATATAATATATTATATTGTTATTATATATTATAAGAGAAAGTAAAAGAAAGGAGAACAGAAAAGAAACAGAGAACAAGACGAAAGCGGGGAAGAAAAGGAAAAGAAAGAAAAGGAGAAATTGATGATTTAAAGCTTGGATGTTTAATTGGTAAGTTAATTTAGCCCTTCTCTTTTAACTTTGATGCTTTATAAGTTTTAGAACAAAGCTTTGTTGAATTAAGTTGAAATTCGGAAATTCTTAGATTTTTAAACATGAGCTATGTGGATCAAATTGATGAATTAGGGGTTTAATTAATAGAATATCTAGTTAGAAATTGATTTTAAGAATTAAATTGTGAAAATATTTGGAATTAAAGTCTATTACTAAAATTCGATTTCCAAAGATTATAAAGTAGTTTAAAGTAATAGAATAAAGTGTTTATTGAGAAAAATCAGCTCAGCTGAGAAGTTAATTGAGCAGGGACGAAATTATCATTTATTGAAATTGACAAACTATATGGAGTATCAGTCTTTGAAATGTTTGAGAGATTTACGATTACGCTCACTTTCTGATTTCGAAATAACTTATAAGAATGCTAAATGAGTGATAGTTGATTAATTTATAAAGTCAGGACTGATTGATGGCTTCAGAAACTTGCGGAGATGTACATTCCAGAAATTGTAAGATTTCATGGTATTCTAGTATTGATAATTTCTGATCGAGATTGTAGTTCACCTTAGGGTTCTGAAAATAATTACAGGAAATTATTGAGTACTTAAATCGATTTGATCTGACTTTTCATTCGCAAATTGATGGATAATTCGAGAGAGAGTTGGTTAGATTTAGGAAGAAGATGTCTTGGTGGCGGTATGAAACGTGATATTTCGAGTTTGTATCAAGATGTCCGATATGTCAACAGTCAAAAGAACATCGGTACCTTCGGTTACTTGACCAATTACTATACCGAAATGGAAATGGGAAAGAATCACTATGGATTTTGTATCGGGGTTACCATTATCTCCGAGGAAAAAAAAAAGAGATGTTATTTGGGTGATTATTGACCGATTGACAAAATCAGCGTACTTTATTCCAGTATGTATAGATTATTTTTTAGATAAACTGGCTAAACTGTATATATCTGAGACCGTCAGGCTACATAGAGTGCATGTCTCCATTATATTGGATATCCCGATTTACGCCTCGTTTCGGGATAAGTTACAAGAAGCTTTGGGTACTCGGTTGTATTTCAAGATCTTGCATTTCATCCTCGACGGATGGCCAATCTGAGCTTGTAATTCAGGTATTGGAAGATATGCTCCGATGTTGTATACTAGAGTTCAAGGTAATTGGGAGAGGTATCTACCTTTGATTGAATTTGCTTACAATAATAGTTATCGGTCAATATTAAAATGGCTCTGTATGAAGCTTTGTATGGTAGAAAATGTAGAACACCGTTATATTGGATGAGCTCAATGAAAAGAAGATACATGGGGTTGATTTGATCCGGAAATGTAAGAAAAGTAAAGGTGATTGGAATAGATTAAAAGCAAGCATTCGACAATGTAAATCAATTGTGGATTTAAAAGCGGGATATTAAATATTCTGTTGGTGATAAGGTATTTATCAATGTGTTTATTTGAAGGAAACTATAAGAATTCAGTGTTTCATCTCTTTTAAGTAAATTTGAGGACGAAATTTCAAAAGGGGGAGAATTGTAACGACCTCAAAAGTATGGATATTGAAAAATGAGTTATCGGGTCTCCATTTTTAGTAACGGACTCATAAAATATTTATTAAAAATATTTACGAAGTTAGTTGTGTGTTTAATAAGGTTTTATTTAGGTGAATTTGACTTAATTAGAAGTATTTGAGAAAAGGATTAAATTGAAAAGGTGCAAAAGTTTAATTATAGATTAAAAGAAAGTATAAAGGACTAAAAGGTAATTATGCCATTTTTAAATGTTGAGGCAGTTTAAGTATGAAAAATCTGAGATTTTTATGTTTAATATATATTATTATATAATAAAGATATTTTATGTTTTAAATATAATATAATATATTATATTGTTATTATATATTATAAGAGAAAGTAAAAGAAAGGAGAACAGAAAAGAAACAGAGAACAAGACGAAAGCAGGGGAAGAAAAAGGGAAAGAAAGAAAAAGGAGAAATTGATGATTTAAAGCTTGGATGTTTAATTGGTAAGTCAATTTAGCCCTTCTCTTTTAATTTTGATGCTTTATAAGTTTTAGAACAAAGCTTTGTTGAATTAAGTTGAAATTCTGGAAATTCTTAGATTTTTAAACATGAGCTATGTGGATCAAATTGATGAATTAGGGGTTTAATTAATGGAATATCTAGTTAGAAATTGATTTTAAGAATTAAATTGTGAAAATGTTTGGAATTAAAGTCTATTACTAAAATTCTGATTTCCAAAGATTATAAAGTAGTTTAAAGTAATAGAATAAAGTGTTTATTGAGAAAAATCAGCTCAGCTGAGAAGTTAATTGAGCAGGGACGAAATTATCATTTATTGAAAGCTTAGGGAAAAGTTGTAATAAATAGTTTGCACTAAAACAGTATGGACAGCAGCAGTAGAGTAACTTTGAAAAATCACCAAAAATCGTAGAAGTGGAATTAGAAGTTGAATGAGATATGAAATTAAAGCTTATTGAGTCTATTTTCATATGAAAGAAACAGGAAAGCAAAGGAATTCTGTAATTTGAGATATTTATATTTTGTAAGACTGGTTTAGAGGATTTCAGGATCCCTGTTCTAACTTTAGAAAATCATCAAAATTGGATAAAAATAATTAGGGTTTAAATTTATATGTTTAGAATCCTGAATGAGTCTATTTTCAATAGAAATAAATGGGAACATCATCTGAATCTTGTATGAAGAGATAATTAATTTTAAGTGAAGAAGGGTCAAAACTGCCAGACAGCAGAACAGGGGTGACTTTGATGAATAAACTGTACTAATTGGCTTAGCTAAAATTCTGGAAATTTTATGGTATGAATATATGTGAGTCTAGTTTCAGGAAAAATTAATGGTTCTTCATTTGGAGTTCTGTAGCTCTGAAAATAAATAATTTAGTGACTATGACACAAAAGGACAGCTTTGAATAAGTTTATGAGTAAATGATTAAATTGAAATGTGAGCAAAAGTAAGAAAGCATGAATTTATCATAAAATACATGTTTATTTTATTAAATAGTACAGGAAATTATTTGATTATTTTTAACATATAAATGTTATATGTTTATATGAAATTGAAGAAAAAGAAAAGGAAGGAGAGGACCGAATTGAAGGAAAAGGAAAAGAGAAGGTTAAGGAGTGAAGGAAGAAGAATTTATATCACCTCAACCTTTTGTAGTAAGTACTACAATAATTTTAAATTATTGTTATTTATCTTTTTTGAAATATTTATGTGAATTATTTAATTATATGAGATTCAGCTTTAATGCCCAAGTAAACGGAATTTAGAACTACTAGGATATTAGTGGCATGCCATTAAGGAACTTTAGCGCGCTCTCTGATATTAGCACGTTGGTGCTCTCTGATATTAGCACGTTGGTGCTCTCTGATTATTAGCACGTCGATGCTCTCGATTATCAAGACGTTGGTGCTCTCGATTATTAGCACATTGGTGCTCTCTGCTCACTTGTGCATCATAATGCACCTCTGTATTTGTTCCGTATATCCGATGTGTTCTATAAAGTCTACTTTGGGCTAAGAATGTGAAATGAGAACAAAAGTGAATCACTGATGTGTTAAGGTAAGTTTAATACCTTACAAAAGATAAGTTAAATTTATTTAAAGCAATGCATAGTTGAAGAGACTTATATGTCAGTAGATATGCAATAATTGATTGAGTTTAAAATATTCTGTTATGATTACTTATTTAATTATTCTTGTAGTGCTTACTAAGCCTTCACCGCTTAACGCGTTTATTTTAACGCGAGGTACAATTAAACTAGAAGATAAGTCCAACTAGAAGATCTCTTACCTCATCACATCCTCAAGCGCTTCAAAAGTAGGTACTATATTTTGTATTAAAATGGCATGTACATATGTAGTTCAAAGGTGTTCCCATGTGATAGGGACTAAAATGTAGATTCTTGAAATTTTATCTATTTTCAGTTACTTGAAGTATTTTGGTATATATGGAATGAATTAATAAACAATAAATATGTTAGTAAAAAATGGTTGGTAAGTTAAAATATTATATACAAATGTTTTAATTAAACAATATCTGGCCATAATTGTTTTGGCACCAAATGTAATAGTCTTATACCGGGTCTGCATGATTGAACCGGGTATAGGGGTATTACATTTATTGGTATCAGAGCCTAGGTTTTCTGAATTCTTGGGTCGAGTATGAGTCTATTTGTACATGCCATTTTAAAAATTGATGTGATGAGATGAGGTTTAGTTATTTAATTGTGTAATTTATGAATATTGTAGAAACTTAAAGATGTCTTCTGAAAGAATAAAAGATACCGATTTTGTGATGTATACTGGAATTTATGAATTTAATAAAATAGAGTTGGTTTCCTCTTAGTATAGAAAGAGGAAATGTTAAAGAAAGAAATGTTTTCCAATTGAAATAATTTCGATAATTCTGAAAGTGATGTTCAAATAATTAAGTAAAATGTTACTTATGATGAAACAGAATTTGAAAAGATGTGGATAAATGTCTTATAGTAAGAAATGATAAATGTTATGTTATATGAGTATATACATGAATCTAAATTATGAGGCCTTACGATCTCTACCCCATTATTGGTACAGTTATATTTATAGTGAAATTGATAGGAATTATAATGATTTAGTTCAAAAGTGTGGAACTGAAGAGTTTAAAGGAAAGAAAGATGATGACCCAGCTGAGGCTGAAGAATGGTTAGAGAACAGTCGAAGAATATATGAAGAATTGCAGTATAAAAGGGATGAAAAGTTAAAATGTGCAATATCTTTATTAAAGGGTGAAGATTACCAATGGTGGAACATTGTCATGAATATCCATTCTGCAGAGAAAATTAATTGGAATTCCTTTGTGTCTGAATTTAAAAAGAAATATGTGAGTCAACTTTATCTTGAGAAGAAGAAAAGAGAATTTCTGGATTTGAAGCAGAACCACATGTCTGTTGTTGAATATGAACGTGAATTTATCTGATTTCTTTTTTAAAAATTATTTGGGGAATACAGTGCTACTATTAAAGGAAGAAGTCATATATCGAAATTGATTTATTCAGATATGGTAACTCTGAGAATAAGTTAATTGAAATTTTTGAATAAGCTTTGTGAGTGAAGTGAATGATATGGGACCTGTTGATGATTATATATGTTAACGGATTAGTAATGGAATTGCGAAATATTTGAACACAATTTGCTATAGTTGGGTATTTTACAATGATCTCTTCGGGTATTCTATATGGGTATTCTATATGTTCTTTCATCTTGAGAGGTATATGCAATCTGCTCGGATGTGATTTTTATTGTGTAGAAAATTTGGAATCATAACGTTAAAATGGAAGTTCGTTGATTCTCGATCAGATCGCTCTATTTTTCTTTGGATTTTCTAATTTGTTCATTAGATAGAAGACTTAATGATCGATTCATATGAAGTTATTTTCTATTTCTACGGTTGATATTCTAGTACATATACGCAATTTGCATTATCTTTATCACAATCATTTCTAGCGAGGATAAATGGTATTCTTCTTCCGGTTTTCTTTAGAATATTATCGATTTCTTTATCATTGAATGTGGTTTTATTCTCGAAATTCAATATAGCTCCACATCTGGGATTTCATTATGCCACATCTGGGATTTCATTATATTGGTTTTCTTATTATTTTATAGTCTGATCTTATCTATCAAATATGATTCATCTGTGTAGGGGTATTCATTGATAGAAGGTATATATATATATATATATATTACTGTTATAAATCTTGGTTCAGTTATGGGAGCTCGGTGATATGGATCTTAGATTATAGAAGTTGTATTATTATACTGGTTATTATTGAGACTACTTTTGGATTTATTCTTCTATTTTGAAGCACACTATTGAAGTTGAATTATTGATCGATTTATATTATTGAAATATCAGATTTATTATAGTACTATGGCATAATCTATCTGATGACTGTGGACTTGGGATAATTTGAAGTGTTGGGATTTTTTTTAATTTTTGTGAAAGTGTTTTCTATGATAGCTACATCAATGATAAGAATACTACAGGAAAACACAAGGTTTGAATGGACTAATCAATGCTAGTAGAATTTTGAGTAGATGGAAGTTCTAATGATTGAAGCATCGTTACGTTCGATCGAATCGGAAAAAATAAATATAGTTGTAGATGATTTGAATGGGAAAATAATTGTTCGCTCTGTGAGTAATAAATATTCGATTGCTATTGTCTGATGAAGGATTAATTTTAGTTGAATATCCGGTATTGGTGTTTCTGTAATTATTACGACTATTAAAGATCTTGGGACGGAAATGAGATATAAGTCTATGAAATTGACAAACTATATGGAGTATCATCTTTGAAATGTTTGAGAGAGATTTGATTTCTGATTCACTTTCGATTTGAAATAACTTATAAGAATGCTAAATGAGTGATAGTTGATTAATTTATAAAGTCGAATCGATTGATGGCTTGAAACTTGCGGAGATGTACATTCCGAAATTGTAAGATTTCATGGTATTCTAGTATTGATAATTTCGATCGAGATTGTAGTTCACCTTAGGGTTCGAAAATAATTACAGAAATTATTGAGTACTTAAATCGATTTGATCTGACTTTTCATTCGCAAATTGATGGATAATTCGAGAGAGTTGGTTAGATTTAGGAAGAAGATGTCTTGGTGGCGGTATGAAACGTGATATTTCGAGTTTGTATCAAGATGTCGATATGTCAATGTGTCAAAGCGAACATCGGTACCTTGGTTACTTGACCAATTACTATACCGAAATGGAAATGGGAAAGAATCACTATGGATTTTGTATCGGGTTACCATTATCTCCAGGAAAAAAAGAGATGTTATTTGGGTGATTATTGACCGATTGACAAAATCAGCGTACTTTATTCCGGTATGTATAGATTATTTTTAGATAAACCGCTAAATCAGTATATATCTCGAGATTGTCGGGCTACATAGAGTGCATGTCTCCATTATATTGGATATCCCGATTTACGTCTCGTTTTCGGGATAAGTTACAAGAAGCTTTGGGTACTCGGTTGTATTTGAGATCGCATTTCATCCTCGACATGATGGCCAATCGAGCTTGTAATTCGGTATTGGAAGATATGCTCGATGTTGTATACTAGAGTTCAAGGTAATTGGGAGAGGTATCTACCTTTGATTGAATTTGCTTACAATAATAGTTATCATCCAATATTAAAATGGCTGTATGAAGCTTTGTATGGTAGAAAATGTAGAACACCGTTATATTGGATGAGCTCAATGAAAAGAAGATACATGGGGTTGATTTGATCCGGAAATAGAAGAAAAGTAAAGGTGATTGGAATAGATTAAAAGCGAGATTCGACAATGTAAATCAATTGTGGATTTAAAAGCGGGATATTAAATATTCTATTGGTGATAAGGTATTTATCAATGTGTTTATTTGAAGGAAACTATAAGAATTCAGTGTTTCATCTCTTTTTAAGTAAATTTCGAGGACGAAATTTCAAAAGGGGGGAGAATTGTAACGACCTCAAAAGTATGGATATTGAAAAATGAGTTATCGGGTCTCCATTTTTAGTAAACGGACTCATAAAATATTTATTAAAAATATTTACGAAGTTAGTTATGTGTTTAATAAGGTTTTATTTAGGTGAATTTGACTTAATTAGAAGTATTTGAGAAAAAGGATTAAATTGAAAAAGGTGCAAAAGTTTAATTATAGATTAAAAGAAAGTATAAAGGACTAAAAGGTAATTATGCCATTTTAAATGTTGAGGCAGTTTAAGTATGAAAAATCTGAGATTTTTATGTTTAATATATATTATTATATAATAAAGATATTTTATGTTTTAAATATAATATAATATATTATATTGTTATTATATATTATAAGAGAAAGTAAAAGAAAGGAGAACAGAAAAGAAACAGAGAACAAGACGAAAGCAGGGGAAGAAAAAGGAAAGAAAGAAAAGGAGAAATTGATGATTTAAAGCTTGGATGTTTAATTGGTAAGTCAATTTAGCCCTTCTCTTTTAATTTTGATGCTTTATAAGTTTTAGAACAAAGCTTTGTTGAATTAAGTTGAAATTCTGGAAATTCTTAGATTTTTAAACATGAGCTATGTGGATCAAATTGATGAATTAGGGGTTTAATTAATGGAATATCTAGTTAGAAATTGATTTTAAGAATTAAATTGTGAAAATGTTTGGAATTAAAGTCTATTACTAAAATTCTGATTTCCAAAGATTATAAAGTAGTTTAAAGTAATAGAATAAAGTGTTTATTGAGAAAAATCAGCTCAGCTGAGAAGTTAATTGAGCAGGGACGAAATTATCATTTATTGAAAGTTTAGGGGAAAAGTTGTAATAAATAGTTTGCACTAAAACAGTATGGACAGCAGCAGTAGAGTAACTTTGAAAAATCACCAAAAATCGTAGAAGTGGAATTAGAAGTTTAATGAGATATGAAATTAAAGCTTATTGAGTCTATTTTCATATGAAAGAAACAGGGAAAGCAAAGGAATTCTGTAATTTGAGATATTTATATTTTTGTAAGACTGGTTTAGAGGGATTTCGGGATCCCCTGTTCTAACTTTAGAAAATCATCAAAAATTGGATAAAAATAATTAGGGGTTTAAATTTATATGTTTAGAATCCTGAATGAGTCTATTTTCAATAGAAATAAACGGGAACATCATCTGAATCTTGTATGAAGAGATAATTAATTTTTAGTGAAGAAGGGTCAAAACTGCCAGACAGCAGAACAGGGGTGATTTTGATGAATAAACTGTACTAATTGGCTTAGCTAAAAATTCTGGAAATTTTATGGTATGAATATATGTGAGTCTAGTTTCAGGAAAAATTAATGGTTCTTCATTTGGAGTTCTGTAGCTCTGAAAATAAATAATTTAGTGACTATGACACAAAAGGACAGCTTTGAATAAGTTTATGAGTAAATGATTAAATTGAAATGTGAGCAAAAGTAAGAAAGCATGAATTTATCATAAAATACATGTTTATTTTATTAAATAGTACAGGAAATTATTTGATTATTTTAACATATAAATGTTATATGTTTATATGAAATTGAAGAAAAGAAAAGGAAGGAGAGGACCGAATTGAAGGAAAAGGAAAAGAGAAGGTTAAGGAGTGAAGGAAGAAGAATTTATATCACCTCAACCTTTTGTAGTAAGTACTACAATAATTTTAAATTATTGTTATTTATCTTTTTTGAAATATTTATGTGAATTATTTAATTATATGAGATTCAGCTTTAATGCCCAAGTAAACGGAATTTAGAACTACTAGGATATTAGTGGCATGCCATTAAGGAACTTTAGCGCGCTCTCTGATATTAGCACGTTGGTGCACTCTGATATTAGCACGTTGGTGCTCTCTGATTATTAGCACGTCAGTGCTCTCTGATTATCAGCACGTTGGTGCTCTCTGATTATTAGCACATTGGTGCTCTCTGTTCACTTGTGCATCATAATGCACCTCTGTATTTGTTCCGTATATCCGATGTGTTCTATAAAGTCTACTTTGGGCTAAGAATGTGAAATGAGAACAAAAGTGAATCACTGATGTGTTAAGGTAAGTTTAATACCTTACAAAAGATAAGTTAAATTTATTTAAAGCAATGCATAGTTGAAGAGACTTATATGTAAGTAGATATGCAATAATTGATTGAGTTTAAAATATTCTGTTATGATTACTTATTTAATTATTCTTGTAGTGCTTACTAAGCCTTCACCGGCTTAACGCATTTATTTTAACGCGTAGGTACAATTAAACTAGAAGAGATAGAGTCCAACTAGAAGATCTCTTACCTCATCACATCCTCAAGCGCTTCAAAAGTAGGTACTATATTTTGTATTAAAATGGCATGTACATATGTAGTTCAAAGGTGTTCCCATGTGGTAGGGACTAAAATGTAGATTCTTGAAATTTTATCTATTTTCAGTTACTTGAAGTATTTTGGTATATATGAAATGAATTAATAAACAATAAATATGTTAGTAAAAATGGTTGGTAAGTTAAAATATTATATACAAATGTTTTAATTAAAAAGATGTCCGCCATAATTGTTTTGGCACCAAATGTAATAGTCTTATACCGGGTCTGCATGATTGAATCGGGTATAGGGGTATTACACCTGCTTAGAGCAAGTCTTGGGCATGACACGAAACGAAAAGGTAGAAAATTGACTTAGCGACTAAGACAAAATTAGGAACCCGAAAACCGATCATAATACCTTCTCTTTTCCCTAGAAGATTGGTGAAAGATATGAAAGAAAGAGATGAGTAGGAGATTTTCAAAACATTCAAGAAAGTTGAGGTAAACATACCCTTACTTGATGTTATCAAGAAAATCCGTCATTATGCAAAATTCCATAAGGAATTTCATACTAATAAGAGAAAACTAGTGAGTAATAAAAGGGTAAGTGTGGGAAACATCTTTGTGGTTTTGCAAAAGAAAATTCTGCCAAAGTGTAAGGACTAAGGTATGTTCGTTATCTCTTGAAAAACAGGTATCGTGGGCATTAAAAAGCCCATGTCTAGTTTAGGTGCTTCCATTAATTTTATGTCATTATCTATTTATAAAGTACTTAATGTGGGTCTTTTGAAAGAAACATGTGTTATAATTCAGTTAGCAGATAGGTCGATAGTCTACCTAGAAGGAGTCTTGGAAGACATCCTAGTTAAAGTTAATGAAATAATCTTTCCTGTAAATTTTTACATTATAAACATGAAGGGTGATAACTCAATCAGTTCTTCTGGTATCCTACTCGGGAGACTGTTTTTAAGTACTGCAAACACAAAGATTGATGTTCAAAGTGACATGCTCCTATGGAATCCAACATTGAAATCGTCAAATTTAATGTTTATGAGGCCCTGGAAAATCCTAGTGAAATGTTAAATGTTTCCAATGTTGACATTATTGAACCTTTAACTCAAGAGTATACTGATTTTCATAACACTAATAAGTTGAAAACTGTGCTTTACAAGAGTGTTGATAGTGACATTGTGAACCAACTTGAGAAATTTTTAATAATTGAGAAGTTGTTACGCGAAGTTTCTAGCGACATGGAAGCACATCAACCTATCACACACCAAGGTAACAACCTTGAGTTGTCTTCTTCTCAAACTAAACTTTTACCTTCTATCTTAAAGGCATAAATTTTGGAGTTAAAATCGTTATTGGAACACCTCAAGTACGTCTTTTTGGGAGAGAAAGACACTCTTCTTGTTATAGTCTCGAGTAAGCTTTCAAAGGTGGAGGAAGAAAATTTAGTCTATGTTCTAAGGGACTATAGAGGTGATCAGATAGAAAATAACTTACATAAAAGGTTTGAGTCCCTTTACTTGTATGTATAGAATTCCCAGAAAGGAAAATGTTGGAAAAAATTAAGTTTGAAAATGGCTTTCTTGCATAGCGAAAAATAAAAATTTTGAAAATCGACTCGGTTTGTGATATTTATAACAATAAACCCTAGACTGAATTTGCACCTGTTTTTTCGAATAGAAGAATCCTTATCATTCTCGACTTTCAATCAAACGATCTTCTCCGCTATTCTTGTACAATAAAGTGCTTCGAGCTTGGGCTCGAATGAATCAAATCAAACAAAGAACTAGAAAAAAAATTTTCTTTTCTTTAATGTGAAAATAAAAATCTCTTCTCAAATAGAAATCGAAAAATCATTATTTCGAAAAATATATTTATTTATTAGAGAATAAAAGTCTATTTATTTTTTTTGCAAAATAATGATATTTGAAAGTTATGTAAATAGATTTACCAGTGTCATGCACTTATAGAGAGAGAAGGTAAAACCCTTGTTGAATTGTAGACGTTTATTTCAACTAAAAAAAATAACTCCTAGTCTAAGTAGAAGTATATATGGCGACAACCCTAGTTAATATTACTAGGGTTTTCCTTCACCTCTTTAACATGACGGGCTTTTTGGGCCTCTCCCATATCGGGTCCAATTATAAGTACTTCCAGAACTTTTAACCCAATATTTTATAATTCGATCCAACTTGATATTTGTTTTTTTATTTCCCAAAATAAACTTCAATATATTTCCAATTAAATAATCTTCTTAACCTAATTCTAATTCCGTTAAAATCATGACGACTTTACCATAAATATATTTAATATTTAATATTTTTCATTCAACGGTTCACTATAACCAAATGATTTATTTCCATTTTTGAACTTCATTTAATTTGAAAAATATAAGTTCATTTTTCAGGTCATTTTCATTTTTATTTTGGAGAAAACCACATTCATTTCCAAATGATTTCATTTCTCTATTTTCATTTTCATTTTCATTTTGGAGAAAACCATAATCATTTTCAAATGTTTCCTATTTCTCCATTTTCACCATTTCTATTTATTTCTGTTCCTTTGATTCAACATGCAATTCATTTCTAATTTCAACGAGCTAGCGGAAGGACTGATTGGACATATGAAATTGAAACTCAAATGATTTATAATTAAGTTTATGCTTTTCACCTCTTAATTATAAAATGATTTAATCACGAAGTCATTCCACTATAGTATCATGGCTGAGCTCTTCCCAATGGCATACAATTACGAAAGCAACTCGACTAGTACTCATCCATTGACCTTGTCATAAGTGTGTTACCCTTATAGGATATCCTTAACCTCTTTGGTATAATATTCGTTCTCCCAATATGATTCTATTTTATCTCATGGTAACCATTACATCTTCCTTCATGAAAAGTCAATTACTATCAAAGAGTAATCAAGTCATTCATTACAAAAGAAAAAATGACCCGTGGCCATGTTTACTTTTCATCAACCATGTACTGCCAATAGGAGGATATTATTTACCCATATCTCAGGTTATGAATTCCACTATTGTAAATGACGCTAATTACTGTAGAAGTCGTATACCCAATGTACCAACTTTCGATTCCTTATCTATTCGAAATCAGGCTTTTACTTACATCAAAGTATACGGGTGACGCATACATAGTCTGTCATTTATTCAGGATTTAGGTATGCCGCACTATGAACATTACAAGTGAATAAATCCACAAACGAATTCAGGATCTATTCTTCTTGGTTTTAGTCCAATGTACTATCAGTTTAGTCAGTCACATATGTCTCTATTTTTTGGTAGTCATTCACTCCGATGTCTAATACAAGAATCTCCCAAATTAGAATTGATAGACGACATATTAGTCTTTCAATTGGTTTGATCATTTCCAATTAGACTAAGGACATGTTTAGGTTCGTCTACTAATACAAGCTGTCTTTTTGTATTACGATCCAACCACGTAATAATGCTTAGTATTAGTTTAAACATTAGACAACTAATGAGCAACATTTGCTTCCATTTTACTTTGCATGCAAAAAACATATGAGGAAAATTATATAAAGTATATTAATATAATCAATAAATTTGTTTTATTAACCAATTTGTTCAAAAAAATTACAAGTTTACAAATGAATATACTACACTTAAGGTACTAGATCCAACATAAAACGCAAAACCAAAGAAGGAAGCCCAAAGAAAACTTAATTCGTCGATGATAGAGGTTGTAAAGAAGGTAATCCTTAAGCTACTAGACCAGAATGATTTACCCAATTTCGGACAGTAACTGGGTCAGCCTGGTATATGTAGTGCCTAAAAAAATCGACGTGGCAATAATGAAAAACTTAGTAGGCAAACTGGTTCCTACTCGAGTCCAGAACGAGTGGCGAGTTTATATAGATTACAGGAAGTTTAAGTCATTTACTCAAAAATATCATTTCCCATTTCTTTTTATTGACCAGATACTTGAATGTTTAACCGTAAAACTCACTATTGTTTTTTATTACACCAAATGATCAAGAAAAGACAACTTCCACATGCCCCTTTGGCATGTTTGCTTATAGAAGGATGTTGTTCAGACTTTGCAATGCATTGACTAGCTTTCAATGATGTATGGTAAACATATTTTGCAGCTATGTTGAGAAAGTCATTGAGGTTTTCATGGACGACTTCACTGCATGTGGTCATTCTTTTGATGAATGTCTTGTCAACCTTACTAAGATATTACAGAGATGCTTAGAATTTAACCTCATTTTGAATTACAAAAAATTTCACTTTATGGTTGATAGAGGTTTAGTTTTTGACCATATTGTTTCTTTTGAAGGAATTGAGGTCGATAAGGCCAAAACAGATGTGATTAACTCACTACCATACCCCAAAATTGTAAAGGAGATTCATTTTTTTCCTTATCCATGCAAATTTTACAAACGTGTCCTCAAGGATTTCTCGAAGATTTCACAACCATTGTGTCGTCTCTTGCAGAAAGACAAAGATTTCGAGCTCGATCAGGCATACAAGGACGCGTTTAATACTTTAAAGAAAAAATTAGTTTTTGCTCCTATGGTGCAACCATTGAATTAGGACTTTCTATTTGAAATCGTGTGTGATAAAAGTGATCATAGTGTAGGAGCCGTCCTTGGACAAAGAATTGGAAGGGAGCTATGATCATAGTGTAGGATCCGTCCTTGGACAAAGAATTGGAAGGGAGCTATACTTCATTTATTACACCTCGAAAAATTTAGATGCCACTCAAAGCAACTACTCGACTACTGAAAAAGAACTCTTAGTTATTGTATTGGTTTTGGATAAATTTAGATCTTATTTATTAGGAAGTAAAGTAATTTTTTTCGACCATACAACTTTAAAATTCTTGATCGAAAAGAAGGAAGCAAAACCAAGATTGATCATATGGATCCTACTTTTGCAAGAATTTGACCTTGATATTACAGATAAGAAAAAGTGCAAAATTTTGGTGGCCGATCATTTGAGCCGATGGTGATTTCGAATAATGAGATACCACTAAAAGACAGGCTTCCCGTATGAGAATCTCTTTTGACACAAGCCATTTATCCTTAGTTTGCAGACATGGTAAATTACATCGTTACTAGTACTATTCCTTTTAATTTACCACGTTTTGAGAAAGACAGAATTAAACAAAGATTCTTGATATTACATTTGGGGCTACCTCTATTTATTGAAACACTACTCCGATTAAGTAATTAAAAGATGTCTAGCAGAAACTGAGGTACAATCCATTCTCATTTTTTCCCATTCTTATGCTTGTGGAAGTCATTTTGGCCCTAAACATGCTGCAGATATGGTACTCGAATATGGATTATTTTGGCCAACAATATTTCGGGATGCATGTATTTTCTGTAAATCTGTGAAAAATGTCAAAAGGTGGGTAACTTGAGCTATCGAAATCAAATGCCCCTTACACCTATAGATGATAAACCGTAATACATACATATTTTAATCCCACATTTAGCATACTTTTGGATGATTTATTCCCTGGATTGTGGAATTTGGTGCTCCTAATCCTTTAATTTCATGTTTTATACTTAGGAGAGCACCGGAGGATGAAAAGAACAAGAAACGCGCCAAAAATAGAGAAAATGGGCCAAATGACGAAACTCACATGGCCTGGGCCCAAGCCATACGGCTGTGCCTCTTAAGCAGACCCGAACACAACCTAGACTCGATTTACACGGGCATGCCACACGGGCGTGTCCCTGCCGTGACCTATTTTAATTCCATTCAGAATAGGATACTTAGGGGCAAAGAAAGACATTCTGAAAGCCTATATAAACACCCTAAGTGTGACCTAAAAGAGGGGGTTCAAGCAGGTCAAGGAGTCAAGCCAGAGAGGCCAAATTGTGGCATTTACTCGAAGAAAGCCAGTTGATTCATCTCAAGAAGCAAGAGTCACACTTAAGATTGAGGATTTCTCCCATAATTCCTTCAGGAGGTTTTAGGGTTTTCTTTATGTTTTGTTATTTTTCTTCTGAGATGTATTCTTTTATGATTATGAACTAAACCCCTTAAATGCCTGAGGGGGATGAAACCTAAGACGGATCTTGTTATTGTTTTCTGAACTATATGATAAATATTTGATTTGTTCTTAATTATGTGTCCTTTATTCTTGTTTTGATATTCCAGGATATTGATTGAAGTATTGATGTGCTTAGGCAGTGGAGCAAAAGTCCCTGTTTAAGAGTAGATCTAGCATAGTTAAGCAGAGTTGATTGCACTCCTAGAAATAGGACGATGAAAATCTACCAAATTAGGGTCAAACCTAATATGGGAATCCATAGATCGAGTTAATGCAATCTGAGGGGTTTTACTTGGAAAAAGATTTCAATTAATCAACCTAGGGTTAGACATTAGTAGCCTCGAAAGAGGTATTAATATAAATTAGGGAATCCTACGGATCAAGTCAAGTGAATAAATCATCTGGTTCAGATTTAAATAACAAGTGAAGTCTAGGTGGATTCTTCCTCGGGTATTGTCTTAATCAATTGGTTTTTCCCAAAAGTATTTTCCCCAATTCATTCTCTGTGTCTTAGCATCTTTAGCCTAGTAGTTAGTTAATTTTAGATTAAATAACAATTCCCTTAATTCTTAGGCTGAATAATAAAAAGAAAGTTAGTATATGTACTTTTGGTTCCCTTGGGTTCAACATGCCGGTCTTGCCACTAAGCTATACTACTGTTCGATAGGTGCGCTTGCCTCAATTGTGGTGATAGTTAGTTTCTAAGCTCGATCATTCATATATAAATATTAAGACTTATCATGATCACGATCATGATCAATAGATATTTGAAAGATTTTCAATGTGTGGGTCATAGATTTCATGGGACCTTTCATCTCATTGTTTGGTAACCTCTGTATGCTCTTAGTTATTGACTACGTTTCTAAGTGGGTAAAAGCTAAAACTACTCGTAATGATGATGCTAAAATTGTTGTGGATTTCCTAATATTTTTTTTTAGGTTTGGCATACCGAGAGCATTGATTAGCGGTCAAGGAACACACTTCTACAACAAGGTTGTCTACGTGCTTATGAAGAAGTATGGGGTGAAACAACAGATTGCTACCACTTACCATCCGCAAACAAATTGTCAAGTTGAAGTTTCAAATCGAGAGATAAAATCGATATTAAAAAAATCGTTAAGTCGGATAGTAAGGATTGGAGTCTACAATTAAACAATGCACTTTGGGCATATCGGACAACTTATAAGGTACCTATTGACATGTAGCTTTACAAACTTGTTTTTGATAAATCGTGCCATCTCCTTGTTGAATTGGAACACAAAGCCTACTGGGTTGTAAACAATGCAATATGAAATTGGAAGCAGCGGGCGAGTCTCGAAAATTGCACATACAAGAGCTCAAGAAAATTCGACGAGACGCGTACAAGAATGCTTGAATTTACAAGGACAAAACCAAAATATTTCATGATAAAATGATTGTCTGTGAACAATTTTCAGTGCGACAGAGAGTCTTAATTTATGACTCTACCCTAAAAATATTTTTTGGTAAGCTTCAAACTAAATAATTAAGTCCTTTCATTGTAACTCAGTTGTTTCCTCATGGTGCAATGGAAATTAAGAGGGAAGAGACAGGAAAGTGTTTCAAGGTCGATAGTCAAAGGTTGAAATCTTTTTGCGAACAATTCCAAGTACAGAAAGTGGACAAGTTCATTCTCCAAAAATTGAGGGTTGAAATTCAAAGGTCATCGAGCTAACGATGTTAAACAAAAGTCCTCGTAGGAGGCAACTCACAAATAAATTTTTTTATCTTATTTTATTTCCTTAATTTTATTCCATTAAAAATTATTTTTTATTTTCTATATATTTTATCATTTTATTTTATTTTATTTCTTGCAAAAACAATGGTACCCCAACCCCGACCGCCCGTTCGTTGACTTTACATGGGGAGTATTCTTTTCCCTTGCCTTACATTTAATTTTTGGTGCACATTGAGGGTAACGTGGGATAAGTAGGGAGAATTTTGAAATAATTATAATGATTGTTGCTACTGATTTTGTTGCTTATTCCGATCTCGCATATATTAATTTCTATCACTTGATCATTCTTTAATCATTTGAATTGGGTTGAAACTCCGATCTAAATGTTTGGATATTTGATGAATAGTTTCTCATAGCTTAGTTTGTGTGATAAGTGTTGGGCTTCGTTGGAACTAAATGTTGTGTCACAATTTATCTTTCATGAAATTGATTATTCGTTAAACTTGCTTGGATAATTTATGAGAATAAATTATGTTCTAATTGTTCTTTTAAAAACAAAAAAAAAAAATGAATAAACTATTCCGTTGACAGCTTTAGTTTTGATTAAAAGCTAAGGAATTGTGATCGGATTGAGTAATCAGGATGAGATGTTTGGATTGTCATTTCACTTCTCGTAAAAAAATATGAGTGACAAGCCAAGTCTTGAGATTGCTCCGGTAAACCGAAGCCGCCATGAGTAGAGTATAGAGAACCATTTAGAGACGAATCAAACGGAGAAGAGGTGCTTGAGTTGTCATCTCATTTCGTATAAAAAAATTTAGTTATGTCCTAAAATAATTTAAAAAAAGAACTTTGTGTGAAAGTTGAGAACAACTTCCCCTGCAAGTTTGGTCAAGTATTGATGTCGTGAATGATTGATTTTGTGAATTGGAAAAAGTTTTTCAACAGTTGTTGCTTGAATTGACTCACTTAATAAATTATTCATGTTATACACAATTATTTGAATTGTATAAAGTTTTGGAGTAAAACCTAATTTTGGAAATTGTTGAATGATTCTGGTGTAGGAATGAACGATATGTTTGAAGACAAACATCGGAGGCCTAATTTACATATTTATTATGTTTAATTTTGATTAATTCTTCAATAAGATGCCACTGATTTTAGGTTTTTTATTTGATTTTTGATTAAGTGTACAAGTAATGCTAAGAAATAAAAAAGAGTTGAAAATCGAGTTGTCACGAATGTTTTCGGTTGAAGAATCAATTAAACGACCATGATATAATTTTAAAACTTTATTTTAAGATTTATTTGTAGAAAATAATACTTTCAATTTATCTTAGAAGATGATATTTTAATTTTCTAATGTATTGTCTTTTAATATTTTTAAATAACTTTTAATATTATACTAGATTAAAGAGTTTAACAAGGTTAGAGTTTGGTTTTATTGTTATTTATTTATTGCGGAGATATTTTGCTTGCCCGTTCTCAGTTCCGTTTCTTTTCTCCTGCATAATATTGCGCAGGCCATTCCCCCCCCCCCCTTTTTTTTTCTTTTGTTTCATTCTTTTATTTAATTTTGTTAATCTCTCGTATGAATATGCTTACTTTTATTACCGGCTAAATTTTCCACCGATAAATAATTTGGTAGAGAGTAGTGAAACCCAAATCAGCATTTAAAAAATTCATTTCGGTATTGTTGTTTCTTCGTTTTAGGAGATAAATTTTATCGTCTCACAAAACTATATTGGCACCCAATTAAAAAGAGCTCGTTGATTGGATGTTAACAAGCGTACAATTAGAAGTGTCGTAGCCATTTTTTGTAAAAACGAAGTCGACTTTAGTTTTGAAAACGAAAAAACGGGAGTTGTCACCAATCTTTTTTGTTGAGGTGTGATCGGGTCACCTTGTTTTTAAATAATTTGATTTATCAAAACAACGATTTTGGTCTGCGAAAATTAGAAAACGGATTCGGGAGTCGGTTACGCACGAGGAAGGATAGTAGCCCCGATACGCCCAAAATCGACACCTAATTGATTATTTAATGTCTTAATGTCGAAAATTTGAAAAGATTCGAAAATACAATCCTCTTTTATTTTTAAAAAACTTGAACGAATTAGAAATGGATGATAAGACCCTCTTATTTCGAAGAGATAAAATGTCATACTCAGTAAGTTAGGGCACGACATTTTGGACTCCCGAAACTGAGCTTGTCTCTTGACTTTAAAATTAGGATTTAAGTTTGGGAAGGAGATCCGTTATTTGTCAGATGAGAAACCAGAACTCAGAAGTTAGGACTCGATTTCTCGAAATTCCAAATACGAGACATTGCCTTTATTTTAAAACAAACTTATTTCGGGGTATCTTGATGTCATGGCCAGTAAGTTAGGGCACAACACCTCAATTTCTCGAGAATAAGTATTTTGTCAAAACTTATATTGCGATTTTAAAAGGGATATTCCATTATTCAGATTAAATGAGAAAAACTGGAACCCAGTAAGTTAGGATTCGATTTCCTCGAATCTTTAATATGAAATATCAGTCATTTTAAAAACATGATGCATCAAGAAAGATTAGTGTGACAAGAATGATGATAAAACGATGATGAGAATAATAGTAATAACAATTAATATTAGTCTTTGTAACCAATACAATAGTAATGACAATAATAAATAATAAATATGATAAGAAAAAATACGATGTAGTAATTAAAGTAAATAATAATGAATAAAATAATAATAATAACAAAATAAAATACGATAATTAATAGATTATCAAGAAATAATATTAAGAATATCATTCAAATAAAATAAAAATAATAACAATCATTAAAATAATAATATTAACAAATGATAATAAATATAATAGTAATAATACAAATAATAATACATATAATAATTTTAAAAGTAATTAATTTAATAGTAAAATAATAAAATAATAAAAAAGGGACCAAAATCAAACTAAAAACGGATTATTGGGGTAAATCTGAAATAAAATAAAAGGGGAGGACCTATTTGAAGCGCGCGGATAACATGGGGGATTAAAGAGGGCAATAATCCTTTCCTCCCAAAATGCACAGCATAGGCAGGGACTTGATTGAAAATCAAATAAATTTTCTGGGTGAGATTAGGAAGACTGAAAACTTGATTGTAAACTCACGAAAAAGCAGAGGGACCAAAAGCGCAATAAACCCTTTGCTTAAAAACACGCGGATCCTAGGTCGAGCGGGTCGGGCCAGGGCGAAACGACGTCGTTTTGGGGCTTACGGACGCCGACCAAAACGACGTCGTTTTGTGATGCTTATACAAGTCAAAATTTTTCTTAAAAATTCATTTTCCTTCTTTGTTTTTTAAAATAAAATTGATCCTCTCCTCTTTGTTCTCTGCAGTCCGAAGAGGGAGATTCGCCAGAGCTCATGCTGGCTCCGCCCCATGGCGTCGTGCACGGGGATCGGAGCCCCAAAAAGGTATGATTATTATTATTTTTTTTTTGCTTTTTTCTTTAAAACGATATAGTATATGTGTGTTAAAAAGGAGAGAAAAAAAAGAAAAGAAAACTTTCGAAATGACAAGGAAAATATTACCTCTTTTCGCCTTTCTGTGTTTGATTTTTTAGTGGTTTCTTTGCCTTTTTTCGAAACTTTCTTATGCTTAATCTTGTGTTTTTGAAAATATTGTTCTTGTATTGATTTCCTCCTCGAAAAATTCCTCGTTTACAAATTTTGGATCGGCTTATATAGCCGATTATATGCTATCCCTTTTTGCTTTTTGTCTATTCCTTTTTAATGCTTGCAGGTCATGGGCGGTGCAAGTGGCAAGTGGCTCCGACGGTGGTGGCGGTGGAGAAGAGGGTCTGACAGTGGAAGACCCTAGGTGTGCGCACCTAGGGCTTTGCTTCTTTTTGGCTCTTTCTGTTTCTAACTTGGGCAATGGGCTAGGTCTAATAATTGGGCCCCTCAGGCAATTGGGTATGGGTTTAGTTTTGGGTTTAGGTTGGTTTAATAGTTTTAGGTGTTATTGGGTGTATTTGGGTTTGGATTTAATAGGCCAAAAATTGGGATTTAATGGGCCAAAAATTGGGCCAAGAATTGGTATCTTCAACCTGCTCTATTGCATCTTCAGAGGTATAGGATTTGTCGTTTTAATCCACTCTACTGGAACCTCAGGGAGATAGGATTAATAACTTCAACCTGCTCCACTGCAACTTCAGGGAGATAAGGTTTGTTTTGATCTGCTCTACTGGAACTTCAAAGGGATAAGATCTGTTTATTTATTGGTTCAATCTGTTCCACTACAACTTCAGGGAAATAAGATTTGCTATCTTCGGTCTGCTCCACTGCAACTTCAGGGAGATAAGGTTTGATGTCTTCGATCTGCTCCTGCAACTTCAGGAATGCTAGATCTGCTGTCTTCGATATGCTCCACTGCAAACTCAGGGATATAAGATCTGATGTCTTCGACCTGCTCCTGTAACCTCAAGAATGCCAGATCTACTATCTTTGATCTGCTCCACTGCAAACTCAGGGATGTAAGATCTGATGCCTTCGACCTACTCCTGCAACCTCAGGAATGCCAGATCTGCTATCTTCGATCTGCTCCACTGCAAACTCAGGGAGATAAGATCTCCAACTTCAACTTGCTCCAATGCAACTTCAGGGAGATAAGGTTTGTTTGCCATGTGGCTCTGATCCGACCTACTACAACTTCAAAGGTATAGGATCTATGGATGCGTCGATCTTGTTACACTTCTCTTTCGAAACATGATATTTATGAATTTATGCTTATGCATAATGATTAGGATGCCATGATCGGAATGAATCAAATGCTCCTAGTATGCATGATGATTAGGATGCCATGATCGGAATGAATCAAATGCTCCTAACTAAATGTGTTTCGCATGAATACAGAGTTCCATGAGAATGATCCCTTTTTAAACGCTTAGGAATTGTCATTGCTGATTATTCTTCCAGGTCGTATCACTGACGTGGTATCCTGTCTTCTTGTTCAACCGACATTTTTGATAGAAAGTCTTGAGGAAAAGGTCACTATTTGAGTTTTCTTCTCAAACATTTCCAACCCTTAGGCTTGGTGAGTTCTAAATAAAAATCCTATTTTAGGTTCTCGTATTATTTAGAATTTTCCAGAGTAATATGCAAAACTCCTGTTGTGAGAATATTATTAGCCCATTAATCATTACTTCAATAGAAAATGCTTGAAAATCAGCACAATAATGGAATTTATCAGAAATGATATAACAAGAATAGGTTAATTAAAGATAGCAAACATTGCTAGAATACAAAATGATAGGGAGAAGAAATAGGTGCCCCGGATATCGCAGCCTAAGCTTCTCTGTAAAGATTTTCTGAAGATCATTTTGAGCTCAATATGTGTTTAGGAGATCAAGAGTACTCTATCGATGCCCCAAGATGTAACGTCCCTCCTCCTTCTTAATTCAGGTATAGCAAGATCAAAAACATGCCACTTCTTTGATTACAATTTGAATCGCCCTTTTTGGTTTTTCGATTCAAAACCCCTTTGGTCTCAAGGCGCCCTTTTGCAGGTTTTCACCTTGGCCTCTCCCTTTTTTTTGAAGAGAAGGTCCCAAAACGCCCTTTTCAGGTTTTTACTTTGGCCTTTTTTCCCTTTTTAAGTATAATTGTAACAGCACGATTTAGGGGCTAGTCAGAATAGTGACCTCGGGATCACTATTTCGAGATCGGAGAAATTATTTTCATGATATATTATGAGTTAGAGTATGATAGCATATGAGCATTAAAATTTTGGTATTTTAATTTTAACGTTTTGTGTTTAATTTGCGAAAAGGACTAAATCGCATAAAGTCGAAGGTTCCATTCTATATGCTAAGAGTACCAAATGGCTATGGATTGTTAAATGAGGGTATTTAAAAGGCAATTTAGCCTTTGAAAGAGGCTTGGCCGTCCATAAGAGAGCATGGGAGACAAAATTGTCAATTAGTGTCAAAGTTAGTAGTAGTAGGTGGACTAATTTGACTTTTAATAATAGAATAAGGAGAGAAAAGTTATCATCTTTTCTTCCTATCATCTTCCACCGAATATTTGCAGCAAATAAGGGGTAGAAACTTTCAAAAATTTCAGCAAACTCTCATCCATTCAAGTAAGTGTTCTAGTGAACTTTTCTTGAAAATAATTGTACTTTTGAGATCCCTAAAGCTTAAGCTTTCAAATGAGGGGACTATTGTGCAATGTTGTGAAAGGTTTAGAGTTTTACCATAAGAGCTACTTTAGTTGTTTTTTGCATTTTTAAGGAAGAACTTGAGTCTTAGTTGTTAAATGAACAACTTTTAAAAATGGTGTTAGCATGAGGACACTAAATAGGACCTTAATGAAAAGGTTATGAACTTGGTAGTAAGTATGTGAAATATTGATTGTTGATGATAGCTTTAAGAGCATTAAATGTTTTCCTAGGCTTGTTGAAGATAAAAATGTGAATAGAAATAATTTCCGAGCCTAGGGGCAAAACGGTTGTGTTCTTTTTATCCTCGGGTGCTTTAAGCCCGTTTATGGAGTGTGTTGTTCTTCCACGCCCGTTTGTTGATGGGCACACCAGTTTCTAAAAATCCAGTATAGGAGCACGGGTGGAATGCACGGGCGTGGTCTGCTCGTGCTCAATAAGTCAGTATCTTAGCACGGTTGTGAGGCACGGCCATGCTATTTTTGTCGGTGCTGGTGCTGTGGGTGGTTGGATCCGTGACGCTAGGGGGTGGTTGGACTGACTTCCACGGCTCTGCTCCATCAGTGTGATGGTTCCAGTGGTCCACACGGCCACGGACACGGCAATGTGTAAGGCCGTGTGGCCTGGAGACCTGTATCTTTATTTTAAATGTGGAAAGGGAAAAAAGAAGAAAAGAAAAGAAAAAAATAATTTTTTTAAAAAAAGTGTTAGTGCTCGAGTTGCCTCCCGAGAAGCGCTCGTTTATAGTCTTAAGCTAGACTGTCCTACTCCTTGAAGATTTTAGGGAGGTTTAAAGGTTTGAATATTTTCCCTCTTACTGATAGTTTTATTTTCGTGACAAAGTTTAGGTCGAGAAGCGTTTACCTTGAAATTGCTGAACATTAGATTGCTTACCTCGACTATTTCGTGTGGGAAAACATCGTGTACCTGAAGGAGTATTTCTTCCTTTTTCTTCAGTTCTGTTGAACTGATGTAAGGATTGGCTTTGTCTAATAGCACCTGGTCTCCTATTTTAAAGTGATTTGATGTCCCTATGAGCTATTTTGGTGGTTCCTTAGGTTTTACTTCGTGTGGATCCGGCTTTTCTTTGGTGTGTATCTTTTGCTCTTCTAATTTGTCGGTCTTCCGATTTTGTTTCTGGTGTGATTCTTCTGTGACTACTTGAGGACTATGAGTTGGCACAGCTTTGATGCTTTGTGATGTTTCCTACGATGAAGTTTGAACAATTTGATTATCTATTGAAACGGCTTTCTTACCTTCATCTTCTGTTGTTTTGGCTGAGTCGAGAGCTTGAAGATTGACCGATTCATCTCCTACACGAAGTATGAGTTCTCTTGTGGCAACGTCAATTTTAGTCTTGGCAGTTGCAAGAAAAGGTCTTCCTAAAATTAAAGGGATTGAATTTCCCTCATCCATGTCTAAAACAACAAAATCTACTGGGAAAACAAATTTATCGATTTTTACTAAAATGTCTTCAATAATGCCCCTAGGAATTCTAACGGTTTTATCAGCTAGTTGAATACTCATCTTAGCTTGTGTAACATCCCGAAATTGGGCCTAGTAGGATTGGGCCTTGGGCTTTAGGAAAATTTGAATATCATCTTGTTACTTGTGATAGCTCGGGTAAAACTTTGTGTGTTTATCATAGTCTTGTGAAGGCTTGATTTTAATTAGGAAGCTAGAATAATTTTAGTATGGTTTATTTAATGAAGTGGATTAGGTGAGCTTGACACTTAAGTTAATTTAAGTGTTAAATTAAAGCACATGAGGAGTTAGTGGCAAGGTGGTTAGGAGCTTGAAAGGTTGCTTGAGGGAAGTGGTTCGAGTAGCATGGAAAGCATATTGAGGATTTTATTTTTGTTCAACTTAGCATTAATATTCGGTCAACTTTATTTATGATAAGGTTGGACTCTCAAATTTTATGGCAAGTTGAATAATAGATTAGGCAAGCTTGATCATGGGGAAAGAAATCTTTTTGATTAAGGAATTGAAAGGGAACAGAAGGCTTGATATAAGGTGTGTGCTATGGAAATTTTTGTATGGAAAAGTTTGACATTGAAGTCCATGTATTTGGACGGTTTAAGGGGCTAGGGGGAGTTGACTTAATTTTGATGTGAATAGGAAGAAATAAGGAGAAAATTAGGAGTGTGTTTAATTCAAAATTTATTTGAATTGATGGCAAGAATAACTTTGGTGTGATTGCCGAATTTTGATTTTGTGTAGGGAAAAAAATGCTGAAATTTCCTTTGTAATTAGGTGACATTTCGGTTAGCTTTGAAGGTGTTATTCTTTGTTTTGCATCAAGTCAAAATCTCCCTTAGCATTGCCGATTTCTCCCTAGTGCTTTCGGTTGATACAAACCCGAAACCAAAGTTATATTTGTCGATTTACTCTCTTAATCTTTGAGCCAAATTCCATTTGCTTTCTCTCTTTTTCTTCTTGAAACCGAAACTTTACTCTCCCAACTCTCTCTCTCTTTTTCTCTTTCTTTTTGCTCAAAACCGAAAGTACTCATGTTCACTCTTTCATTTTTCTTTTCTTCTCTCAAACTCTTGTGCTGAAATCCTCTCCAATTTCCTTTGCCGAATTTCCTCTTTTTCATATTACTTTCTTTTTCTTCCTCTTTTTCCACTCTAGTCGAATTCTATTTGTTGTTTTTAATCAACCATAGCCGAATCTTCTTTCTTTCTTTTTGATATTTTGGCCGAAACTCCCTTCTTACTTTTTCTTCTTCTCTGTCAATATTTGGTGAAAGCCTAATTCGTCAATTGTTGATAGTATTGTTAATCTGTTATGGGAATCGATTTCTTTTAGGCTCTTTGGGACTTTGGAAGCAATCGTTCTAAGCCTCAAATCTTTGACAATCTTTTGGGGTAAGTCAATAGGTAAGACTTAGTATTTCGAAGCGAAAACCCTTCGGGATTTGTTAGTGTGGCCGAAATGGCTTTGCTTATAATTTTGTGGTTTGGCCGAATGTTCTTAGTGCCATAAAAGGTGTTCTTTTGTGTGTAGCTAAAGGAAGGGAACTCTGTGATTCGGGATTTGGTAGGAGACCAAATCGGCTTTTAAGGAGAAGGAAGAACCACGTTTCGAGATCGTGTTAGATTCGAGTAGTTCGGGATTTCACTAATAGGAAGGTGTGTAGTTAGCCTACCGTTTTCCGGGTATTTGTGTTATATCTGTATATGTTAAATATGTGCTAACTAGTGCAATGGAAATTGTGATGTGGATACCCTCAAGGGGTATGTCGATAATCCGGTAAGTACTGAATCTGATGAAATGTGACTATTGTTATGAATATGTGATAATATGCGAAATAACATGTACATGCATGTCACTATTTTATGTTGCATGTGCATGGGTGGGATATGAAAGAAGGACAGGGTGTACTTCGAGCACGTGGTTTGATGAATGGCTCTGTGCCTCATCGTGATTGATATAGGCTATGTGCCATATTGTGGTTATTGATGGCTTTGTGCTCATCGTGGCTTTGATGATAGCTACGGCTGCATCGTGGATTGACGTTGACTGAGGTCACGTTGTGGATTATTTGCGATTAAGTTCACGTGGACGGCATTTGTTGCCTTATTGGAGTAAAAGGAGAGGGTGATTTAATAATCCCCGGTGTGTGGTAGGTTGGATATGGGGTGTGTAGAGGATGGACCCTAAGTGGGTTGGGCTTTATAATTGCATAATTTTGTATGTGAATATGTGGAAATGGGCCAAGCCCAATATGATATGTGGATTAATGTGGTTATTGGCCAAGCCCAATATGTGGACTCATGTGGTTAAGTTATCTTATTATCTGATATGTGATATGGTTATGGGCCAAGCCCAATATGTGAACTCTATGTGATGTGGATATGGGCCAAGCCCAATAAGTGAAATTATGTGAATAATGTTGCATTAATATATGATATGTGGGTTAATATGTGGTTAACATGTGGGTGGAATTCAGTGGATTAATTACACACTGAGTCTGTGTGACTCACCCAATTTTTCTCAAACCTTTCAGGTGATGCTCGGACCGGGTTGGAGTGGATACGAGGTGGCCCATGCAGAAGATATTTTATTTGTTTTACACATATTATTTATGAAAGGTTATTTATTGTAATAAGGGCCACTTTAAGTATTTAAGGATTTTTATTATGTTTTAAGTTGGATTATCGATTATATTATTATTTGAAAATGTTTTATTTTTTTTAAACAACTTAATTTTATTTGGAACTTTAATTACACAATGTTTTAGTAGAGACAACAAATTTTTATGTTTTTTTAACTCTAAGTCAAAAGCTTTTCAAACGTTTTTCCGCAGTGGCATTTCAAATTCGGTCATAGCAAATGGGCCGGGTTTGGGGTGTTACAGCTTGATTGGGCTTCCCTAGACCTAGTCGTTTAAACAGTGCATAAGGCATTACATTTATACTTGCCCCTAAATCGGCTAACGCACTATCAATAGTTAAACTACCAATTAAACATGGAATCGTAAAACTTCCTAGATCTTTTAGCTTATGTGGTAGTCTGTTCTGTAGCATTGCTAAGCATGTTGCGTTAAGTTCTACGTGGTGCTCTTCATCTATTTTGCATTTATTTGTCAAGAGCCGTCTTAAAAATCTCCTTGAGTCGGGCATCTGAAAAAGAGCTTCAAGAAAAGGTAAGTTAATATGTAATTTCTTTAAAAGTTTGAGAAACTTATCGAATTGTTCCTCTGAATCATCTTTTTTCAATGCTTCAGGATAATGTATGCGAGGTTGGTATTTTCTGATTACCGATTTTTGCCTATCTTGTGCTACCTCTGTTTTACCTTTTTCTTCCTTAGTTTCTTTTGCTGAGGTGGGCTCGTCTACTTTTGTATCCTCTTGAGCTATGATGGCTTGGATTTGCTTTTTTGGGTTTATTTTTGTGTTGCTTGGTAGACGTCCTTGTTGACATTCAGAAATCACCTTTGTGAGATGTCCCACGGACCTAGTAAGTTCTCCAAGTTGATGCTTGATTCCTTTGATCGATTTTTGTTATTCATCACGTATTGATTCAGTCTTTTGGAGACGAGAATCTGTAGTTGCCATGAATTTTGTCAACATCTCTTCAAGGGTTGATTTCTTTTCCTGTGGATAGGGCTGGTTTTGGTAATTTGGAGTAGGTTGCTGCCTTTGATTTCCTTGATTTCCTTGTCCTCCCCATGAAAAATTTGAGTGGTTCCTCCAACCTGCATTATAAGTGTTACTATAAGGGTTATTATTAGATCAAAAATTGTTACCTATATAGTTGGTCTACTCGTTTTCTGCTCCTGGTTGGCAGGGCGGGTACTCAGAATTCGCCACATTCCCGCTTGCTTTGCATTGCATGACTGGATGCACCTGTGAAGAACATAAATCATTAAGCTTTTTATTCATTAACTCCACCTGTGTTAACAGCATTGTCACTGCTTCTATGTTAAAAACTCCGGCTGATTTTGTCGGTTTAACTCTTGTAATTTGCCATTGATAGGTGTTCAACGACATCTCCTCAATAAAATCGTAAGCCACTTGTGAGTTTTATTATTCAATGTTCCACCTACTGATGAATCAATCATTTGCCTAGTTGGAGAATTTACATCATTGTAGAAAGTTTGGACTTGAAGCCACAAAGGCAATCCGTGGTTTGGGCATCTTCTTAGGAGATCCTTGTATCTTTCCCATGTATCATATAATGATTCTGTGTCATTCTGTACAAAAGAAGATGTCATTCCTAAATTTAGCCGTTTTGGCTGGTGGAAAATATTTTAAAAGAAATTTTTCGGTCATTTGATCGCATGTGGTGATTGACCCTCGTGGTAACGAGTTCAACCACTGCTTTGCTTTATTCCTTAATGAAAAATGAAATAACCGAAGACGCATGGCAACGTCAGAAATGCCATTTATTTTGAAGGTATCACGAATTCTAAAAATTAGATATATGAGTGTTTGGATCCTCATCCTACAAACCATCAAATTGAACAAATTGTTGAATCATTTGTATTGTGTTAGGCTTTAATTCAAAATTATTAGCGACTATAAGCGGGCTAACAATACTAGATTCGCTCTGTCAAATTAGGTTTAGCATAATCATACATAGTATGCGAGCATTCATTCTTGCACATTTGGTGGGTTGTTCTCGTCCATCCCTTCAAGAGGTTTGGATCTTTCTTTGTTCTTCTCTTTGATAGTCTAGGGCTCGTCTAATTTCTCTGCGATTTCTGTGAGCGGTAGCTTCAATGTCACTCTCGTATTCTAATGGTCCTCTCAGATTCCTTCTAGTCATAAACTAGAGGTACTTGCTATGAAAAGAAAGAAATAAATTTAGAAAAACAAAATTATATGTATAAAAATAAGAGAAATTTAAAAATAAAGATAATGGCTAAAGTAATAGAAATAGAGCTTTCTTAATATTTTTAGGATTCCCCGGCAACGGCGCCAAAAACTTGATCGTGTCAAGCAGTCAAGTTTTAATATTTACAAAAGAGTGATCGAACTCAGAGACTAAGCTGTGACAACGATAGAGGCAAGTGCACCTATCGAGCAAAGAGTATAGCTCAGGCAAGAATATCTTATCGAACCCAAGGGAGCCTAAAAGTACTATTACCCACTTTCTCTCTATTATTTAGCCTGAAATTTAGAGTGATTGAATTATTAAACTAACGCAATACTTAGGCTAAATGCAAAGACAAAAGATTGAATTGGAGAAAGACTTTCGGAAAACTTAGTTGATAAAGATGATACCCTCAAGAAGAATCCACCTATGACTTCACTTATTATTTATTCCCCAAACCATATGATTTCTTTACTTAGCTTGATCCGTGAGACTCTCTAACCTATATTAAACCCTCTCTTGAGGTGAATAACATCTAACCTTAGGTTAATTAGTGGAACTCTCGTTCTCTTATAATAACCCCTTAAGGAAGCAATAAATCGATCAATGGATTCCCATATTACGTTTCACCCTAATCCGGCAAAATCTCGTAACCCTATCTCTAGGCGCCCGATCAACTCCGCTCAATTATGCTAGATCTACTCTTAGGTAGGGTCTATTCCTCCTCCACCTAAGCACATCAGATTAAATTAAGCAACATAATTAAGAAAAAAACCAAGTACTTATCATATAATTTAGAAATCAAATAACAAAATCCATCATAGGTTTCATCCCCTTCAGGTATCTGAGGGGTTTAGTGCATAACTAAATACGAAAACATCTCAAGAGTAAAGAATAAACAAAACATAAGAATCCATAAAACCCCCTGAAGAAATTAAAGGAGAGATCCTCTATCTTGAATGGAGTTCCGGCTTCTTGAGATGAATCAACTGGCTATCTTCAAGTGATTCCCTAAAAGATGAACGCTTCGGCAAAAGCCTCTGCCAAAAAGCTCTCCTTTAATGTTTGCCTTGGGTTGTTTATATAGGCTTTGGGATGTTATACTTGGCTCCTAAGTATCTCCTTCAAGCAGAATTACTATTAGGGTGTTGGAGTAGAATTAGGAGTATGTTTCTTTGGCTTCAAGCATCCAAATCTAAGTGAAATTGCTCTCTCCCGTGGCAGGGGCACGGCTATGGCACACGCCCGTGTAAATTGTGGTTAGTCTGTGTCTCGATTTTGTCATTTGGGGCATGGCTGTGTAAGTCAAGATTCAGGCAGTGCTTCAAGTCTGTCGATTTGGGCACGGCTATGTAGATCACCAGGCACGTCCATGTGATAAATGGATGCCGCACGGCCGTGTGTTACGTAGTTAAGGCCGTGCTCTAGGTAATTGGTGAGGCACGGTCGTGTGGGCTTTGGGCCAGGCCGTGTTGATTGCTTGTTAACGACTAATTACTCCGTTTTAAGCCCGTTTTGTGTTCTTTTTATCCTCGGGTGCTTTCCTGAGTATAAACATGAAAAGAAAGGATTAAAAGCACCTTTTTACATAAATCAAGGGCTAAATCATCCAAAAGCCTATTAAATATGGGTTTAAAATATGTTACTTTTACGGTTTATCAGAGATACCTAAGGAAGGGGTATGAAGCTTATCTTGCCTTCGTGCTGAACACTAAAGAAATCGGATCAAAAATTGAGTTAGTACCCATAGTATGTGAATACCTAGATGTTTTTCCAGAAAAGTTACTAGGACTACCTCCGGAGAGAGAGATTAAATTCGAAATTGATCTAGTTCCGGGTACTGCCCCTATTTCTATTGCTCTGTATAGAATGGCTCCAACTGAACTAAAAGAGCTAAAAGCATAGTTGCAAGAATTAATGGATAAGGGTTCCGTGAGGCCGAGTTTCTCTCCATGGGGCGCTCCCGTTCTATTCGTGAAGAAGAAAGATGGATCCATGAGACTATGTATAGATTATCGACAACTCAATAAGGCGACAGTGAAGAATAAGTATCCGTTACCGAGGATCAACGATCTATTTGACCAATTGAAGGGAGCTACAATATTTTCTAAGATAGATCTAAGGTTAAGGTATTATCAATTGAGAGTCAAGGACTCGGACATACCGAAAACTGCGTTTAGGACTAGGTACGGCCACTATGAGTTTGTGGTCATGCCTTTTGGACTAATTAATGCCCCCGTGATCTTCATGGATTTGATGAATCGCATTTTTCGACCATATTTAGATAGATTTGTTGTGGTCTTCATCGATGACATATTGATCTACTCTCAAGATGAGAATGATCATGCAGAACATTTGGGTATGGTTCTGCAAGTTTTGAGAGAAAAACAATTGTATGCCAAATTCAGAAAGAGCAAATTTTAGCTTAAGGAAGTGGGATTTTTGGGGCATATTGTCTCGGGAGATGGGATAAGAGTCGACCCGAGTAAAATTTCAACAATTGTTAAGTGGGAACTGTCGAGGAATGTAACTGAAGTAAGGAGTTTTCTAGGCCTAGTTGGCTATTACAAACGTTTTGTCAAGGGGTTTTCCATGATAGCCATGCCAATGACCAGACTTCTGCAAAAGATGTGAAATTCGTTTGGACTAAAAATGTCACGAGTTTTAGAAATTGAAGACATCATTGGATCGAGGCTCTGTTTTGGTGCAACTTTGGCCGGAAGAGAATTCATGGTTTATAGTGGCGCATCCTTGAGCGGTTTAGGTGTGTACTCATGCAAGAGGGTAAAGTGATTGCATCGCCTCTAAGGCGATTAAAGTCGCACGAGAAGAACTACCGACTCATGATTTAGAGTTGGCTGCAATCGTGTTTGCATTAAAAATTTGGAGGCATTATTTATACGGTGAAAAGTGTCAGATTTTTACTGACCACAAAAGCCTAAAATATTTGATGACTCAGAAGGAACTAAATTTGAGGCAACGAAGATGGTTAGAATTGATTAAAGATTATGAGCTATTAATTGACTACCATCCGGAAAGGAAAATGTAGTTCCGATGCTTTGAGCGAAAATCATTGTTTGCACTAAAAGCTATGAACACCGGATGACCTTGTTAGAGGATAGATCCATATTAGTCAAGTTGAGGCTAAACCATTACTCCTTCAAGAGATTTACGAAGCTCAGAAGGATGATAGCAGTTTGCAAGCCAAAAGAATTTTATGTGAGTCGAACGTTGAGTCAGACTTTTGAATAAATCCTGATGGATGTCTAACATTTCGATATAGGGTCTGTGTACCTAGGAATGATGAGCTTATTCACAAAATTTTGCAAGAAGCACATAATGGATGTTTGAATCTGCATCCAGGCAGTACAAAGATGTACCAAGATTTGAAGAAATGGTACTTGTGGCGAGGTATGAAGAAAGATATTTCTGAATTTGTATCAAAATGCCTGATTTGTCAACAAGTGGAGGCCAAACATCAAGTACCTTCGGGTTTACTTCAACCTATTATGGTTCGTGAGTGGAAGTGGGACCGTATTACTATGGATTTCGTGACGAGTTTACCGTTGACTACCAAGAAGAAAGATACAGTATGGGTAGTAGTCGATAGACTCACTAAGTCGGCCCATTTTATACCAGTACGAGTCGACTACTCACTCGATAAATTGGTAGACTTATACATGTCTGAGATAGTAAGACTTCATGGTATACATTTGTCAATCATTTTAGATAGAGATCTAAGATTCACGTTACGGTTTTGGAAAAAGCTACAAGAAGCTTTGGGCACGAAATTAAGTTTTGGAAAAAGATGTTGTGTTTTAGAATTCCACGGTAGTTGGGAGAAATACTTACCATTGGTGGAATTCGCCTACAACAACAATTTTCAGTCAAGTTTGGAGATGGCACCTTATGAGGCATTGTATGGACGTAAGTGTCGAACGCCTTTATATTGGTCAGAACTTGAACAAAAATAGATACACGGGGTTGATTTTGTTAAGAAAACTGAAGAGAAAGTAGATGTGATTCGTAACTGTCTGAAAGTAGCCTCAGATAGATAGAAGTTCTATTCAGATTTAAAGAGGAAAGAGATAGAATATGAAGTGGGTGATAAGGTGTTCTTGAAAGTATCGCCTTGGAGGAAAGTCCTCAGATTTGGTCGGAAGGGCAAATTGAGTCCGCGCTTTATTGGACCTTATGAAGTTACCGAAAGGATAGGACTGATAGCTTATCGGCTAGCTTTACCGCCTGAGTTAGAAAAGATTCAAGATGTCTTCCATGTGTCTATGTTGCGCCGATACCGTTTAGACCCTTCACATGTTATAGAACCAACAGAGGTAGAGATACAACCAGATTTGACTTATGGTGAAGAACCGGTTAAAATATTGGCCCGTGAAATCAAGCAGTTAAGAAATAAAAGCATAGCCCTATTGAAAGTCCTATGGCAAAGGCACGAAATAGAAGAGGCTACATGGGAGTCCGAGGAAATGATGAGAAATCAATACCCCAATCTTTTCACTGGTAAGATTTTTTAGGACGAAAATCCTTAAAGGGGAAGAATTGTAACAGCCCGATTTAGGGGTTAGTCAGAATAGTGATCTTGGGATCACTATTTTGAGATCGAAGAAATTATTTTCATGATATATTATGAGTTAGAGCATGATAGCATATGAGCATTAAAATTTTGGTATTTTAATTTTAACGTTTTTGTGTTTAATTTGCAAAAAAGGACTAAATCGCATAAAGTGCGAAGGTTCCATTCTATATGCTAAGAGTACCAAATGGCTATGGATTGTTAAATGAGGGTATTTAAAAGGCAATTTAGCCTTTGAAAGAGGCTTGGACGGCCATAAGAGAGCATGGGAGACAAAATTGTCAATTAGTGTCAAAGTTAGTAGTAGTAGGTAGACTAATTTGACTTTTAATAATAGAATAAGGAGAGAAAAGTTATCGTCTTTTTCTCCTATCATCTTCCACCAAAAATTTTCAGCAAATAAGGGATAGAAATCTTCAAAAATTTCAGCAAACTCTCATCCATTCAAGTAAGTGTTCTAGTGAACTTTTCTTGAAAATAATTGTACTTTTGAGATCCCTAAAGCTTAAGCTTTCAAATGAGGGGACTATTGTGCAATTTTGTGAAAGGTTTAGAGTTTTACCATGAGAACTAATTTAGTTGGTTGTTGCATTTTTAAAGAAAACTTGAGTCTTAATTGTTAAACGAACAACTATTAAAAAGGGTGTTAGCATGAGAACACTAAATAGGACCTTAATGAAAAGGTTATGAACTTGGTAGTAAGTATATGAAATATTGATTATTGATGATAGCTTTAAGAGCATTAAATGTTTGCCTAGGCTTGTTGAAGATAAAAATGTGAATAGAACTAATTTTCGAGCCTAGGGGCAAAACGGTCATTTTGCTAAAATATAGGGGTAAAATGGTAATTTTACCTAAGTAGGATTATTGAGATGCTTATATTAATAAAATGATTAAAATGAGCTAATTTTCTATTATAGAGTAAGACGAGACGAGAATTCACCTCAATCGTGGATAGGATAAAGTCATGGACTAAACCGAAGAACTAACTCATTTTGAAAACGAGGTAAGTCGTATGTGATTTATTGCAATATTATATTAGCATAATTGAGAATGCTTGATGTCATATTGATGCATGATACTTCAATAAGTTGGGAAACTTTTGTGAATATGATAATGAAGTCCTAATGAACTATGATGAATACGAAAAAATGCTATCACATATTTTGAGGGTCAGTGTAAGACCATGTCTGGGACATGGCATCAGCCATATTATGAGGGTCAGTGTAAGACCATGTTTGGGACATGGCATCGGCCATATTATGAGGGCCAGTATAAGACCATGTCTGGGACATGGCATCGACCATATTATGATGGTCAGTGTAAGACCATGTCTGGGACATGGCATCAGCCATATTATGAGGATCAGTGTAAGACCATGTCTGGGACATGGCATCGGCCATATTATTAGTGCCAGTGTAAGACCATTTTTGGAACATGGCAACGTGATTGAGACAAGAGTAGGCGTAAGACCATATCCAAGATATGACATTAACACATAGAGGAAATTCCCTATAAGACCATGTCCGGGACATGGCATCTGTACCTAGAGGAGACTCCATTGTATGGTGGAATAAGCAGATGGATTTAAAAGTAGAATGGTGAATGAATACAAGTGCTAATGAATGAGTTACGAGATATTGGCTCTATATGTGTTTCGGTAAATGTTAGATAAGGGCAGGTGTAAGTAAGTATTGTCAAGAAGTCTTGACTTGTGTACGGTTAATTAATGTTATGGATGAATTATTCTTTTATGAAGATTATGATTTCTAATTATTTCTATGCAACTTACTAAGCTTATAAACACCTCTTTTCATTGCCCTTCTTTCTTATAGTATTGCCAAGATAACTCGAAGATTGTAGACGCAGGGGTTCGAAAATCACACTATCAACAACACTTTGGTATAACAATTTTAGACTTGTTTTGAATATGGCATGTATAGGACTAGGGTGTTTTTGTCAAGTTGTAATTGTTAGTTAAAGTGTTGGTGGTAAATCATTTTGTAATGGGTTCTTGGTTCAGGTAAATGTTTGGCAAACTCTTCTTTTTGCAATAAAGATAATATTAATGAGGTGTATGCCCCTTCTAATTATTATTTTGTATTGATTATTTGACTGGCCAGAATAGTCTATGTATGTAGGTTTATTGAAGTCAATGTAGTATGTATTATTATTTATAAAAATGTATGGGATTGATCCTGATTTCAGGGTGGAAAATGGCTTGATAAATAGCCCCTAAGTGCCAGCATGGTTGGACACAGGCGTGTGTCAAGGCCGTGTTAACCTCGCACCTTAGTATTATTATTGAGAATAGGCCACGAGCAAATCCACGGCCGTGTGTGTATGCCGTGTAATACACAGATTGGACATGGGCGTGTGCCTGCACGTGTTAATTTAGTTAGTATATCAAAGGTTAGCACGGTCTAAGCCACAGGCGTGTCATGGCCGTGTGAAATTAGTCAGTAACTTCCCACGGTTGGAAGACATGGGCGTGCTTAAGGGTACACGGGCGTGTTCCAAGTTACACGGGCATGTTCCAAGTCACACGGGCGTGTGACCCCTACTTCAAGAAAAAAAAACAAAAATGAGTTATTTTTTTAATTTTGAAAGTTTTTTGACATGAGATAAAAGCCTCGTAGGCCCTTGTTATATGTGTTGACTAAGAAAGGGAGGTTTTTAAGTCGAAATGAAATTTTATATCCCGTAAGTACATGTTTCAGTGAGTTCAAGCATTGTAATGTCTCGTATCTAGACCTAGTATCGGTCTTGGGTGTGGGGTGTTACAATAATACTTTTTGATTGCATCCAAATTTATAGGATTAGATAAGTTTTTCCCATCCATTAGTGCTCCTCCAGAAAAAGCATTTTTCACCGCATAGGGTCCTTCCCAATTTGGCATCCAGTTCCCTCTAAAATCCTTTTGTATGGGGAGGATATCTTTCAAAACCAAGTCTCCCTCGTGAAATTCTCTTGGGCACACCTTTTTGTCATACGCTCGCATCATTCGCTTTTGGTACATCTGACCATGATAGATAGCCCTTAGCCTTTTTTCCTTAATCAAATTTAACTGATCATATAGAGCTTGGGTCCATTCTGCTTCGTCCAACTTCAGTTCGGACAAGACTTGAAGGGATGGAATTTCGACTTCGATGAGTAAAAATTCCTCCATTTCGTAGACCAAAGAGAAAGGAGTTACCCCAGTGGAGGTTATGACTGATGTTTGATAGGCGAAAAGGGCAAATGGTAACTTCTCGTGCCAATCTTTGTAAGTCTCAGCCATTTTCCCCACTATTCTCTTGATGTTCTTATTAGCCGCTTCCACTGCACCATTTATTTTTGGACGATATGGTGACGAATTGTGGTGTCTGATCTTAAATTGCCTGCAGACCTTTGCGATCATGCTGCTGTTTAAGTTTAACGCGTTATCAAATATAAGCCTCTCGGGCATTCCATATCGACATATGGTTTCCTTTTTTAAGAACTTGCTGACCACTGATTTTGTCACATTAGCATATGAAGCGGCCTCTAACCACTTAGTGAAGTAGTTGATTACCATGAAGATGAACCGATGTCTATTGGAAGCTTTTGGTGAGATTGGTCCGATGACATCCATACCCTACATGGAGAAAGGCCATGGGGAGGTCATAACACGTAGAGGTGAAGGTGGTGCATGAATCTTGTCCCCGTAAATTTGGCACTTATGACATTTCTTGGCATAATCAATGCAATCTCTTTCTGTGGTGGACCAATAATACCCGAATATCATGATTTGCCTAGCCATCGTGAAACCGTTGGCATGTGTTCCACAGACCCCTCATAGATTTCCTCTAGGATTGTCTTAGCCTCGGCGGCGTCCACACACCTCAGTAGTACTTGATCTTTTCCTCTTTGTATAGGATCTCTCCATCTAAGACATAATCACAGGCTAGTCTTCTCAACATCCTTTTGTCATTCTCAGTCGCTTGATCAGGGTATTCACGATTTTTCACGTATCGCACTATATCGTGGTACCACGGGTGATCATTTTTTTCTTCTTCTTCGACATTGTAGCAATAGGCTGGGGCCTCATAAATACTCATTTGGATCGGTTTCATATCCTCATTTTTGTTTACTCAGACCATGGAAGCCAAGGTGGCCAGAGCATCAGCCATCTGATTTTCGTCTCTTGGAAGATAACTGAAGGTGATATCATCGAACTCCTTGATCAATCCTTGGACCAATCTTTTGTAGTCGACCAGCTTGGGATATCTTGTCTCCCATTCCCCTTTGAGTTGATAAATTATCAGTGCAAAATCTCCATACACCTCTAGCACCCTAATTTTGCGTTCTATAGCGTCACGAATACCCATGATACAAGGTTCGTATTCTGCCATATTATTTGCGCAATCAAAATCCAATTTACAAGTAAATGGATAATAATATCCGTTTGGGGATACCAGAACCGCCCTAATTCTATTTCCCACAGCATTTGATGCCCATTCTCGCTGAAATCAGAGCTTTAAAATTTATAAATAGAATGATCAAACCTGAAAACTAACTCTGACAATGACTTAAAGGCATGTGTACCTATCGAACAGTAGTATAGCTTAGGTAAGACTGGATTATCGAACCCAAAGGAACTAAAAGTACTAATACTTACTTTCTTTTTATTATTTAGCCTAAAATATGGAGTGATTAGTTGATTTAATCTAGTTTAACGACTACTAAGCTAAAAACGCAAAGACAAAAAGAACGAATTGGGAAATAACGACTACTTAGCTTGATCCGTAGGACTTCTAACCTATATTAAACCCTCTCTCGAGGCGAATAACGTCTAACCCTAGGTTAATTAGTGGAACTCTTGTTCGCTTATAATAACCCCCTAGAATAGCAGTAAATCGATCAATGGATTCCCATATTAGGTTTCACCCTAATTCGGCAAACCTCGTAACCCTATCTCTAGGCGTTCGATCAACTCCGCTTAATTATGCTAGATCTACTCTTAAGCAGGGTCTATTCCTCCTCCACCTAAGCACATCAGATTTGGATTAAGTAACATAATTAAGAACAAACTAAGTATTTATCATATAATTCAGAAAATAATAACAAAATTCATTTAGGTTTCATCCCCTTCAGGTATCTGAAGGGTTTAGTTCATAATGAATAAAAACATCTCAAGAGAAAAGATAAAACAAAACATAAGAAATCCCTAAAACTCCCTAGAGGAATTGAAGGAGAAATCTACCGTCTTGAGTAGATTTTCGGCTATTCGAGATGGATCTTTTGGCTATCTTCGAGTGATTCCCACAAATGTGATCTTTCTGGCTCGGCTCCTTGGCCTAGCTCACCACCCCCTTTCAGGATACACTTAGGGTGTTTATATAGGCTCTTGGAATGCTTTACTTGGCCTCTAAGTGTCCTAATTTAAGTCTGCTTCTTACTCGGTATTTGGATAAGCTTTAGAAAGTGTTTCTTTGGCTCTAAGTATCCAAATCCGAGTGAAATTACTCTCTCCCGTAACAGGGGCACGGCCATGGCACATGCCCGTGTAAATCGTGGTTGGGCCGTGTCTCAATTCTGTCGATTGGGGCACAGCTGTGTAAATCGTGGTATGGCTGTGTCTTAGTTAATTGTCAAAGCACGACCGTGTGGCTTGAAGTCCAGGCTGTGTCCATTTTCATCTTTGGCCCAAATTGGCCCGTTTTAAGCCCGTTTCTTATTCTTTTAGTCCTCGGGTGCTTTCCTGAGTAGAAATATGAAAAGAAAGGATTAAAAGCACCTTTTTACATAAATCAGGGCTGAATCACCCTAAAAGCATACTAAATATGGGGTTAAAATATGTTACTTTTACGGTTTATCAAATACTCCCACACTTAAGCTTTTGCTTGTCCTCAAGCAAAATTCTCAACTTACAATTAAAACGAACTTTCCATAATTAACAATTCCTATCAACAATGCTTCATCATAATTCACAGACAATTTATACATGGATAATTTAACTCAAAGAGTCTTAAAGATTCAAAGAATATAAGTCATGAATTTTGTAGTACGAAAACATAGGTGTCTCCCCTTATCTAAATGATTACCTTTAATTCGAAATCGACAAGGATTGACATCCTCACTAAAGATTCACTCAAAGCACTCGAAGTGTTTAAGTTTCAAGAAAAATCACTCATAAGTCGAACTTGAAAAGTTAATCCCATAGGCTTGCCTGAAAATCAAATCTCCACCACTGTAATATGAGATGATACACAGATCAAAAGGTCTTTGACAGGATTGTATCGGGGCTTGGGTTAAAGGTGTGGATAAAGGCTGAATTAGAAGGTTTTAGAATCGAGATTGACTTGATTTATTATCTAACTAACAATAACGAACCGAAAATAAATGATTACATCAAATGAAACTAATAATAATATTTTTTAATCGAGCTTTTTCAACAATTTGGAATTTAAAGACATAAGATCCTTTAATCATATACTAATACTTGAATATACTTTGGGTTTTTTAAGAATAAACTAGAAATATAATAGAGAACTTTAATAATTGAAATAAACTAATTGACAATCGATCAAATCAATTCTCGATAGAAGGGTAGTCAAAAGAATGGTGATAACAAATAAAAAGGGTTTTGGGTTAATATTAAGCGGGTAATTCAATAAAAAGGGATTAGGATCAAAGGGGTTCACTAAAGGTTAATTATGTAGGTATGCTTTTTAGTGGAGTGAATGGGTTAAAACCTAGGTGCCTTTACCATCTCAGTATATCAAATCATTGATGTGGTCTCAACATGTATAATCGAGACAAGTTCTAGAATAACAGTTCAAAGTTGACACATTCATAATCAATAAAGTGAGCATGAAAAAGAATATATGCTCTATAAGGCTCAAATCTCACAAAAATTATGGGTATTTGACATCAATCCTGTAGAATTCAAATTTCAAGGTAATATTCAAATTTAGTTCAACATCCTAGAAAATTTTTGAAAAATAGACTTATCATGCTTAATTCTCTAGTGTTCTTTAAGTATAAATCATCAATGACTTACTCAAAAACATGTCAATAACAATCATAAATCATTAGAAATTTCACCCTAATTAATAATATGAGAAGATTTCTTATGGACAAGACTAAAATTTAGGATTTGAGAATAATGCAAAAAGTTAGTTATTTTTACCCCCCATACTTAGGTTGTACATTGCCCTCAATGTACAAAGATAGATAAATAATTATGTGATAAAATAATCAAAGAGAGGGAGAAGTAACACTTCTTGAATTTTGGATGATTAGGAGTTGGCATCTTTGGTGGTAGAAAGTAGGTGGAGGAGGTGGTGGTGGCATTTTCTATGGGCCTGGTGGGGTGTCTACCGATGATCTTTGTGCTAGATAAAGAAATTGGGTAGGTTGCAAAGATATAGCCAAGAAATCTAAAGAAACATTAATAATATACTAATACTATAATTAAAGAGAAAGGAAATAAAAAGAAGGAGACTAAGAAGAAAACTGAAATTGAAAGAAAAGACTAATGGACTAAGGAGTCCTTATTGTTGGATGGTTCGCGAGGTGGGTGTGACCTCTAAGGCTGTGGTGCGTGATTCCCAAGCAGCCTTTAGAACCCAAAACCAAAAAATAAAAAGAATTTAAAATATATTAAGCAGAAGAGAATTATAGATAAGTAGGATAAATGGGGGAAAATAAACATAAATAAGAATTTAAATGGTCTAAAAGACCCTTGGCTTGGTTTTTGAATGAAGCGGCCAACATGAACTTATGTGTTGGAGTCTCCTTTAAGGAGACAATGCTTGCCTTCTTACGCTTCTTCGGCATGATTCTAGTGTAGCTCAAGAGTCTAGACACTTTTTCTAAGGAAAGAAAGAAAAAGAAAGAAGAAAAACGAGGGGAGAAGGAGGAGGGCTGTGGGGTTTAAATAGGGTCTCACATCTGGCACGTTCCCACGCCTGTGGATCGAGAGTGTGTTGAATGACACGGCCGCATCGCTACGGCTGTGTGTCTAGGTGTGTTTGCACACCTACGCCCGTTTCTTTGACACCACGCCCGTGCCTAAAAAGGCAGTGTGTTGGTACGGTTGGACAGCATGGGCGTGTTTGTCCCGTGTCTGATAAGTCAGTGGCTTTACATGGTTTGTGGAGCACGGCCATGCCAATTTACTGGTGCCCGTGGGGGAATGGTTGGATCCGTGACGTCGTGGGGTGGTTGGGGCTAATTTGCACGACCTCTGTTGTGTCAGTACGGTGGTTCTAGTGGTCCAAACACGGTCGTGTATAAGGCCATGTGGCCTTGAAGTTCTGCACTTCCGGTTAATTTAAGAGGAAATAAAGAAGGAAGGGAAAGAAATTGAAAATAAATTTGAAAGTAAATAGTGTTAGTACTCGGGTTACCTCCCGAGAAGCACTCGTTTATAGTTTTAAGCTAGACTTTCCTCGAATTAGAAAAATTAGGGGGGTTTAAAAGTTTGAATATCTTCCCTCTTGCTTAAAATTTTATTTTTTTGATGAGGTTCAAGTCGAGAAACGTTTACCTTAAAAGTGCTGAATGTTGGATTGCTTACCTCGACTGTTCCATGGGGGAAGATATCGTGTACCTTAAGAAGTATTTCTTCCTTTGTCTTCAGGTCTGTTGTGGTGATGTGCGGATCTGCTTTGTCTAATGATGCACGGTCTCCTATGTTGTAGTGGTTTGATGTTCCTACGAGCTCTTCTTGTGATTCCTCTTGTTTTACTTTGTGCGGTTCTTCTTTAACGTGTGTCCTCTGCTCTTCAAACTTGATAATCCTAAGGTCTTATTCCTTGTAGGATTCTTCTTTATTGTTTTGGGACTTATGAGTCGGCTCAGGGTTGTCGTTATGTGGTGTTTCCTGCAATGAAACTTGAATAATTTGATTATCATCTGTATTTACTTTCTCACCTTCATCGATTATTATTCTGGCCGAGTCAAGAGCTTGAAGACTGATTGATTCGTCTCCTACACAAAGTATGAGTTCTCCTGTGGCAACATCAATTTTAGTCTTGGCAATTGCTAGAAAAGGTCTTCCTAAAATTAAGGGATGGTATTATCCTCATCCATATCTAAAACAACAAAATCTCTTGGGAAAACAAATTTATCTATTTTGACAAGAACATCTTCAATAATCCCCCTAGGAATTCTAACAGTTTTATCAGCTAATTGTATACTCATCCTAGTTTATTTGGGCTTCCCTAGACCTAGTCGTTTAAACAATGAATAAGGCATGACATTTATGCTTGCTCCTAAATCAGCTAACGCATTATTAATAGTTAGACTACCAATTAAACATGGAATTGTAAAACTCCTTGGATCTTTTAGCTTTTGTGGTAGTCTATTTTATAACATTGCTGAGCATGCTGCGTTTAATTCCACGTGGTGCTCTTCATCTAATTTGCGTTTGTTAGTCATGAGCTGTCTTAAGAATTTCCTTGCGTCTGGCATCTGAAAAAGAGCTTCAAGAAGAGGTAAGTTATAGCAGCTATAGCAGGCCTAACAATACTAGATGTCGACTTTAGTTTTGAAAACGAAAAAAAGGGAGTCGCCACCAATCTTTTTTGTTGAGGTGTGATCGGGTCACCTATTAAAACGGTTGTTTTTAAATAAATTGATTTATCAAAACAACAATTTTGGTCTGCGAAAATCAAAAAACGGGTTCATGAGTCGGTTACGCACGAGGAAGGGTTAGCACCCCCGATATGCCCAAAATCGGCACCTAATTGATTATTTAATGTCTTAATGTCAAAAATTTGAAAAGATTTGAAAATACGATCCTCTTTTATTTTTAAAAAACTTGAACGAATCAGAAATGAATGATAAGACCCTCTTATTTCGAAGAGATAAAATGTCATGCTCAGTAAGTTAGGGCACGACATTTTGGACTCCCGAAACTGAGCTTGTCTCTTGACTTTAAAATTCAGATTTAAGTTTGAGGAGGAGATTTTGTTATTTGTCAGATGAGAAACCGGAACTCAGTAAGTTAGGGCTCGTTTTCTCGAAATTCCAAATACGGGACATTGCCTTTATTTTAAAACAAACTTATTTCGGGGTATCTAGATGTCATGGCCAGTAAGTTAGGGGACAACACCTCGATTTCTCGAGAATAAGTATTTCGTCAAAACTTGTATTACAATTTTAAAAGGGATATTCCATTATTCAGATTAAATGAGAAAAACCGAAACCCAGTAAGTTAGGGCTCGATTTCCTCGAATCTTTAATCTGAAATATCGGTCATTTTAAAAACACGATGCATCGAGAAAGATTAATGTGACAAGAATGATGATAAAATGATGATGAGAATAATAGTAATAACAATTAATATTTGTAATGGTAACAAATACAATAGTAATGACAATAATAAATAATAAAATGATAAGAAAAACAAATACGATGTAGTAATTAAAGAAAATAATAGTGAATAAAATAATAATAATAACAAAATAAAATACGATAATTAATAGATTATCAAGAAATAATATTAAGAATATCATTCAAATAAAATAAAAATAATAATAATCATTAAAATAATAATATTAACAAATGATAATAAATATAATAGTAATAATAAAAATAAAAATACATGTAATAATAATAAATTTAAAAGTAATTAATTTAATAGTAAAATAATCAAAATAATAAAAAATGGACCAAAATCGAACTAAAAACAGATTATTGGGGTAAATCTAAAATAAAATAAAAGGGAAGGACCTATTTGAAACGCGCGAATAACATGGGGGACTAAAGAGGGCAATAACCCTTTCCTCCCAAAACGCACAGCATAGGCAGGGACTTGATTGAAAATCAAATAAATTTTTGGGGCGAGATTAGGAAGACTGAAAACTTGATTGTAAACTCATGAAAAGCAGAGGGACCAAAAGCGCAATAAACCCCTTTGCTTAAAAACACGCGGATCCTAGGCCGGAGCGGGTCGGGCCAAGGCGAAACGACGTCGATTTGGGGCTTATGGACGCCGACTAAAATGGCATCGTTTTGTGATGCTTATATAATTCAAAATTTTTCTTAAAACTCATTTTCCTTATTTGTTTTTTTAAAAAAGTGATCCTCTCCTCTTTGTTCTTTGCAGGTCCGAAAGGGGGGGAGATTTCGGCCAGGCTCCGTCATCGGTACCACCGTGCAGGGTGGTTGGAGCCTCGAACAGGTATGATTTTTAAATTTTTTTGCTTTTTTTTTATCAAAAAACGATATAGTATATGTGTGTTAAAAAGGAGAGAAAAAAAAAAGAAAAGAAAACTTCCAAATGACAAGGAAAATATTACCTCTTTTCGCCTTTCTATGTTTGATGTTTTAGTGGTTTCTTTGCGTTTTTCGAAACTTTCTTATGCTTAATCTTGTGTTTTTGAAAATTATTGTTCTTGTATTGTTTTCCCCCCCAAAAAATAATCCTCGTTTACAAGTTTTGGATCGGCTTATATAGCCGATTATATGCTATCCTTTTTTGTTCTCTGTCTATTCCTTTTTAATGCTTGCAGGTCATGGGCGGTGCAAGTGGCAAGTGACTCCTACGGTGGCGAGGTGGTGGGCGGAGGTCGCGGTGGAAGACCCTAGATCTGGCGCACCTAGGGCTTTGCTTCTTTTTGGCTCTTTCTGTTTCTGACTTGGGCATTGGGCTAGGTCTAATAATTGGGCCCCTCAGACAATTGGGTATGGGTTTAGTTTTGGGTTTAGGTTGGTTTAATAGTTTTAGGTATTATTGGGTTTATTTGGGTTTGTTTGTATTTGGGTTGGGATTTAATGGGCCGAAAATTGGGTTGTACAAGAAGTATTGAGTTGATCGTTTGTTGTATTCGGTTTAGCGAAGAACACATTGGCATATCCAATTAAGTAGTTGTTTGAATTCTATCAAGGGAAATAGCAATCAGATCTAAAACAACACACATGATTGAGGTTGTTGGTTCGAGTTGGACCCTTCTAGTTCGCAAGACTACCGGAGTGCGTGTTTAATGGTTGTTCACTTGGTAAATGCTAGTTGTTAAGCATTCCCACAATTCATTTACACATAGAAGAGTTGATGGTTTTGAGGCATATATATTCTTTATCAAGGATTGGTTCGAAATCGGAGCAAAATTAAGCCCAAAGCTGAAATTTCTTCATATTAATTTATTTAACTAAATTTTGATTGTGCTATTTTTATTGTTATTTTTTATTTTAATTATTTTTAGCGTTATTAGATTTAAATTCCCATTTTTATTTTTGTACAATATTACAGCAGCTTATACACCTTATACTACTATTTATATATTATTTAGGTGTAAGAATATTATGTTTAGTGAATTGACAGCCATCAAATCCTAAAAGAAAACTTGTTTATAAACATCCTAACACAATATTTTTTACATAATGCTCGATCAAATTTCTAAAAAAAAGGACTTGAACTATTCTCCCCACCTTCTTGTTGTTTAAAAGATAAAAGCTTTCTGCGTTTCATCTTCCTTATAAAATGGATATTTAGGGCAACGTTTCAAGTGATTATACAAGGTGTTTTCCACAAAACTTGCAGCAACAATGCGGTATATCTGTAACTACACAAGGTAATTCATCCCAAACTATACAACTTGTGTACCCAATTGACCTCTAGGTTTTGGAAGAGCCGGTGAAATACTTGAAGGAATTGTAGATGTTACATCAGCTTTAGTTGAATCCATTTCCCGGGAAAAATAAAAAAGAAAACAATAAGAATATATCAATTATAATGGAAATAGACAAATCACACGTTAATGTAATTAAATAAACAAAATGAGGATAAACATGAGACAAAATTGATCCCATGGAAGAATATATTAATGCATATATAGTACCTTAATGAAATTCTCTCTCTTTAATCTTTACTCCACGTTTTACAATTATCGTTTTAACAGTTTTCGATCACTAAATCAACAGTCGGTGTTCTTTCTTAGAGAAAACAAACTTCAACCTCCTCATTACATCTAGGTAAGCCGTTCAAAATCAATCCCCATAAGTAAACAACAACTATAACTTGCATTTTCTTAACCTATTTCAAAATAGAAAACGGTCAGACCTGAAGAAATTTAGGATTGAACAGAGATTAACACAGCTAGTCTTCTAGGACTTTGTTTTCTCCATTGCCGAGGAAAATCTAAGATAAGATTTGGGTCTGATCAAGTGTAACATTTTCTAAACACCAAAGGGGAAAACTTAGATTATGAAAATCTTAAAAAAAATCCCTCCAAAATCATGAAAACGAAAAACACAAGTAAAGTGGAAGAAAACTTAGGCTTAGTTTGGATGGGCGGTGTGTTTACCTCCGGTGAGATTAAAAACAGCGGTGGTGATGAGATTAGTTACTGTAGCGGTGAGATTGGATAATGTAGCGGTGAGACTAGAAACAATGATTGGAGTGTGTGTTTGGATTCAAAGCATAGCTATGGCGGTGAGGTGGGAATATAAAATGACTATTAAGGACATCATATTAGAATTGATATATAATAGAAGTTTTAAATTATTTTACTTATATAAAATTATTAAAATATGTCAATTTATAAATTCATTTAATAAAATATTAAAATGTATCTTCCAATATTTTATTATAAATATTTTAATAAATTATATAATCAATTTAAATTATTTATTAGATAAAATGATTATTATTTTAATTTTTATAGTTAAATATTTTTTATAAAAATGATAAATATTATTTTAAGTAAATAGTAATATTATACTTGGATCAAATTTTGAAGTATCTAAGCGAATGATTTTAATAAAAAATAGTAACATAAGACATAACAAGTTTCATTATTACTAGAAATTAGGTTATGATATAAAATTGTTTTTACAAATATTGATTCATTAAACTATTTGCAATGGTTTCCTTTAACATTGTAATTTCAAGGCCACTTTCCTTTGTTAGAAGAACTCGATTCACCTCTATTAAAATGGCCGAAGAGATTGGCATGTCGAATATATTCTCAAATTGTCAAAATCCTTATCATGTGTTGGTTTTTAGCAAAAACTAAGGAGAAAAGAAAAACGAATGCAAATAAGATTAATGTAGTAAAAACTACAGGGATGAACACATGGTATTTGTGGGTACTTTCATGAACAACTTCACTCATCTTACTTATCGTGTTATACAAATATATTACATAGAGCTACTAGAAGTATCGTCTTCTATCCTAAGCAACGACAGATAATCAAGGTATTTCATAAATGATGCCATTTTAACTAGTTTCTTTAACAAGCTTCTTTAATGTATTCTATAGTGACTTGTGAAAATAAATACAGTGGCGAAGAGAATACACAAATTACTTTCAAGTTAGAAGGCCCATAATCAGAGACCCCAATTTTGTCTTTTTTAAAGTCTTGTGAGGGCGGTCTGAGAAAGCAGGGAAGAAGATAGGAGATTTCCATCTTCATCCACCCAAGTTCAATTAAGCCAAGGCTATTGAGCTATTTTATCCATCAATTTCAACTAGGCTACAATTATTTTGCTTCACAAAGATGTAACTCTGCTAAGGCAACCACATAAATTGAGGCTATAGATGATATTAAGAAGTCCAAATCCTCTTTTAGACTCAACTATATTTATACATTGTCAATTAAGGGTGGATCCATGGTCAAAAACTAGCATGATTTCATACCTAGAGTCCAGATAATTTAGGAGTGTAGAATCGAGAATTGTTTCTTCTCTTAAAGGTGATTACATGGTTCATATTGAAGATAAATGTGGCACTAAACAAAATCATGTCTCCTTATATTGTATTGACACCCCAAATGCAAAGAACTTACAACCTCACACTCACACCATATGTGTAACTAAATTCCAACTACAAGGGCCACATAAGGAAATCAAGTTGCATGTCACCATTACGCAATGAGGTCCAATTTCCTCATCTGTGATCAAGTTAGAGTAATAGGTTTATTAGCATCTTTCAAATTTAATCGAAAAGCAGTCAAATATGGCAAGATAGAGTAAATTAAAAGGAAACATAATAATTTGCTAACTCATGCACGGTATTGAGTGTCGACCTCATCGACATGATTTCCGCTATCATCAAATAAAGCACGCTTTTGGTCATGGATATAATGGAAAACTCTCTTCAAATAGGTTTAGAATGTTAAGCATTTACCATATAGCAAGCAGAGAATTTTCATATTCAAATGTTCAAGAGTGTGACTCTAGTTTACCAACCTTTCAAAGGCTTCTCCACAAACAACTACATCCCTCTTTTAAGGGTTCCATTACGCATAATAAAAGTAGCTCAGACCCTTTAGATTTATAAAGACACGCCTCAATTCTTGTGCCTTTTGCATTTCGATCTGGATTAGCCTTTAACACTTGTAAGCTGAAACAATCCGGTGAAGGTCATATTGAAAGTAGCAATAACCAAGATAATTATGTGCTTAAAGTTAGACACGAAAAACTCGATATTATTTGAAATATTTCACCAAAGATATCACCACTTAGGCCTCAAATCATATTGAACTTTTATGCTTTAGTGAAATGATTTTGTTTTTCAAAATGTTCTACCTCAAAAGTGCCAAATGACATCATTAATTGGTCCTATTAGTAGAACTTCAAAAAGTCTATTCTTTAGGAGAGATACTTCTTGGTGAGAAGCTATTTTATAAAGAAAATGAACTAAAGCAAATTCAAAATGATTTGGAAACTTAAGAGAAGAAAAAGTAACTAAGGATATCTTGCATACTTTGACGACCAACCATGGTAATAAGCAAAATTGTCAAGATGCGGAAAGCCAATAATAGTACACATCTCAACAACTAGCATTACGGTCTCCAACGGATCATCTATATTACGCCCTTTAAAGCACCGATCTATAATAGTAGATAAAAACATAATTGAAAGAAGTTCAACTCAATAAGCGCAAGGAGACACATTAAAAATCTATGAACTTCCAAGCTAAAACTATCAAAACCCAACACACAATGGCCTAGAAAGTTTCACCTTCTATTCCTTTCAACATTTACATGGAAATAGTAAAAAAGAGCAATTTTACTTTGCAACAACCAATGGAAGGAAAGGAGTCCATAATTTTAGACCACATGGAATTCTGCCAGGGGTGTAGAAGTGTAGATGGTACTAAGGTAGTCTCACAATTGCACATTATAGGAGAGGATTCCACATTTTACATCATAAAATTCAATCTCAATGTACTATGCAATAAGCGAGTACAACTTTGCTTTGATGGATGGAACTTGGAAGCATTTATATATTCAAAATAGAAACATAAGAAACTTGCCAAGTGATGTCCCACAGTGACAATAGCGATTGCAAGCCCTACTCGATGGCAAGAATCAAGTTTGCTTCGTTCAATAGACTTGGAACCCTTTGTTTTCAGTCTGATCTTTTGAAGTAGCTATATCCATGAAGTAGACAAATTGTGCAATGAATGATGCAGGTTTTTGTGCCAAGGCCACGATATAAGGAAAGAACTTGGCGATGAATATCGCTTCCCATAATACATCGAGAGATTCCTATATAAGATCTGAAATTGAGATCCAAGAACTTCATGATGCCTTGCCAATGAGCCGAAGCGGTATAGAGCATTCATTGATGTGCAGCACATAACAATAAAATGGGAATAAATAGTTTCAATTTCTCAACTCCTCTTGAAAGATCTTAGATGACTTAATCTGAGAAAATTATACTAACGGGAATGATGATAATTCCATTAGATGTCTACTACGACGTTGAACTTATTCCACTACTTTACCATTTCCTTTCTCAATGATTGACTAGCTCCAAAGAGTTAAGCAGAGTCAATCTGAACTCTCCTTACTCCATTAGTGGTCATCATCCAAAACCCACCGAGCCAATTTTCCACACCAATAACTACAAAATGCAAAGACAAGTATATGACACGACAAGCGAGAAGGTGAAAATGAAATTAAGGTTATATGATCCAATTCAATTAACATATATACCTCATTATGCTAGGATTGTTATATTCTATCTTAATTAATAAGAAAATCAAATCAAATCCACATTATAAGTAGAAAATTTTAAAATTGTTCTCTACCATTGCTAACTCATTCATAAACACAAATACCATGAAAAGTAATGACTTTAAATTATAAAGAGAAGAGACAACTTTGATCCTTTGAAACCTCACCTATCAATCAACATACCAAATATTAACAAAGAAATTAAGCGATGAATTCACACACCGACAAACAAAGAAGCCAAATTTACAATTTCTTGGATCATGATCGATGATCACAACAAAGGAAAAAAATTAAACCAAGCGAATATTGTATAAATCGAATTGAACCAAACCGAATGTATCGAATTTATTTTTTGTTTTTTGGTTTCTTTACTTAGCCTTATCTATTGTTGACGTTGTTAGTGAATTGCTAAATTAATCAATGAATATTTGACATGTAGATTTTTTTCCAAATCATGAAGTCCACATTGAATAATATATCATTATGTGAAAAATTAAATTAAATAACAAATAACTAAACATATAGTTAATAAAAAGAAATAGATACTTACATGAAAGTACTTTCATGGATAATAAAAATATTATTTTAAAATCAATTAAAAATATTATTTGAAATGGAAAACTCTTTAAAGGAGATCACCATTTAATAAAATGGAAAAGATGATGTTTTTGCGTTTTGTATTTAATTTTTTATTAATAATATGTTTAGTTATTTGTTTTAATTTAATTTTTTGTTTTATTAATTTTTACGTAACATTATATTATTCACGTGGACTTGATTTGAAAAAAATTACGTATCAATTTTCTTGGTTGATTTAGCAATTCATTAACGATGTTAACTCTATATACCATAATAAAACACATATTGATAGTTCAAGTACTATATTAAATATTTTCAAAGTACATTTATCACATTAGATATATTCTAAAAGTATGTGTACTATAATAAAACTAATATTAATAGTTCAAAGTACATGTCCTACATTCAATATTTTATGAAAGTATAATATTTTATGAAAATATAAGTAACGAATATGATATTATCACGAAGAAAAGTTAAAAATATATTTAATATTTATTTAATATAAAATATGATTAAAAATAAAAATGAAATAAAGTTTCAAACTTTCAATCCTTACACGTTCGACATGTAGGAATTGAATGATTTTTATTTTGGAAGAAATTTTAAATCTTTCTTTATTGTAAAAGTTTACGACTAGGTCATTTCCTACTTCATATATTTATACCATGGTCCTTAATTTGGTTTTAATTTATTTAATTTAATTTTTGACTTTATTTTATTTTATATTGAATTTCATTTATAGTTGATACGATGATTTGATTTATTATGCTCTTGTATGTGTTTAACCGAGATACCATTATTATATGATTTAGTTAGTTTGAGTTATATTTTGCATGATTAATGATTGATATATAATTATTTATATGTACATTTTAAAAAAATATTTATAAGGATAAACTACTTAGTTAATCACTTAAATTTTAAGGCGTTTTCATTTTATTAAAAAAATCCTTTCAATTTCTTCATCGCCATTAGAAAATATTTTTATTTTAATTACCCAAGCGTTAAATCCTCCAACGATGACTTATTCTACATGCTTGTTGGGAGTCTAAGGAAGGCAGGCACTCTGTTAAGTCCTTTGTTAGTCTGTTAGTTTGCTATACACAAGTTGCTATGCAGTTGTTGATTTGTTAACAGTAGTTACTCATACAACACTTATATAAATACTAGTCATTGTACATATTCAAAAACACGATAATCAATTCAATTCTCAATTCAATTTCTGAAATATTTTCAATCTTACTAGAAATCTTATCATGGTATCAGTCGCATAACTTCTAGAGACATGTGTACTGTGCTTCTATGGCCATCTCTGCATCTACCGATTCTACCACTACTACTTATAGTTGCTCATCATTCACCGGTGCTCAGCTGGTTTAGTCCTTCCCTCGTCATGACACCGTTAAGCTGGATGAAAATAATTTCATTCAATGGCAGCAGCATATTCGTTTAGTTACTAAAAGATATAATTTGAGTGGATTTTAGAAGGGACACTACCTACTCCGCCAAGATTCGTGCAGTCGCCGGACGGATCCCTGGTTTCAAATCCAGATGCTTCATCCTATTTTCAACAGGATAAGTTACTTGCTTCTTGGCTTCTCTCTACTATTAGTTCTTCTCTTTTATCTTGTTTCACAGATGCTAAGTCGGCTTGTGATGTCTGGATGACAACTATTCATCTCTTTGCCATCATTACTGGAGCCATGGTCTATTGCATCCATCATGAGTTACACTCGACTAAAAAAGGTGCTCTGACAATCAAATAGTACATCGTAAATATCCATAACACTTGTGCACTACTTGATGCGTCTGGATCTCGAATTTTAGAAATGGAGAAGGTGGAGATTGTGCTTGCGGGCTTACCGTCGGAGTTTGATGCGGTGCTCACCTTTGTGTCCTTTTCGTCTGAGCCTTTGCCCTTCAACATCTTGTGGATGTTCTTTTTGAGTACGAGAATCGTCGGCTCGAACAGTGCTAGAAGTGCCGATTCATGTGCATTTGGTAGAGACAGTTCCGTCGCCGATGGTGGTAGATATTGTGAGTGGTGGTCGTCCTCCCACTGGATGTGGGAGGGGCTTTCGTTCTCGCATTCAATGTCATATCTGTGGCCGGTTCAGCCATTTGGCTCAACGGTGCTACTGTCGCTTTAATCGCGATAACAATGGTCTATCATCGATGGTGAGGCCTTCTTTGTCGTTCACTTTTACCGGTCCAGGCTTGGAGGTTCTGGTCTCGATGTTAATGAAGGATCATCGCTTGCTGGTTGCTCGATGCCGTTCTTGACCGCTTGCTTGGTTTTTCCTTCTTGGGCGCAAACAATTCTCCGGAGGCTAATAGGCGTTTCGGTGGCGATTGCTACTCCCCATTTTCACGCCTAATGTTGCCCTCACACTTTTGGTACATATGGTGATGGGGCGGGCCATAAATTGGGCCTTCACAAATGAATTCAGGTAGGCCTCGTGTTGGATCGAATGTACATGGTCATTCACTTGGGCCGCATACTGTTGGGCCACTAATGAATATGGTTGGGCCGCTTGCCAACGCTATTGGGCCGTTTGCTGTGGGCCATAGTTATGGGGGAATATTTTTTTCCTAGTAGACCACCAAATAATGTATATCCTAGTAGGCCGATTTCGAATTGTGTTCGATTTGAGGTTAAACGATCATGGACAAAGGCTTGACCCATTGGTGGTGGTGCTTACGGACGAATTCTAGGTCGCATGTTCCTTAGATGACTAAACCTCGTGCTTGTGTTCACCACCTTGACACCGCCTTGTGTTAGGTTACCTCAGGTTCCTGACTTTCATGTGTCTAAATTGTTGAATTCTACCGGGTCTAATGCTAATGCTACTCATTTTGGATCTAATTTTGATGATGATGACTCATATATTCTTATGCCTGTAGGAACATCATCTTGGTATCTGGATTTAGGGGCTATGCATCATGTTTGCCGAGAAGCTTCTGCCCTGAATGAGTCCACACCATACTCAAGTATCTCTCCTCTCCTCATGGGTGGTGGAACTCCGACCACAATTGTGAGTATTGGTAATTATGTTTTACCTACAAAGACTCAGTTACATCATCTGACTAATGTTTTGTGTGTGCCAACTATACGGAAGAATCTCATGTCAGTATCTCAATTTTCTATTGAAAATAACATGTTTTTTGAATTTCATTCATCTTACTGTGTTATTAAGGACATCAAGACTCAGGAAATTTTGCTACAGGGCCACATTCATGATGGGCTTTACCAATTTTCTTGAGTGCTTACATCTAATTCTTGAAGTTCCTCTGCTTCAAAAGCGAAATTCAGTCCTCTACCGACAAGCTGTGATATTTTTACTTTGTGGCATTGAAGACTTGGTCACTCCTCTTCTCATTTGGTTAAGTCTGTTTTAGATACATGTTAGATTGTATCAAATAATTCTTTTCTTACTACTGTTTGTATTGCTTGCAAAAAGGAAAGTTTCATAAATTGCCCTTTTCATCCATCTACCACTGAATATACTAAACCCTTTACTTTGGTTGTCTCTGATTTATGGGGACTTGTGTCTGTTGCTTGTGGAAATCATTGGTACTATGTTTCGTTTATTGACATGTGTACTCGCTATACTTGGCTCTATCTTATTCAGCGTAAATCTCAAGCTGTAGATTGTTTTATTTAGTTTCAGAGTGATTGGGGCGGTGAGTTTCGTGCGTTCAAGCCTGTATTGGCCGAACATGGAATTATTCATCGGCTCTCTTATCTGCATACATCCGAATAGAATAGGGTGGCTGAACATAAACATAGACACATTGTTGATATAGGCCTTACTTTGTTAGCTTAGACGAATCTTCTTATGGGCTTTTGGGGCTATGCATTTTGTTGTGCCATTCATCTTATTAATCGTTTTCCCACAGCTGTACTGAAAGTGAAATCTCCTTTTAAAGTTGTTCATCGTAAGGAACCCACATATGATCATTTACGTGTGTTTAGGTGTTGTTGTTTTTCGTATCTCTGGCTATTCCTTTCTCATAAATTGGACTTTCGTTCTCAGACTTACACGTTCTTGGGGTATAGTTCCTAACATAAAGGTTATCAATGCATTACCTCGGATGGTAAGGTCATTTTGTCTCGACACGTGTTTGATGAAAGTCATTTCTTATTTTCTGAGACTACTACAGAATCCCCTTCATCTGGATAGTGTGTTTCCACCTACGTTCCTATTGTGGCTAGTAGATCCTTTGAGTCTTCGCTCACGACCTGTTGTGGCATCACACTCGGCTTCTGATCTGTCGTTCACTCCATCTGTTTCAGTCTACTCTTAGGATATCTCCGATTTCTTGCCTATGAGCTCCACTCCTTTCGGGTCACCTTCTGTCTCTTCCGATACTCCGACTATTCCTCAGCATGTTGGTAATACACATTCCATAGTTAAGAGATCTAAGGTCGAGATTTTTAAACATAAGGCTCTCTCTATTGAAGCTTCTAATTGTGAACCCCATACGATTGATGAGGCGTTTGCTAGTAAGGAATGGTGTTTGGCTGCTCAAGCCGAGTATGATGCTCTCATTCAAAACTCTACCTAGGATCTTGTTCCCTTGCCACATGGTCGGAAGGTTATTGGATATAAATGGATATTTAAGGTTAAGAAAAATCCAGACAGGACTATTGATCGTCGTAAGGCCCGGTTGGTGGCAAAAGGTTGCTCTCGGGTTCCAGTTGTGATTTCAAGGAGACATTTAGTCACGTGGTTAAACACGCTACTATTGAACCATATTATTTGTTCTTTGTCTTTAAGGTGGCAACTTTGTCAAGTTGATGTTAATAATGCCTTTTTAAATGGAGATCTCACTGATGAGGTATTTATGCAATAACCTCCAGGATATGTTCAATATGGTCCACATGGTGAACACTTGGTGTGTCGTCTGACTAAAGCTTTATATGGGCTATGTCAAGCTCTACATGCCTGGTTCGATAAATTGAAGTGCTTCCTTCTCTTTGCTGGGTTTGTATTGTCCAAATTCGATGCTTTTTTGTTTGTTCGTGTTACGTCTGCCTCCACTCTGTATGTTTTGGTTTATGTGGATGATATTATTATTACTGGAAATTTGTCAGATAGCATTGATGTTTTTGTTCAACAATTACATAGTGAATTTTTGCTTAAAGACATGGGCGACCTCCATTACTTTCTTAGTATTGAAGTTACATGGTCCTCCACTTGATGTCTCCATTTATGTCTTTGCAAGTACATTTGAGAACTTATTGATAGAAGTGGCTTGGCGAATGTAAAAGTGTTCACACACCTATGATCAGTTCTTGTTTTATCAAAGGATGAAGGAGATCGTCTTAGTAATCCCTTGAATATAAGAGTCTTGCTTGGTGCTCTACAACATATAGTTTTACTCGACTGATATTGCCTACGCCGTAAATTGAGTTTTTCAATTCATGCATGTTTCGACTACAGTGCATCTGGCTGCGTTAAAATGAATTTTACGGTATTTACATGACACTATTGATTATGGGCTAGTTTTTTGTCTGATTGACAGATTATCCTTCGTGGGTTATGCCGATGCCAACTGGGGGTTTGATTTTGATGATCGTAGGTCAACGACAGGGTATTGTGTCTACTTTAGAAATACCAAATCTCATGGTGTAACACCCCATACCCGAGTCTGATGCTAAGACTGGATACGAGACATTACCATACTTGAACTCACTTAAAACATGTACTTACATCTATAAAATTTTGCTCTGAATTAAAAACTTCTCTTGCTTAGTCAAATCATACCTTTCATGGGCCTACGAGGCCTTAAACACGTATCTAAAAACTTTCGAAACTCAAATGAAAACTTTTCCTTAAAATAGGGGTCATACGCCTATGTGACTTGGGACACGCCCGTGTACCCCTAACACATGCCCGTGTCTTCCACCTGTGGTCGACACTGACTAATTACACATGGCCTTGACACGCCGGTGGACGTAAACCGTGTTCTATACCTTGATATAATGACTTATTTCACACGGCCTGGGGCACATGCCCATATTCTGACCGTGTGTCATACACGACTTAAATAAACGGCCGTGGGATTCACCCGTGGCCTATCCTGACTTCAATTATAAAGGTACAGGGTACGCACGGCCTAGACACACACCCATGTGCTTATCCGTGTGGGCACTTGAAGGTTATTTACCAAATCAATTGCCACCCTGAAATCAAGATCAATCTCATACTTAATTCATCAACTCAAATTACTACATCTTTCATGAATAATACTACATGCTTCATTTATAACATTAAACATACATGCTTAGTCAACTTTGGCCAGTCACTTAGCCATATACAAAAGAATAATAAACTTGACAACCTATACATTGGCCCTTCTTAAAACATATACTCAAATGAAGTGTTTCCTATACATGCCATACTTAATATAAACAACATGGCTATACCAAAATAGCGATTGATATTGTGCTCTGAGCTCCGATGACGATGGTCCACAAGATTAGCTTGGTGGGACTACATGGAAAGAAAGAAATAAGGACGTAAGCATTTAGCTTAGTAAGTTTGCATATAATACACATAGCAACATGCTTGATTAATATAAACCATTTGACATAAACAATGGTATCATAAATTTCAGCTATAAAGCTTACTTACTTATACTGATTCTTACATATCTCATGATACTTACTAGTCTCACACTTGTGAGATAAATAAGGTACCTGTATCACTTGATCACATTGATCAGTATACTTTAACATGATAATCATAATCTTTCATTCATCATTCATAACATGGAAATACTCATTTCCAACTTAATAGTAGCTTTACTTACTTAGCTTTCTTATTATCTCATTTGAGATTTACTCATTTGCCCGATGAATTTCTGTGAATAACTAAGGATACTAGATCTCGACCCACATAGGACTTGATGCCAAAGTCATATCCTAGATACGGCCTTACATGGAATTTCTCATCTTAGTGTCGAGGCCATGTTTTGACATGGACTTATACGAAGTCTTTCTCTTGTGTTCCATTGGGAACTTACCATTGCCATGTCTTGGCATGGTCTTACTTGGTATCTTTGCTCATGAACTGATCAATGCGGAGCCTTGGCTTGGTCTTACATTAAATCTTCCTTGTTCTCACCAATACCATGCCTTGGCTTGGATTTACATGGGATCTTTATCCCTTGCTAGCTTTTCAATGCCAAGACTTGTCTTGGACTTACATGACATCTTTGCTTGGAGACTCTCCAATACCATGCCTTGGCTTGGACTTACATGGGTCTTCATCTCATAATAACTCTTCAAAGCCAAGACTTGTCTTGGTCTTACATTATAACTTACTTGATTGCCGATGCCATGCCTTGGCTTGGTCTTATACGGACTTTCTCATTTCATGTGGTAGATCGAGTATTCTAGGTAATTCATCTTTAATCGGGACTTTCTCACACTTAATCTTATTGATTTCTTTTTTAACATAACATTAAACATTTTGATGATACTATTATACATTACACTAAGCATTTCAATGATATAAATCATAAAGCTTAGAAATCATACAAACTTCCCTCAATGTACAAAATGTACGTAGATATGCAATTTAGTCCTCGACTTTGTTCTTGCCTCGATTTCGATCCGAGCTTCATTTTTCTTGATCTATAATAATAATTAGATCATTTAATATACACATTGACTAAATTGACTCTTAATTCATATTTTTACAAAATTACTATTTTACCCCTAAACTTTCTTATATTTTCACTTTTGCCCCAAGGCTCGTAAAATGATTTTCATTCAACTTTCTTAAACTTCATGCTTAGCTGGTTATTTATCCCAACTATAGCAATAACAAATTCTCACTATTTCTACCATGTATGACAAATTTCCATAAAAGTTACAAACTAGTCCCAACTAACATTTTCATGAAATTCACTTAGAAAAAGATGTTTATCTAACATTAAAGTCTCTTAAACTTCCTTAAAATATCATTTTACAAGCATATCACTCATGGGTAGATTTTTGAACATGCATCTTAGTTCATTTTATAGCTAAAAATAGCTAATTCATAATACGAGAACTTCAAAATCTGAAGAATATTAAAAACAAGGCTAAGATGAACTTACTAGCAAGCTTGAAAAATGATCAAACCCTTACTATGGGGTTCTTCAAATTTTCAGCACCAAGGAAAAAGATGAATGAGATTTTTATCATATTTTTTTTCCTATTTTAATCATTTAATTAATAAATGACCAAAATGCCCTTCTCTTAAAATTTTCTCATTTTACTAACTCATGTCCATTTTTGTCCAAAAATTATAATTTAGGCAAATTGCTATTTAAGGACTTCTAATTAATATTCTAAAGCTATTTCATACAAAAAGCTTCTAGAAACTAATATTTTACAACTTTTGCAATTTAGTCTTAATGGACCATTCAACCTCAATTTAACAAAATTGATTCATGAAACTTTCACACTAGCATGCAAACATGGCGTAAACCTAAAAAAAACTCATAAATTTACCTCAAATTCATGGCCTCGCACCACTATTTTGACTAGGCCCTAAATCGGGCTGTTACACATGGTCATCTAAAAAGTAACAAGTAGTGTCTCGATCTACGTTGAGGCTGAATATCAGAGTTTGGCTGTCGCTACCAATGATGTTATCTGGTTACTCTCATTGCTACAAGAACTACATCTGTGTTCTGCAGACCTACCTACTATCTGGTGTGACAATTCTAGTGTCGTCGCTGTTGCAGCCAATCCTACTCTCCACTCTAAATTCAAACATGTTGAGCTCGACCTCTTTTTTGTTCGTGAAAAAGTTGCTAATGGATTACTTATTGTTGGTGAGGTCCCATCTTGTGATCAAGTTGCTGACATCCTCACCAAACCCCTATCTGTTTCGTCTTTTGTCCGTTTTCACAATTTTCTTTAGGTTTTGCCTGAGGAGAAGTTGGGAGAATGTTAGGAGTCTAAGGAAGGCAAGCACTCTGTTAAGTCCTCTGTTAGTCTGTTAGTTTGTTATGCATAAGTTTTTATCTGATTCTTGATTTGTTAAAGCGATTACTCATACAACACTTATATAAATACAAGTCATTGTACAGATTCAAGAACAAGATAATCAATTCAATTCGCAATTCAATTTCTGAAATATTTTCAATCTTACTAGGAATCTTATCAATGGCACGTCCTCATTTTAAAATTATTTTCTGACCCTTACCATTGTTGATCTTCTTCTTCCTTAACTCATTTTTTTCTCGTGACTCTTTCACACCCTTGAAACTTATAACTCATTTTGTTTGCTCATATATGCAACTTGGCAATAAAATTATTTGGAATATGGGCCATATGTTACTTCAAAAGAAGCAATTGCCATTTATACCACAACTGTGCATTGGTTGGAATCAAGAAAATTTTCTCCTATTGTAACGACTCGATAGTCACGGACAATCAGAAAGTGTATTTTTGGGTCTCTGTTTTCGTAAAAGCGGATTTGCAAATATTTATTAAAAATATTTACTAAGTTAGTTATGTGGTTAATTAGGTTTTGGTTAGGTGAATTAGCTTGAATTAAGGGTAATTAGGTATAAGGATTAAATTGAATAAAGGGTGAAAGTTTAATTATAGAATCTGAGAAAAGTAAAGGGACTAAATAAGAAATTAAACCCTAATTAACAAGTGTATGGTTATTTGTGTATATAAGTGTAAAATAAAATACATAAGAATATCATAATAATATATGTATACTTAATATTTAAGTATATATAAAATATATATTATATTATATTATATTATAATATATTATTATAATAATAACTAAAAGAATAAGTAAAATAAATAAAAGAAAAGAAACAAAAGAACAGAGAATAGAAGCGCAAGCAGGGAAAATGAAAGAGCGAAAAGAGAAAGAAAGAAGGAGAAAAAATTAGGGTTTTAAAGTTCAAAGCTCAATTGGTAAGTCAATTTAGTCCATTTTCTTATAATTTTATGTTTTAGAATCCTAGTATTAAATACTACTTAACCTATGTTGAAAATTTGGAAAATATTAAAATTTTAGAAGTTGTTCATGTTGAATAATTTAAGTATTTGAGACTAAATTGATAGAATTTTAAGTTAGAAATGAAAAAGGATTGAATTGTAAAATAATATAAGTTTTGAGTAATAGGGACTAAATTGTGAAAATTTAAAAATTTAAAGATTTAAGTGAAATTAGAGAGATAATTTAGTCTACAATTGGAAATTGAATGAAAATATGGAATTAGTTTGAAGAAATAAAGTTAGTCTAGGTTTAGGGACTAAATTGGAATTTTGGTAAAAATTGAATAAAAATTTGAAATATTCAATGTGACATTGTGTGTATTGATGATTTTTAATTGTTTCAATTTCCGTAGCTAATGTTGTGCTGGAAAATTCGGCAAGAAAGGGAAAAAAAAGTCAACGAGGAGTAGTTCAGAAATTCTGGTTTGTATTTCTATAATCCGAATCTAGTAATTATTATTTGTTGTATTTTGATTAAATGTAATGGTAAGTAAATGAGGTGAGTAATTATCATTATGATATTGAATTGAATGTATTGTGATTTATGTGATAATTGAGTATTGGATAATTGTGGCATTTGAAAAGTGAACTGAAACCCTATTAATTGTATCGGGCTGAGTTGGATATAGATGGCCTACCATAGGATTGGAAAGTTTAGGGACTACTTCGACTTCGAGTTGATGAGACACTAGGTGTCAAATTATTACTTCGGATAAATTCTATGAGTCTTTGGGTACCAATTTACTTGATATAGTGATGAGACCTTTGGGTGTCAACTTATTTCTTCAAATTATCCAATAAGGCCTTTGGGTGCCAAATTGGTGTGTTTTGGTTGGATCCGTGTATCCGTCCAAGACCAAGTCTAGTTATGTAACGCCCCGAATTTTAGCCTAGAAGTATTGGGCCTATTAGGCTTTGGGCTTTGGATCTCAGAAAATTTTTAAGAGAGCGAGAAAATGACAATTGGCATGTGGGGTTTGAGGGTTAATGAATTTAGAATGTCTAGGGTGTTGGAGAAGTCACGGGATCAAGTAAGGGTACAAGAAAATTTTGGTTTTAGCCCCAAGGCTGTGACTTGATCGATGAGGCCTCTTAAGCGATTAAGGGGAAAATGGGACACAAGTGGGCCTATGGTCCAGTGGCAAGGTGGCGTCACTTGGGGAGCTATAAGGTGGCGTGTTGCCAGCTGATGAGGTCCAAGGTTTGAGCATTAGGAGTGGTAATTTTTGGAGTGTTTTATTTTGCATAGGTGGACGGCCAGAGTTGTGTTGAATATGAACTTTTGCGTTGGAGTGTTTGAGTGGTAAGGGGAAGTGATATTGGAGGGAAATTCAGATAAGGCTAAGGTGTTATCAGGGAGAAAAGTTAGAAAATGAGAAGTGGGAATAGTTGGTGCCGAATGGGACTATGGGGGGAAGATAGGATTCGACTTTGGCTAGAAAAGGGGGTGCCGAATTCATTGAAAGGTTCCTTGGGTTATATTATTTCTTTCTTTTCTTCCCCTCATTCTTTTCTCTTATAGCCGAATTCTCTTTGCCGAATTCTCTCATAGCCAAACTCTCATATTGCTGAATCACCATCAGCCTTCCTTGCTGAAATTCCTATTTGTGCCAAACCCTTGTAGTTTTCCTCCATCACAAATCATTTATTAGCTACTATCAGTCAAGGTTAAAAGCCAAATTTAGTCCGCAGGATCAAAAGTGGATTTGGTAAGTATTCGGTTAACCTCTCTTGTACATTTTGCTAAAAGCCGAAAGGCTATCTAACTGTCTTGTCGTTAACTCTGTGATTACAAGGATAAGGTTCAAAGATCGCAAGTGTGGTAGGATCGTTAGCAAGGGTAAGTGTACTCAACTCGATTGTGGTTTAAGTAAATGGTCGAATGTGTGTATGATCTATAGGGGTGACTTGTGTGGATTATGAGTCACTTGGATTTTGATGGTGTATGTGTGAGTGTAGATATAGGGGATACTCCTGATTAGTAGTTAAGGAAGGGCTATTAGAACCCGATGGCTGCGGTAAGGTTCTGATAAGGTTTTGGCTTTTGGTAGATATTTTGATTAAGTATGGGTGATTGATTGAAGGTTGGTTGGTTGTAGGTTCAAGATCAAGGATAGTATATACGTCGCATGATGACGGTGTGTACAAACACTACACACACATGACATCGACAATGCCAGAAAGTCGAAAAGTCGAAAGTGGCTAAATGGGCGGTGGGCCCCGAGGCTAAGTTTGATGAAATTGATTGATTTGGGTATATGAATTGAGTTAGACATGCATGTTACATGATTTAGAATTATTTTGGGCCTAATGGGCCATATGAATGAATCGAGGCCTAATGGGCCATAAGAATGTTATTTGGGCATAAGGGTTTTATGAGCGTGAAATGGGCTTGATGGGTTTTATGGGAATGTAGACATGTATGCTAGGGTTTAATGGACTTTAGGCCTAGTTACGAACAACTCTTAAACCACATAAGACTTAATCTACTAATTAAACATGTCAGGAACAAGTCATTTGGGTTAGAGTGTGGCAAAGGACATATGCATGTCTAGGATTGGATCTAGGGAGAGCTTGGTACTTAAGCGGTCCTAGTGGCCCACCTCCTCTTCTCTGGAATCCTACTTGGTGCATAGTGTCTGTTCGCTTTAGCCGCAAGGACTTGTTAATGGGCCAAAGTTTATAACTATAACTCGAGAGGGACCAAGTACCCACGATTTGGAAATTATTGAAATATCCTTAGATTTGTAAAATTACTAAAGTACCACGATTTAGAAATTATCGAAATATCCTTAGATTTATAAAATTACTTAAATACCCTAAATTGTAAAATTACTAAAATACCCTTATTTTGTAAAATTACCAAAATATCCTTAGTTTGGAAAATTACCAAAATACCCTTAGTTTGGAAAACCAAAATATCCTTAGTTTGGAAAATTACCAAAATACCCTTAGTTTGGAAAATTATAATAATACCCTCGATTTATGAAATTACCAAAATACCCCTAATTTGTAGAATTACCAAAATACCCCTAATTTCTAAAATTACCAAAATACCCCCGATTTGGAAATTTATGATAATACCCCGGTAGGGTAGAATTCGATAATACCTCTGTAGGGTAGAATTACGAAAATACCTTTGATTGTGAAATGGCTAAAATACCCCTATGTGATGAATATGAATTTTATAGATGTTACTCATGTGCATGCGACATTCATATGATATTCTGTTTAGGATCCATATGGGTGGGAATTATGGTGCGGAGGAAGAATTTGAGGATCGTATAATAGCGACTTTCTTTGCAACATTGAAATAGTGTCATTTGTTGGTGCTACCCTTGGAGTATAGTGGATGGGTGGGTCGATTTAGAAATCCCGACAAGTGTGTAGGGTTGGAAGGGAAATGGTGTGTAGCGGATGGACTTTTGGGGAGGGTTTTGCATAACCTTGTTTTCATGTGATATGATGTGATATGATATGAGGTTATTTTGGGCTAAGGCCGAAGACCACCGATTTTGATAGGGCTTAGGCCCAATATGATAATTGCATATTGAAATGTTTGCCAAGGGTCGTACACACTGAGTTTCAAAACTCACACCCCTTTTATTAAATGTTTCAGGTGATCCTCAGTAAATGGCTTGACGTGGGAGAGGACTCGAAGATGGCCACAGTACAAGATATTTAGAAGTTTTAATTATTTGTTTCAAAAGGCATGATTTTAATTGCTTTATTTTCATTGATGTAATAAGGCCTTGTACTCTGATTTGACTTTGTATTTTGAGTTTTGTTGTTTTCAACCGTTTACTTAAGTATTAAACCTAAGTAAATTTCGTATGTTTAACCTTGGTTTTAGAAATGCTTAAAATAATAAAATGGGCTTTTATCATTACTTAACAAGACTCAAGGATTTTGGGCCTTAAATTGTTAATTAGAAAAATCGTTTTGAAATGTGCCTTTAATGTGACATACCAGATTCAAGCCTAACTTCTAGGCCGGGTTTGGGGTGTTACAAGTTAATAGGGGCAAATAAAGGAAGTAATATTATGAAGGTATTGAAAATATCAAATGTGAAACTAGAAATGAGACATATGAATTGTGTGACATTAAGAAATGCTAATTGAGATAGCGTTTGATGAAAAATGGCATATGTTATGAATAATTTGTTCAATTGAATGACTATTGTTAATATATGCTTAAATTTATATGTTATAATATTTTATTTTAAGCATTCGGATAATAGAAATACCACTGAGTTCATACTTAGCGTACGGTTTGTTTCCATGCCCAGGTTAGATAAAGTCAAATTGCCGATTCAGCATCCATTAGAGATCCCAATCTCAAGCATGGTGAAGTATATTTCTTTTTGGTAATGGCATGTACCTAGGATGTCTAAGTGTATATCATTTTGGGGAATGGTTGTAAATGATTTTCTAAGTTGATAATGGTAGATTATATGTTAAGTTAAAGTATATATTTGGATATGGTATAAGCAAGTTGGGACTAAAATTTGGCATGATTTTAAGTTGGCTTGAACGGTGTCTTATCGGAATGCTTTGATAAACTACTGGGGTATTCTTGAGGATACATTTGATTAGGCAATTAGGTTGGTTGTCTTGACATGTTTTAAAATTATTTACTCCTGTTATGAAGTGGTTAAACGAATTGTTTATGAATTGTTTGGTGTTTAAGTTTGCAGGGAAGGTAAAATTTGATGTATATGGTTCATTTTGAGTCCACACGGCCAGACACACGGGCGTGTGACTGGACCGTGTAAGACACACGGCTAAAACATGGGTAATAAACCGTAAAGGTAACATATTTTAATCCCACATTTAGTATGCTTTTGGATGATTTAGCCCTCAATTTATGTAAAAAGGTGCTCTTAATCCTTTCTTTTTATGTCTTATACTCAGTAAAGCACCCGAGAACGAAAAGAATGAGAAACAGGCTTAAAATGGACCAAATTGGGCCAACCCGAGAAATTGGCACGGCCTAGACTTCAAGTCACACGACCGTGCCTCGCCAATCATTCAAAGACACGCCCCAAGCACGAATTGCAAGGCCGTGTCCCAATCGATGACACAAGCATGACTGAATCCCAACTTTGCCTACTGTCAGCAGAATCGAAACACTACCAAGTCGACTTACAAGGCGTGTGCCATGGGCGATGCCCTCACTAGGAATGAGCAATTTCACTCGAATCTGGATGCTTGAAGCCAAAGAAACATACTCTTAAGTCTACTTAAACACCTTAATAGTAATTCTACTTGAAGGAGGTACTTAGGAGCCAAGTAAAGCATCTAAGGAGCCTATATAAACAACCCAAGGTTGTTCTAGGAGAGTTTTGGTGGGCGAGTTTTACGCGAACTTTTATTCGTGGAATTACTCGAAGATAGCAGTTGATCCATCTCAAGAAGCGGAGTTCTACTCAAGGCAGAGGATCTCCTCTTCAATTCCTTGAGGTGTTTTAGGGATTTCTTATGTTTTGTCTTATCTTTTCTCTTGAGATGTTTTCTTATTTTGTTATGAACTAAACCCTTGAGATACAGAAGGGATGAAACTCTGACGGATTTTGTTATTTGATTTCTAAATTATATGATAAGTACTTAGTTTGTTCTTAATTATGTTGCTTAATTTAATCGATGTGCTTAGGTGGAGGAGGAATAGACCACGCCTAAGAGTAGATCTAACATAATTAAGTGGAGTTGATCGGCGCCTAGAGATAGGGTTACGAGATTTTACCATATTAGGGTGAAACCTAATATGGGAGTCCATTGATCGATTCTGACTTCCTTAGGGGTTATTATAAGAGAAGCGAGAGTTCCACTAATTAACCTAAGGTTAGACGTTATTCGCCTCGAGAGAGGGTTTAATATAGGTTAGGGAGTCTCACGGATCAAGCTAAGTAAAGAAGTCATATGAATTAAAAGTTAGATAGCAAGAGAAGTCATAGGTGGATTCTTCTTGAGGGTATCGTCGTAATCAACTGAGTTTTTCCACAGTCTTTTCCCAAAGTTTCATTCTTTGTCTTTGCATTTAGTTTAAAGTATTTCATTAGTCCTTAGATTAATAAACCAATCACTCCATATTTCAGGCTAAATAATAGAAAGAAAGTGAGTAGTAGTACTTTTAGGTTCCCTTGGGTTCGATAAGATACTCTTTCCTAAACTATACTACTATTCGATAGGTGCACTTGCCTCTATCGTTGTCATAGTTAGTCTACAGGTTCGATCATTCTTTTTATAAATATTAAAACTCGACTGTTTGACACGATCAATGGGCGTGTGCTTTGGCCGTGTGTCCCCTGCAACTTTAAAACTACAAAATAGAATGCCCAGGTAATTTCACATAGGCAAAGACACGGGCGTGTGTCTCGGCCGTGTGAGGCACACGACCTAGCACAAGGACGTGTGTTTGGCCGTGTGGCTTAAGTTAGAGAGTTAGACGGGGTTCGACACGGCCTATGATACGGGCATGTATAATAGCCACCTTTGGTGTATCCTTGACCACAAAGCGTGTGACCCCGCACTTAGGAAAAATTTTGAAATTTCATAAAACTTTCCAAAATACCCGATTTTGTCCCGATTTGTTTCTAACACATATTTTGAGTCTCAAGGGCTCAAAAGAGGGAAAATATAAATAAATTATGATGCGTATGCTAAATGATTATGTAATGTTCATTTTTTATCTAAAAATGCAGTAATGCTCTGTAACTTCGATTACGGCGATCGATAAGGGTTAGGGGGTGTTACACCTATTCTATTTTTACAAGTATGATACGAAGCTACTTATTCTTGTTCTAGAAAGGTTAAATGAACCTTATAGTGTAACGGTGGAATTAAACCAACTCCAACGAGAAGAATTAAGGCTAATTAAATAGTATTATGATAACCCTTGTTGATATATGGTATCAACAGAGATCAAAATCGAAAGTCAGGTTGGAGGGGATGGTGTTTTGGCCCAGAAAATAGAGAAGAAGCCCCCTCAAATGAAATGCCTGAGGTTACTTAAACTATGTGTATTTTGGATCAGATAATCGGGTCAGATCCCGAGTTGAATTCTTATATATTTTTATAGTTGTATAACAATTTGTCCCTATCTTATCGAAGAAAAGTTATAAAGTGACACAACTATAAAAAATATATAAGATCACTGATGGAAGCTCGAAACAACTATTATTTCGACAAAGGCAAGTGCACCTATCGAACAGTAGTATAGCTGTGGTGAGTCCGAAATATCGTATCCTCAAGGACAAAGAGTATTTAGTAATAACTATCTTTTTATTATCTAGCCTAATAATTAAGGGGATTTATTTTTAATCTAAAATTTAACTAACTAATTTAACTAACTTATGAACTTGACAGGGAGTAAACTGGGAATATACTTTGGACAACTTATATGAGATGGACAACACCTAAGGAAGAATCCTCCTAGACTTCACTTATTACTTTTGATTCATGCGATTTATTCACTTGACTTAATCTGTAGAAATCTACGAATTATATTAAGACCTCTTTTGAGGCTACTAACAACTAACTCTAGGTTGATTAATTGAAATCTCTTTCTAATTAAAACCCCTATTGTCGCATTAATTCGATTTATGGTGAAACACCCCAAACCCGGCCCACAAGCCCTGACCGGATCTGGCATGCTCCTTGAGTAAAACATAGTTAAGTCTCAAAAGGACATTTTGGAAATCTTGGTGGTTTTGAAGAAAATAGCTTCGGATTGTTCTCAAGATAAAAATCGTATTGTAATTAAAATTTGTGCTAAAACGATATTTTTATATTTCAAAAGTTACAAGTTAAAAGAGATGCCGAATTTTAGAGTTTATTATTATTAACTTGGAAACCGTAGGTGTTTGGGTTTCAAAACAATTGATGTTGTTTTACAAAAATTGTTTAATCGTTCTGTTCGATATTGTTCGCATCATAATAAAAATTTAAAATGCATAAATAAAATAGTTAAGTGATAATGGCCTTATTACATCAAAACATAACCCAAAATAAATCAAAATAAACTTGATAAGAAAAACCGAAAAACTGAGCTGTGCATGGCCACCACTAAGTTCTTGTCGACCCGGTCCATTTACTGAGTGCCATCTATAAAATGTTAGCCCACGAGGGGTGAGTCAACAGACTCAGTGTGTAACTACCAACACAGACTCCCAAAACAATCAAGGCATACTAAATCACATAAAACAATTGTAAATAATGATGCAACCCAAACCACCTAGATCCAACCTCTACACATCACCCGCACCTACCGATCACACCGTGGGGATTACTAAATCGACCCTCCATCTGCTACACACCATCGAAGGCGATCAACTGCGATCAAGCTGTACATCGCATGCCTTATAATTGTGGCATAGCCACCGAGATAATGTGTGAGTCACCGATTCATAATATGTGACATACGCCATCGATAATCCGTAGAAACCACCAGATCACTTCCCCTTTAACATAATCACCCATATGCCCATGCAACATACAATTTATCATGCAATTCACCTTACCCCAAAATCATAACGGAATTCCACATATTTTCACATCCATGTTATTTAAACATTATTAACAAGCATTAAAGGTAGCGTATCAATACACTGTACCATTGAATGGTACCCTTAGCCATGTTTATTCGTCACTTCATTAACACATGCTTGACATTATTATTATTAAACTACCGGGAGTTTAGTGTAGGGTTACACACCTGATTACTAACGTGATTACCAAATCCCAAAAATCTTCAGGAAATCGTCATCACCAATTCTACCTACATTCGGCCATCCTCCAAAACATCAAACCAACTGAAAACCATATTGATTCTAGCCCATATGGTATTCGGCCAAATGAAGAGAATCAAGAGAGGGCTATTCGGCCGAACCTACCACTACCTACCTTGGCTTTTCCACCAAATCGGCACAGGAGACTTCTAATGAGACAGATCCGACTACAGAGAGGGAAAATCGACAGGCCTTAAGCAAGTGTTTTGGGTTAGATCTTAATGAAGAAAGAAAGAAAGTAAAGAAATTAAAAGTGAATTCAAGATAGAATGAAATCCAAAACTCACCCAATTACTAAGGAGTATCGGCTAATGGTGCACCTTGGGAACCGAAACCTCCCTTGTAGATTCGGTTATGGAGGAGGAATATGAGTAAGAAAAATTAGACTTTCAGGAAGATATTGAAGATGAGAAGAAGACCAGGGAATTTCGGCTAGAAGACAAAAAAGAGAGAAAAGAATTTTGGATTGAGAGAAAAGATGAGAAAGTGGGAAAAACAAATGGAAAAGATGATAATTCCCTTCCAAATTTTGGCTATACACAGGCACACACTCAAAGTTGGAGTTTCGGCCAACTCTTCCCTCCTGATAGCTCTTATCTTGCATGATAACCCAATCCCTATCTCATCTTTAGAAGAGGCCAACCTAGAGCCAACTCCTCCCTCTTAATTATCAGCTTTTAATTACTAAATATTGAAAGAAATAAAGCTCCTAAAATGGGGCTCATGTGCCGTCCATCCCCTCCCCCTTGAAGTGCCGAATATTTGACCCACTAACTTGGGCGCCAAGTGGCCATACTAGGCCCAAACTTCTCCCCCTTGTGAAACCACCTACATACCCACTTATGGCACCTCCAACTTTGGGCCACGAGCCCAACTTGCTACTAAACATACTCACTTAACTTTTAATTTATACACTAACATTATTTATAAGCAATTTAACCCAGGTTTTAAGCCCAAACCTGAGCCCAATCCGCACCTCAAAGCCTTCTCCTACTAATTTAGCCATGCAACGCATCAAATGCACAGACCTACAAAGCCAGGATATTACAGTTCTACCCCCTTAAAATAAATTTCGGCCTCGAAATTTACTTGGCTAGAATAAGTGAGGGTATTGCTGTCACATTGCTTCCTCTGGCTCCCACGGAGCTTCCTCCGATCCAGGGTTATGCCATAATACTTTGACTAGAGGAACTGATTTCCTGCGTAGCATCTTTACATCACATTTCAGAATCTGAATCGGCTCTTCCTCATAGGACAGATCTGGTCTCAGCTCCACCTCCTCAACCGATATCACGTGAGATGGATCTAATCGGTAACGATGTAGCATTGAAACGTGAAACACATTGTGTATCTGCTCCAACTCCGAAGGCAATTCTAACTGGTACGCTACTGGTCCAACCCGCTTCAAAATTTGATAAGGTCCCATAAACCTAGGACTTAACTTTCCTTTGCGACCAAATCTCATCACCTTCTTCCACGATGAAACTTTGAGAAACACCTGATCCCCCACAGTAAATTCTATCTCCTTTCGCTTAAGATCTGTATATGATTTTTGCCTGTCAGATGCCTCCTTCAACCATGTCCTAATTATTTTAACCTTTTCTTCGGATTCTGCCACAATCACTGGACCCAAAACCCGACGTTCCCCCAGTTCTATCCAACATGTAGGAGTGCGACACTTCCGTCCATCTGATTTTTAGATTCGGTGCCATCCGAATACTTGCTTGATAGTGTTATTGTATGCAAATTTTGCTAAAGGCAAGAACTCCTCCCAACTCCTCTCAAGTCTATCACACAACCTCTCAACATATCCTCTAGCACTTGAATTACCCACTCAGATTGGCCGTCCATTGCGGATGGAATGCGTCTTCAAGTCCAATCTGTGCCCAAAGCTTGATGTAATGCTTTCCAAAATCGAGATGTAAACCTCGGATCCCTATCCGAGATAATCGACATCCGCACTCCGTGCAAACCTCACAATTTCGCTACATACAACTTTGCCAATTTCAGAGAATAGTCAACCCAGACCTTTGGTATGAAATGTGCGGACTTCATCAACCAATCTACTATTACCCATACCGAGTCCTTGGTAGGCGTAAGGGGAAACCCACTAACGAAGTCCATGGTAATTCTCTCCCACTTCCATTGCGAAATCTTTATCGGCTGAAGCAATCTTGACGGTACTTGGTGTTCAGCCTCGAGTTGCTGACACGTTAAGCACTTCTCTACAAATTCTGTAACTTTTCGCTTAAGACCAAGCCACCAAAACTGATCCCGTAGATCCCTATATAACTTACTTCCTCCAGGATGCATAGCATAAAGGCTACTATGTGATTCCTGAAGAATTTTCTGCCTTAACTCTTTATCCTTCGGCATACAGACCTTGCCCCGAAAACACAGCACTCCATCACTGTTTACATCAAAATTTTCCAATTCCCTATTCTGCACTTGCAGTAACTTAGCATTCATATCGCCATCTACCAACTGTTTCTCTTTTACCTGACTTAACAACGTCGGCTTCACTTGCAACTTCGCTAGCAAACTCCCATCGTCATAAAGGCTCAAATGTGCAAGCATCGCCCTTAGATCTGACACCACTTTCTGACTTAGGGCATCTGCCACCACATTCGCCATGCCCGGATGATACTCTACTGAGCAATCATAGTCTTTCAACAACTCCATCCACCTTCACTGTCTCAAATTTAGCTCCTTCTGAGTCAGCAAATACTTTAGACTCTTGTGGTCCGTGTAGATCACCGGCCTTTCTCCATACAAGTAGTGCCTCCACACTTTAAGAGCGAATACAATCGCCAATTCCAGATCATGCATCGGATAGTTAACCTAATGTGGCCTCAATCACGAGACGCATAAGTGACCACTTTCCGTCTTGCATAAGGACACATCCCAATCTCGTATGGGAAGCATCACAATACACCACAAAGTCTTTCCCACCTTGGTGAATCAAAGCCTGAGCTATGTCAATACTTTCTTAAGCTTCTCAAAACTCTCTTCATCGCTTATCCGCCCATACAAAGATACCTCCTTTCTTAACAACTTTGTCAAAGGTGCCGCTATTGTCGAGAACCCTTCGACAAATCTCTGTAATAGCCTCGCTAACCCCAAGAAACTACGGACCTCAGCCACAGACTTAGGTGGTTTCCACTCTAATACTGCCTCAATCTTCCGAGGATCCACCCTTATTCCTTCGGCAGACACCAAATGCATTAAGAACGTAACTTCCTTTAGCCAAAATTTGCACTTGTTGAACTTGGCATATAGCTTCTTTTCCCTTAACACTTGCAACACAAACCGAAGATGCTCATCTTGTTCTTCCTCAGACTTGGAATACACTAGGATATTGTCTATGAACACAACGACGAATCGATCCAGGTAGGGTTGGAAAATCGGGTTCATCATATCCATGAACGCGGCTGGGGCATTTGTCAATCCGAACAGCATTACCAAGAACTCATAATGCCCATATCTAGTCCATAAAGCTGCCTTATGGATGTCTGCCTCCTTCACCTTAAGCTGATGATATCCTGACCTTAGATCTACCTTGAAAATCTGCATGCCCCTAAGTCGATCGAACAAGTCATCTATTCTTGGCAATGGATACTTGTTCTTGATGGTCAGCTTATTCAGCTGCTGGTAATCTATGCACATGCGCATAGTCCCGTCCTTCTTCTTCACGAGTTGGACCGGTGCTCCCCATGGAGACACACTAGGTCGAATAAACCCACGATCGAGTAACTCTTGGATCTGGGCTTTAAGCTCTACTAACTCCTTTGGTGCCATTCGGTACGGAGCAATTGACACAAGAGCTGTACCCGGCAATAAATCAATTCCGAACTCCACTTCCCTGTCCGCGGGTAACCCAGTGACTACTTCAAAAGACATCCACAAATTCCCTTCTTGTTTTAACTCCTCCTACAAATGCTTCCTTAGCCTCTAAGGCATCGATCAACGCCGTAAAAGCTACACCCTTTTCTCACCATCTTCTCGCTTTTAAGGCGGATACTACATTTGACAAGCAATTACATCTCTCGTCCATTATCACAACCTCTTTGTCGTCCGAAGTTCTTAACGACATGTGCTTAGCAGCACAATCCATATTCACATGGTACTTCGCTAACCAGTCCATACCTAAGATTAGATCAAATTCCTCAAATGGCAACTCCATTAAGTCACCGAAGCTGTGCCTCTGAACTTCCAAAGGCGCCCTAAAGAGTTTGTCTAATACTCGATTGCCCTAAAGGATTAAGTATAGTCATCTTCCGGTGCAGTCTCGAGTTCACATGCGAGTTCCAGATACCTTACTAGCAATGTATGAATGAGTTGACCCAATATCTATCAACGCAATAAAGGGTAATCCAGAGATAAGGAACATACCCGTTATGACATCAGGTGCGTCACCAGATTCATAATATGTGACATAAGCCACCAGATAATGTGGTAGAAACCACCAGATCACTTCTCCTTTAACATAATCACCCATATGCCCATGCAATATACAATTTATCATGCAATTCACCTTACCCCAAAATCATAATGGAATTCCACATATTTTCACATCCATGTTATTTAAACATTATTAACAAGCATTAAGGGTAACATACCGAATACACTATACCATTGAATGGTATCCTTAGCCATGTTTATTCATCGCTTCATTAACACATGCTTAATATTATTATTATTAAACTATCGGGAGTTTAGTGTAGGGTTACACACCGATTACTAACGCGATTACCAAATCCTGAAAATCTTCAGGAAATCGTCACCACCAATTCTACCAACATTCGACCATCCTCTAAAACATCAAACCAATTGAAAACCATACTGATTCCATCCCATATGGTATTCGGCCAAATGAAGAGAATCAAAAGAGGGCCATTCGATTGAACCTACCTTAACACCCCAAACCCGCCCACAAGCCCGACCGGATCTCGTATGTCACTGCGGAAGAACGGTTGAAAATCTTTTGACTTTAGAATAAAACATGTAAATTCGTTAACTTTTGAAAACCATGTCCATTTAAAATTATAAGTAAAACTTTGTTATTATAAAATGTCCAAATTAAAACTTTTATGTATATACTTTGAATAAATAGGTGGCTAAAAATAAAATCATCTTCACATAGTAATTTAATTAAATTAAGCCCATAATAAAATAATACCAAAAATAATAACAAGGCCCTTATTACAACCCAATATTTAAACAAAATACTTAATTTCAAAAATGCGTAAAATAATCAAAATCTCTTTTCTGCATGGCCACCTCGTATCCACTCCAACCCGGTCCAAGCTCATGAATCACCTGAAATGGTTAAGAAAAATTGGGTGAGTCCACAGACTCAGTGCATAATCATTACACATGTTTCCACACGTATGGGCTTGACCCATATCCACACAGTCCATGCAACCAGTCATGCCAAATGTATCCCAGCCCAACCTAAGTCCATCCATTACACCAACCTTAGCAGACTCCCTGCCCAAGGCCGTGGCTAATCCACCGATCACAACCGAGTGATCCCACATATCCTACCTCGATAGACCTGCTTTGACAAGGTCAGTGGGTGAGCCACCGATCACATCGTGATCTCAAATCCTACCTTGGCAGACTTGTTTGCTCAAGGCCGTGGCGAGCCACCGATCACATAAGTGATCCCAACATTAATCCGTCTACGGTGATGCACTCACTATCAACCGCCGAGATGGGCACCTAGCTAACATCTCCTTGATGAAGCACATGACTAATCATCAGCGCTAATGTAGCCAGGGCTAACATTAGACCACGTACATAATATGTACACCCGTCCTTCCTTGATCAAAACCAATCCCCATGCAAATATGCAAATGTATCATGTCAAATCATCATATCGAATGAGTATACCTCACATGCTCATTATTATATCACAGTGCACCATAAATAATTTAATATCACAATTTACTAACTGTTAACCGATTACCCACACATGGGTATCCATCACTTTAGCCTTTATTGTCGGCTACCACACATCATACACAAGTATATACATCAATACACAAATAACGGGAGAAAGCAGTGCGATAATTACGCTTTTGATTAGCACGATTGACTAAACCTCGAAATCACACGTGGCTCCTAAAAGTCTCAAGTCTCCAAATCTCGATAGATCACTCACGCAAATCTCGACTATCGCCTTCTAAAAGGTTACGCCTTCCCTACAATCGGCCAAAACTAAACAACATAATCATGCTAATCAACCTCTAAGGGTATAACCGTAATTTTACCTACCAAGGGCATTTTAAGTAATTTACCCACCAAGGGTATTTTCAGTAAATTCACAACCGTAATGGCCTTCCGAAGGCCTAATGTCGCCACTAGCGACTCACTACCATTTCGGTCGTCTTAGGATGATTGGGCCTAAAACCCAATTTCGCCCATCCGCCCCCATGCTCGTATGGCCCACCTAGCACAAATCTAGCCACGATATAAGTTCCACCTAGTCTAGTTCAACATATACTAACCAATCATACAATTTACTCATATGGGCCCACGGGCCCATTGAGCCCACTTTGGCCCATCGAGGCCCAAGCAATTTCTAACCCACGAGAATACTCATCGATGGCCTCAACTATCGCGTGAAGCCCCACACATGCGCCATGCGCTTCGTGTGGCTACTAATGTCGTGGACCAAGCACTTCGACATTTGCCGCTCTACAACTAGAGTAGAGAGAGTTACACACCTGATAGGACTCTGGGGCTAATCCGCACTCCGATCACTATTGTGCCCAAACGCCCTCCAAGATGTGTTTACTCTCCTCCTAGGATGCTCTTTATATAGCTAGCTCTTCACCATCCTTCTTTGTATCTTTTCGATGTGGGATCCCTTCGTCAGTAGAGTTTAAATCCAACTGAAACTCTTGCCGTCCAAACCGCAAAATAAATACTCCCTTGCTTCTCATGAGATTCGAACCTAGGCTCCCTTGCAACATAATCCACGCCGCTAACCACTTGGCCACAAGCTCCTCTTGTGTTTTAAACCATGCGCAACTAAATATAAACTATGGGCCAAATTCTAAGGTCCAAGCAAAAAGAAACCAAAATGCAAAAGCCAAGACTTGAACCTTGGACCTCCTTCCTTCCTTGTGGCGTCACTTTGCCACTACACCACACACACCATTTGTGTCATTTTCCTCCATATTTTATTCTTAAGGCCTATCTGCCAACTTCCAGGGTTTTTTTTCACCTAAAACCAAAATTTCCCCAAAGCCAATATTTGATCCCAGGACTTCATAGAGGCCCTCTAACCTTCCAAAATCACTTATCCAATAGGCCTAACTTGCATTTAAGCCGATCTCTTATTCTCCAAAATTTAAAGCTACTACGCCTAAGGCCCATTGGGCTCAATTCTCCTAGGCCCAATTTTGGGATGTTACAAATCTACCATCCTTAAAGAAATTTAGTCCTCGAAATTTCCAACTAACTACTGATTGCACATCCTAACCTACCACACTACGCTCTTGCAAGACTCGATTTTAATAAAACTAACCACATTCTCTAGGCACGGTTTCTAAGTCCACATTCAAGGTTCTAGATATCGTCATCCCGCCTCTACCATGTCCACAGTATTGCGACCACGCCCCTAGAACTCATATCTAGTGTCACGACTTAACTGCTTAGAAAGTTTTATGCATTAGAAATTTTGTTCCTCTATTTATCCACGAGCAAATTTTATGAATAGAAGTTCGAAGTGGTTCTTTCGATCACACAAAGTTTCATCTCAAGTTCTCTATTCTAATTCAAACATTCACATTCTTCACTAAAACACATCCATTCGGTGGTATCTACCACACACATTCACTATTAGGACATTTACGCCTAGGGTATTTCCGTCATTTGTCCTCTGTGGGTATTTTTGTAATAAACCGGGTCAATTGGAAAAATCTTTACAAATCGAGGCATTTCAAAATTGTTAGAACTTAAAGGTATTTTGAAAATTTCCAAATTAAAGATGTCGTTGAAATTTCAGAAATTGGGGGGTTATTTTGGTAATTACGTAAGTCGGGGGTATTCTTGTAAATTTCCAATCCGGATATCTCAATATTTTGCAAAAATAGGATTTTTTGATATTTTGTAAAATAGGAACATTTTAGTAAAAGTCGAGAATCATATGAAAATTTAGAAACCATGGCCTTGTTGAAAATTTTATCAACCAGGGGTATTTTCATAAATTTTCCCAAACCAGAGTATCATAATATGTAAAACTCGAGATTTTGGTATTTTTGTAAAGTAAAACCATTTTAACAAAAGTTGAGGGTAGTACGGTAATTTTACAATACAGGGGCATTTTTATAATTTTACCACTAGGGCATTTTGGTAATTTTGTAAATCGAGAAAAACATCTTTTAAAATCAGATTTTGGGTTTACAAACCAAAGGGGTAAATTTGAAAATTTTAAAAAAAACAAGGGTTTTAAAATAGTAAGGCAAATCCCTTTCGGGTTTTAATAATTGGTTTAGCCTATGAATAAGTCCTCTTGGTTAAGGTGAACCGTAGCTACGCACCAGGTAGGATTTGAGTAAAGAGAAGGTGAGTCGCTAGGACTACTTAAGTACCAAGCTCTTACTGAATACCAATCCTAGACATGTGTACAGTGGTTGCCACACCTTAACTCGTCGACTAACTTCACAGGTTTGTTTAATAATCCTTAAGTTTTATGCATATGTTTGAGTAGACGAGTCCTAAGGCTCAATAGTCCTAATATTCTAATCTACGAGCCCAATTAAACCCATAACAATTCATATAACAAATCACTTCAAAAGTTCGAAGTACTTACCTGGTGGACTTCGGGCCGGAGGTACAGGTGCCATGCCAGAATAACCTGAAAAATTTTATGAAAGCCCATATTTTCGAAAAGCCCATTCTTGAAAACATTTGTGGACCCAAAACCCCCAAAGCCGAGTTTTGAACCGGGCTCTGATACCAATTTGTAACACCCCAAACCCGGCCCACAAGCCCTGACCGGATCTGGTATGTCACTGCGGAAGAACGGTTGAAAATCTTTTTGACTTTAGAATAAAACATGTAAATTTGTTAACTTTTGAAAACCATGTCCATTTAAAATTATAAGTAAAACTTTGTTATTATAAAATGTCCAAATTAAAACTTTTATGTATATACTTTGAATAAATAGGTGGCTAAAAATAAAATCATCTTCACATAGTAATTTAATTAAATTAAGCCCATAATAAAATAATACCAAAAATAATAACAAGGCCCTTATTACAACCCAATATTTAAACAAAATACTTAATTTCAAAAATCGTAAAATAATCAAAATCTCTTTTCGCATGGCCACCTCGTATCCACTCCAACCCGGTCCAAGCTCATGAATCACCCAAATGGTTAAGAAAATTGGGTGAGTCCACGACTCGATGCATAATCATTACACATGTTTCCACACGTATGGGCTTGACCCATATCCACACAGTCCATGCAACCAGTCATGCCAAATGTATCCCAGCCCAACCTAAGTCCATCCATTACACCAACCTTAGCAGACTCCCTGCCCAAGGCCGTGGCTAATCCACCGATCACAACCGAGTGATCCCACATATCCTACCTCGGCAGACCTACTGCACAAGGCCGTGGCTGAGCCACCGATCACATCGTGATCCTCAAATCCTACCTTGGCAGACTTGCTGCTCAAGGCCGTGGTAGAGCCACCGATCACATAAGTGATCCCAACATTAATCCGTCTACGGTGATGCACTCAGCTATCAACCGCCGAGATGGGCACCTAGCCAACATCTCCCTTGATGAAGCACACAGCTAATCATCAAGCGCTAATGTAGCACGAGGCTAACATTAGACCACGTACATAATATGTACACCCCGTCCTTCCTTGATCAAAACCAATCCCCATGCAAATATGCAAATGTATCATGTCAAATCATCATATCGAATGAGTATACCTCACATGCTCATTATTATATCACACAGGCACCATAAATAATTTAATATCACAATTTACTAACCTGTTAACCGATTACCCCACACATGGGTATCCATCACTTTAGCCTTTATTGTCGGCTACCACACATCATACACAAGTATATACATCAATACACAAATAACAGGAGAAACAGTGCGATAATTACGCACCTGATTAGCACAGTTGACTAAACCTCGAAATCACACGTGGCTCCTAAAAGTCTCAAGTCTCCAAATCTCGATAGATCACTCACGCAAATCTTGACTATACGCCTTCTAAAAGGTTCTGCCTTCCCTACAATCGGCCAAAACTAAACAACATAATCATGCTAATCAACCTCTAAGGGTATAACCGTAATTTTACCTACCAAGGGCATTTTCGTAATTTACCCACCAAGGGTATTTTCGTAAATTCACAACTGTAATGGCCTTTCCGAAGGCCTAATGTCGCCACTAGCGACTCAGCTACCATTTCTGGTCGTACCGGATGATTGGGCCTAAAACCCAATTTCGGCCCATCCGGGCCCCCATGCTCGTATGGCCCACCTAGCACAAATCTAGCCACGTATATAAGTTCCACCTAGTCTAGTTCAACATATACTAACCAATCATACAATTTACTCATATGGGCCCACGGGCCCATTGAGCCCACTTTGGCCCATCGAGGCCCAAGCAGCCCTAACCCACGAGAATACTACTGATGGCCTCAACTATCGCGTCGAAGCCCCACACATGCGCTCGCACGCTCGTGTGGCTACTAATGTCGTGACCGGCACTTCGACATTTGCCGCTCTACAACTAGAGTAGAAAGAGTTACACACCTGATAGGACTCTGGGGCTAATCCGCACTCCGATCACTATTGTGCCCAAACACCCTCCAAGATGTGTTTACTCTCCTCCTAGGATGCTCTTTATATAGCTAGCTCTTCACCATCCTTCTTTGTATCTTTTCGATGTGGGATCCCTTCGTCAGTAGAGTTTAAATCCAACTGAAACTCTTGCCGTCCAAACCGCAAAATAAATACTCCCTTGCTTCTCATGAGATTCGAACCTAGGCTCCCTTGCAACATAATCCACGCCGCTAACCACTTGGCCACAAGCTCCTCTTGTGTTTTAAACCATGCAACTAAATATAAACTATGGGCCAAATTCTAAGGTCCAAGCAAAAAGAAACCAAAATGCAAAAGCCAAGACTTGAACCTTGGACCTCCTTCCTTCCTTGTGGCGTCACTTTGCCACTACACCACACACACCATTTGTGTCATTTTCCTCCATATTTTATTCTTAAGGCCTATCTGCCAACTTCCAGGGTTTTTTTTCACCTAAAACCAAAATTTCCCCAAAGCCAATATTTGATCCCAGGACTTCATAGAGGCCCTCTAACCTTCCAAAATCACTTATCCAATAGGCCTAACTTGCATTTAAGCCGATCTCTTATTCTCCAAAAATTTAAAGCTACTACGCCTAAGGCCCATTGGGCTCAATTCTCCTAGGCCCAATTTTGGGATGTTACACTACCACTACCTACCTTCGGCTTTTCCACCAAATCGGCACAGGAGACTTTTAATGAGACAGATTCAGTTACAGAGAGGGAAAATCGACAGACCTTAAGCAAGTGTTTCGGGTTAGATCTTAATGAAGAAAGAAAGAAAGTAAAGAAATTAAAAGTGAATTCGCATAGAATGAAATCCCAAAACTCACCTGATTACTAAGGAGTATGCGGCTAATGGTGCACCTTCGGGAACCAGAAACCTCCCTTGTAGATTCGGTTATGGAGGAGGAATATGAGTAAGAAAAATTTGACTTTCAGGAAGATATTGAAGATGAGAAGAAGACTAGGGAATTTCGGCTAGAAGAGAAAAAAGAGAGAAAAGAATTTTGGATTGAGAGAAAAGATGAGAAAGTGGGAAAAACAAATGGAAAAGATGATAATTCCCTTCCAAATTTCGGCTATACACAGGCACACACTTAGAGTTGGAGTTTCGGCCAACTCTTCCCCTCCTGATAGTTCTTATCTTGCATGATAACGCAATCCCTATCTCATCTTTAGAAGAGGCCAACCTAGAGCCAACTCCTCCCTCTTAATTATCAGCTTTTAATTACTAAATATTAAAAGAAATAAAGCTCCTAAAATGGGGCTCATGTGCCGTCCATCCCTTCCCCCTTGAAGTGCCGAATATTTGACCCACTAACTTAGGTCCCAAGTGGCCATACTAGGCCCAAACTTCTCCCCCTTGTGACGCCACCTACATACCCACTTATGGCACCTCCAACTTTGGGCCACGAGCCCAACTTGCTACTAAACATACTCACTTAACTTTTAATTTATACACTAACATTATTTATAAGCAATTTAACCCAGGTTTTAAGCCCAAACCTGAGCCCAATCCGCACCTCAAAGCCTTCTCCTACTAATTTAGCCATGCAACGTATCAAATGCACAGACCCACAAAGTCAGGATATTACATATGGATTCCCATACTAGGTTTGACCCTAATCCGATAGATTTTCGTTGTCCTATTTCTAGGGTTGCAATCAACTCTGCTTAATTGTGTTGATCTACTCTTAAACAGGGACTTTTGCTTCACTGAATAAGCACATTCGACTTGAATCAATAACCTTGAATTATCAAAACAAGAATAAAACTCACAATTAAGAATAAGCACAAGTATTTTCTCATAAATCAAATAATAATAATATCTATCATAAGTTTCATCCCCTTAGGTATCTATGGAATTTAGTTCATAATAGAAGAGGAAAACATCATAAAGTAGGGAAAACCACAAAACATAATAAAAAACCCAAAAACTTCTAAAGAACTTGATGGGAGATCTTCAGTATTGATGGAGATCCTTCTCTAAGCTGTTTCCAACGGCTGTCTTGGAGTATTTTATCCTTTTACTCGACGTCTATTCGACGTCCTGTCAACTCTCCTTTTAAGTTGCCTCCTAGGGTGTTTATATAGGCTTCGAGATGCCTTTCTTGGCCCAAAAGTATCCTAATCCGAATGAAACTCTACTTCACTGCGGCAGGGACACGCCTGTGTGACACACCTGTGTGACACGCCCGTGTGAATCAAGCCCAGGTCGTGTTTGAGTCTGCTAAAGTGACACGACCGTGTGGTAAACTCCAAGTTGTGTTGATTTCTCAGTTTGGCCCAATTTCTCCGTTTTTGGCCCGTTTCTCGTTCTTTTCATCCTCCTATGCTCACCTAAGTATAAAACATGAAATTAAAGGATTAGAAGCATTGAATTCCATAATTTGAAGGTTAAATCATCCAAAAGTATGCCAAATGTGGGATTAAAATATGTATATATTGTGATTTATCAAATACCCCCACACTAATGTAGGTAACATAATCATCAAATCAATAAGTCTTTTATAAGGTTGTAATGGGGCTCGATTAAAGGTAGGGATTTTAAGAGATAAGACATTTCGGTTTTAAAAAATATTAACCTTTAACTTTGTCTTGGTTTTCTCGCAATACAACTTTTTTCTTTAAGTGAAACTTTGGAACACCCCCAAACTTATTTTGAACTCAAGCTCATACATTTTTCCTTTTTGGAGACTGGGCAAACTTTTCTTCGCTCTTTTTTTTTATAAGCATGAGCATATACATCTTTATGAAAATTTCCTCAAATGTTGATTCCCAAGACAACTTTAGTTAAGATAGGTGCACAAAATTAGGATAACTTTAAAAAGATGGTTATTGGCTTATAATTTATGTTCATTGCAAAAATAGGCCTTTAAGCTCAAAATTACAGTTTCAAGGGTCTAATATCATAGGGCTGGCTTGAAAAGGCTCAAACGGTCCAAAGAAATAGTGCCTATATCATTTTAGATTTTTATGTCCCCTAGGATTTCACCTCAAGAAAGTTACTAAGTCAATTCTAAAGATATAAACCTTCATGCATGTCTAATCTCAAAAGAAACTAAGTTTTCATGGCAAACATTACTAAGGCTAAGATCATACAAGCATTCCATTCTTCATGATAACATACTTTCACTTAGATAAAATCATCATTCATACTTGCATACAAACTATCTCAGTAACAAAAAAATATCTCTAAACATTCATTTATTAAAATTTACTTATGAAAGAAATGATTGAAACATACTTGAAAAATTATAAAAGTTTGAGCAATTTATTTGCCTTACCCCCTTTAAAAAAGAAGCAATGTCCTCATTGCAAGAACAAAGTAAAGAATGAAACTGAATACTAGGTAGGGTTGTAAAGAAAGAGAGGTGAGTCATTAAGACTGCTTAAATACCAAGTCTTCCCTAATAACCCAATCCTAGACATGTTCATTCCCATTACCACATCACTTAGTCTTATTTTTTTCTAAAAAAGTGTTAAGTTTGCTCATGCTTGCTATGTTTTATTTTGTAGAAATTAAATCCTAATTACGAAAGAAATAAATTCCTAAGGACTTAAAAATAATTAAATAAATAACAAGACAAGAATCCCCTTTTTTATTTTTCTGACTCATTCCCCTTATCTTCTTTAGCTCCATCTCTGCTTGCATCGTCAGTATCTTCCATCCATGTAAAGATAGCATCTGGGAACTCAGGAACAAAATTATTAGAGATATTCTTAAATGTATTTCAAATTGAGTCATCTCTAATTTTTGCATGTTTCCAGTAAGTTTTTTATTGATTGTGCATGAACTTTCACATATCCATCAAAATTGACAACTCTGATTTCCTTGAAGTACTTGCAGAAGTCGGCATGGAATTTGTATATTTAGGTTCAACACTTAGCTTGACTGGTTCTTCTTTTGGTTCAACCTTTAGTTCAGGAATGTTCGGTTCCTTATTAGATTCTTCCTTTTTAGTGTCTGTAATTGAATTAGCTTTAATTTCAATTCCATCTATTGACTCCTCGATATTTGGCTCAGTTGGCTCTTCTTGCTCGCCTTGATTCAGCTCATGCACCCTCTCTACTAATCTTTCAAGATCATAATTTGTAATGCATCCTTGAACATATTGCCCCTTCAGATTTGCTTGTGTTTTAACACCGGCCTTTAAGCAAAGTGAAGTGATAAATCATAATTTATACATATTTTAACCCCATGCTTGGCTTATTTTTGGATGAATTTTCATTAGATTTGATGATTCGATGCTCCTAATCCCTTAATTTCATGTTTTACACTCAGGAGAGCTTAGAGAGTCGAAAAGAAAGAGAAACGGGCCAGAATGGGACAAAATAGGCCTACCTTAGAAATTAACATGGCCTAAACCAATGAACATGGTCGTGTGTTACGAGCAGGATCAAACACGGCCTCGATCAACGTACACAGCCATACCATACAACCGTGTGTCACGAGTAGAATCGAGCACGGTCTAAGGAATCGAACATGGGCGTGTCCCTGCCGTATCAAAGTTTAATTCTATTCGGAATAGGCCACTCGTTGGCCAAGGGAGGTGTTCCAAAGCCTATATAAACACCCTATGGGGCAACATAAAAAAGGACGCTGAATAGAAGGTAAAAAATACTCGAGGACAGCCATCGAGAGCAGCTCGAAAGAAGGATCTCCATCAATATTGAAGATCTCCCATCAAGTTCTTTAGAAGTTTTTGGGTTTTCTTATGTTTTGTTGTTTTCCTTATTTTAAGATGTCTCCCCCCATTAGTATGAACTAAATCCCTTAGATACCTAAGGGGATGAAACCTATGATGAATCTTATTACTATTTGATTTATAAGATAAATACTTGTTCTTATTCTTAATTATGAGTTCTTATTCTTGTTTTGATAATTCAGGTTATTGATTCAAGTCGAATGTGCTTATTTAGAGGAGCAAAAGTCTTTGTTTAATAGTAGATCAACACAATTAAGCGGAGTTGATTGCAACCCTAGAAATAGGGCGATGAAAATCTATCGAATTAGAGTCAAATATAATAAGGGAATCCATAGATCGAGTTAATGCTACAATAGGAGTTTTAATTAGAAAGAAATTTCAGTTAATCAACCTAGAGTTAGTTGTTTTTAGTCTTGAAAAAGATATTAGCATAAATCAGGGATTTCTACGGATTAAGTCAAGTGAATAAATCCTATGAATCAAAAGTAATAAGTGAAGTCTAGGTGCATTCTTCCTTAGGTATTGCCTATCTCATAAATTTGTCTAAAGTATTTTCCAACTTCGTTCTCTGTCGTGTTTTTGATTAAGTTTTAGTTTAAAAGAAATCAATCCAACTCTTAGGCTAGATAATAAAAAGATAGTAATTACTAGTACTCTTGGTCCTTGTGGATACGATATTACCGGTCTTACCATAACTATACTATTGAGCTATAGGTGCGCTTGCCTTTATTGTGATCGTAGTTAGTTAGAGACACATCAAGTTTTTGGAGCCGTTGCCGGGGACTAAGATATTAGGAACACTTAATTTTTATTACTTTGGCCATTTTTTTTCTTTTATTTGCAATTTATTTATTTTTATTATTTTCTTTACTAATTTTTCCTTTTATTTACTTCTGGCAGGTATCTCTAGTTTATGACTAGAAGAAACCTGTTAGGACCCTTACTTTTTGACAGTGATATAGAAGGACCACTCGCAGAAACCGAAGAGAAATAAGGCAAAGTATACAATACATAGAAGAAGAGCAAGAAGAAGAAACCAATACTACCGAAAAGATAGCCGACAATAATCTGCTACCTCCTGTAGTTGCCGCAAACTCGGTGGATCAAAATCCTACTCCTCGTACTATGTATGATTATGCTAAACCTAATTTAACAAGAACTGAATCAAGTATTGTTAGACCTGCTGTTGCTACAAATAATTTTGAACTGAAACCTAACACTATTCAGATGATTCAACAATTTGTTCAGTTTGATGGTTTGCAGGATGAGGATCCAAACAATCACTTGGCAAATTTTCTTGAATTCTGTGACACTTTCAAAATAAATGGTGTTTCTGACGATGCCTTTCCCCTTCGGTTGTTTCCCTTCTTGTTGAGGAATAAAGCTAAACAGTGGTTGAACTCGGTACCACGAGGATCAATCACTATATGGGAACAAATGACCGAAAAATTTTTACTTAAATGTTTTTCACGTAAAAAATGGCTCAGTTAAGGAATGATATATCTTCCTTTGTGCAGATAGATTTAGAAACACTTTACAATGCATGGGAGAGATACAAGGATCTACTGAGAAGGTGCCCTCACTATGGGTTACCTATATGGTTACAAGTTCACACCTTTTACAACGGTGTGAACCCCTCAACTAGGCAGTTGATTGATGTAGCTGCCGGCGGTACACTAAACAATAAAACACCTAAGGCTGCTTATGAATTCATTAAAGAGATGTCGCTGAATAACTATCAGTGGCAAGTTATGAGGACGAAGCTGGCAAAAGCCGCCAATGTTTTTAACCTCGACACAGTCACCATGCTATCAAACTAGGTAGAATTTTTAAGTAAAAAGATTGATGGTTTGTGTGGTTCTTCACAGGTACATCCAGTGATGCAGTGTGATACGAATAGAGGAGGAATGAGCAATACAGAATACCCACCTTACAACCTTGGCATATAAAATGAACAGATGAACTATGTGGGTAATAATTCTAGACTTCAAAATAACCTTTATAGTAACACTTATAATCCAGGTTGGAGGAACCACCCAAACTTCTCATGGGGTGGTCAAGGAAATCAGAGACAACAACCCTCTCCAAGCTTTCAATCACCATACCAGTAAGAGAAAAAGCCGAACCGTGAAGATATGCAAGCAAAGTTTATTTCAGTGTCAGAGACTCATTTTTAGAATACCGAAACAGCATTAAAAAATTAGCAAGCATCAATTCAAAGGCTTGAGAATCAAATTGGACAGCTGGCTAAAATAGTTTTCGAAAGGCAACCAGGTAATTTACCTAGTAACACCGAACCTAACACAAAAGAGCATGTGAAGGTAGTTACACTAAGGAATGGGAAGGTGTTGGTTGATGCTGAAAAGAAGATGCCATTAGAAACTGATAAGGAAAAGGGTGAGGAAGTAAACGAGAATGTAACACCGGTACTTAAAGAGTATAAACCACCAATCCCATATCTGGCGAAGTTAAAAAAAGACCACATAGACGCACAATATGGTAAATTTCTTGTACTGTTTAAACAGTTAGATATTAACTTAACTTTTGTTGCTATTTCGCAGATGGCGACATAAGCAAAATTCCTAAAAGAGCTTTTAACAAATAAAAGAAAGTTTGAAGAGCTATCGATCGTGGAGCTTAACGAGGAATGTTCAGCTATTCTCCAAAATAAGCTACCAACCAAATTGAAAGATCCAGGAAGTTTCACTATTCCCTGTTTAATTGGTAGTTTAAATATTGAGAAAGCATTAGCTGATCTAGGTGCCATTATTAATTTAATGCCTTATAAAATGATCAAGCAACTTGGTCTTGGGGAACCAAAACCTACTAGGATGAGTATTCAATTAGTTGATAGATCTATTAAATATCCTAGGGGAATTGTTGAAGATGTTTTAGTAAAAGTTGATAAATTCATATTCCCTGTTGATTTTGTTGTGCTTGACATGGATGAGGATGTTGAGGTGCCTTTAATTTTAGGACGCCCATTTTTAGCTACTGCTAGGGATTTTATTGATGTAGGTGATGTTAAACTTGTGCTAAGGGTAGGTGACGAGGAAATTATTTTTAAAATTTATGATGCTATGCGATATTGTAGAGAGCAAGATGATTCTTGTTACTTTATTAATGCTATTGATCATTTTATTCAAGACTGTTTTCAAGAAATCATGCATGAAGACACGTTAGAACTGTGTCTTACCTAAGGTGAGGGGGCAGACGATGATACCAATGAGATGGGGGAGATAAAAAGTGAGTTAAATTCTAATACTTCTTCCCTAAGACAAAAGAAGTATGAGGGCGTTGAAATAAATGACGAACTAAAACAAAAACCATCTATTGAAGAGCCTCCCAAATTGGAATTGAAACAATTACTAAACCACTTAGAGTATGCATTTCTAGGAGAGAATTCTACACTACATGTAAGTATTTCTTCAAAATTAGAACCTAATGAGAAAGACGAGTTACTACAAGTATTAAAGGAGCATAAAAGAGCCATAGCTTGGAAAATTTCTGACATTAAAGGGATAAGTCCATCATTTTGCACCCACAAAATTTTAATGGAAGATGAATATAAACCATGTGTACAACCTCAAAGACGATTGAATCCTAACATGAAGGAAGTTGTTAAAACTGCTAGATGCTGGAGTTATTTATCCTATTTCTGACAGTACTTAGGTAAGTCCTGTGTAGGTTGTTCCAAGGAAGGGAGGCATGACTATTGTAGCTAACGAAAAGAATGAATTGATTCCAACAAGAACAGTCACAGGTTGGAGAGTCTGCATTGACTATAGGAAGTTGAACGATGCCACGAGAAAAGATCACTTTCCTTTACCCTTCATTCATTAGATGTTAGAAAGATTATTTGGGCATATGTACTATTGCTTCCTAGACGGACTCTCTGGCTACTTCCAAATCCCAATAGCTCCTGAGGATCAAGAAAAGACAACATTTACATGTCCGTATGGTACATTTGCTTATCGTAGAATGCCTTTTGGATTATGTAATGCTCTTGCTACTTTTCAGCGCTGCAAGCTAGCCATCTTTGATGAACTTGTAGAAGATATTATGGAGGTATTCATGGACGATTTTTTGGTATTTTGTAATTCTTTCCATCTTTGCCTTAAAAATTTAAAACAAGTTCTAATGAGATGTGAGGAAACAAACCTTGTGCGTAATTGGGAAAAGAGTTTATGGTTCGAGAAGGTATTGTGTTAGGTTACAAAATTTCTAGTCAAGGGATTGAGGTTGATAAAGCAAAAATTGAAACCATAGAAAAATTACCTCCTCCTAATTCACTTAAGGCTATTAGAAGCTTTTTAGGACATGCTGGATTTTATAGAAGATTTTTTAAGGATTTTTCTAAAATAGCTAAGCCTTTATGATAAACTGAAATAGTAACATATTTTAATCCCACATTTAGCATGTTTTTGGATGATTTTTCCCATTAATTATGGAAATAGGTGCTTTTAATCCTCTGTTTTCATGTTTTATACTTAGTAGAGCACCAGAGGATGAAAAGAACAAATAACGGAGAAAATGGCCCAAAGTACAAAATCCACACTGCCTGGGCATAAGACCATACGGCCGTGCCTCGTGAGAAAAGTGGACCACGGCTTGGACCCCGAAAAACACAATCGTGCCTCATCAACAGGATTGAACACGGGCTGCCACGACTTACACGAGCGTGTGCCATGCCCGTGTCTCTGCAGTAGGAAATAAGAATTCTATTCGAATTAGGATACTTAGAGGCAAAGAAACATATTCCAAAAGCCTATATAAAGACCCTAGAGGCCAACCTTTAAGGAAGAGGTCAGCTAGGCCAAAGAGCTGAGCTAGAGAAGTTAATTTCAGGGATTTACTTGAAGAAAGCCAGTTGATCCATCTAAAGAAGCCAGAATCATATTCAAGACGGAGGATCTCTCCTTCAATTCCTTTAGGGGATTTAGGGATTTCTTATGTTTTGTTTAATCTTTTCTTACGAGATGTTTTCTTTTATAATTATGAACTAAACCCTCAAATACTTGAGGGGATGAAACGTCGAGCGAATCTTGTTATTGTTATCTGAATTGAATGATAATATTTGATTTGTTCTTAACTATATGTTCTTAATCCTTGTTTTGGTATTTCTGAAATATTGAATCAAGTGTGATGTGCTTAGGCAGAGGAGGAAGAGAGACCCTGTCTAAGAGTAGAACTACCATAGTTAAGCAGAGTTGCTCGTGCGCCTAGAGATAGGGTGATGAAAATCTGCCGGATAAGGGTCAAACCTAATATGGGAGTCCATAGATCAAATTAATACAATTCTAGGGTTTTTAATTAGAAAGATATTTCAGAAAGATATTTCAATTAATCAACCTAGGGTTAGACATTAATAGCCTTGAAGAGAGGGATTAATATAACTTAGGGAATCCTATGGATCAAGCCAAATGAATAAGTCGTCCGGTTCAGAGTTAAATAACAAGTGAAGTCTAGGTGGATTCTTCCTCAAGTATTGTCCAAGTCAATCGGTTTTCTGTCAAGTCTTTTCCCTAATTTATTCTTTGTCTTCACATCTTTAGTTTAGTTGAATAGTTAATTTTAGATTAGATAAAAATCCACTTAATTCTTAGGCTAAATAATAGAAAGAGAGTTAATATTAGTACTTTTGGTTCCTTTGGGTTCGACAATCCGGTCTTGCCGCTAGCTATACTACTGTTCGATAGGTGCACTTGCCTCCATCGTTGTCTTAGTTAGTTTCCAGGTTCGATCAATCTTTTTATAAATTTTTAAGACGCGACAGACAAACGATCAATTTTTTTGGCGCCGTTGCCGGGGAACTAAAATATTAAGAACATTCAATTTTTATTACTTTAGCCATATTATATTTTATTATTTTCGCAATTAAATTTTATTTTTACTTTTCTAAATTTTCTTTTTCTTTTTCTCTTTTCCTAGTAGGTACCTCTAGTTTATGACTAGAAGGAACTCAACAGGACCACTACTTTACGACAGTGATATTGAAGGAACCATACACAGAAATCGTAGGGAAGCAAGGCGAAGCTTAAATTACATACAAGAATAGCAAGAGGACGAAGCTGATAATACAGAAAGGATGACTGAGAATAATCCGCCACATCAAGATATGGCCGACCATCATGCTTATCGAACTATGTATGATTATGCTAAACCTAATTTAGCAGGAGCTGAATCGAGTATTGTTAGGCCTGCTATAACAGCTAATAATTTTGAATTAAAACCTAACACTATACAAATGATTCAACAGTTTGTTCAATTTGATGGTTTGAGGATGAAGACCCAATTACTCATTTAGCTAATTTTTTAGAATTATGTGATACCTCCAAAATAAATGGCATTTCTGATGATGCCATTCGTCTTCGGTTATTTCCCTTTTCAATGAGGAATAAAGCCAAACAGTGGTTACATTCTCTTCCACGAGGATCAATCACTACATGGGACCAAATGACCAAAAATTTTTTACTAAAATATTTTCCACCGGCCAAAACGGCCAAATTAAGGAATGATATCTCTTCTTTTGTGCAGATGGATTTAGAAACATTATACGATGCATGGGAGAGATACAAGTATCTATTGAAAAAATTCCCACACCATGGCTTACCCCTGTGGTTACAAGTCCAAACTTTTTACAACGGTGTGAACCCCTCAACTCGGCAGTTAATTGACTCAGCAGCCGGCGGAACCCTTAATAACAAAACTCCCGAAGCAGCTTATGAATTCATAGAGGAGATGTCACTGAATAACTATCAGTGGCAAGTTACAAGGACAAAGCCAACCAAAGCAGCCGGAGTTTTCAATCTTGACGCGGTCACCATACTATCAAATCAGGTAGAGATGATGAATAAAAAGATTGACAGTTTGCGTGATTCTTTGCAGGTACATCCAGTTATGCAATGTGATTCAAACCTAGGAGGTGTGGCGAATCCTGAGTACCTATACTACAATCCAGTCATGGAAAGCAAACAATTAAACTATACGGATAACAATTTTAGACCTCAAAATAACCCCTATAGTAATACTTATAATCCAGGTTAGAGGAACCATCCAATTTATCGTGGGGTGGCCAAGGAAATCAGAGACAACAACCTCTGTAACACCCCAAACCCGGTCAATACACCACGACCGAATCTGGTATGTTACAGGGAAAATGTGTTTGAAAGGTTTAGGTTTCCGGTTAAAAGTCTGATGAAAACTCTTTTGTATGTTTTGTTCTTGTAGAAAACTTAAGCATGATTGTTTAGAAAGCGATAGGGTACTTGAAAACCCGGGAATTTTGAAAACTTAATTATACATTTAAGTAAAACATATTTGTCACATTTGGAAACCCGAGTAATTTCTTTGTGTTGATTTAAACATCTTTTTTTTCCTTTGACTTAGTAAGAAACTATTCTTAGGTTTGAAAACACATTTGAGTTACATTCGTTTTAGATTACAACGTGATACCCGATGGTAAAGTTTAAAACATCTCGCTTTGTGATTTGAAAACCTTATTCTTATTTTTTTCCAAATTTTAGCCAGTTCTAACCCAATAGTTTGTTAAGACATATTTGAAATCAAGTTTAAGCATATAATCAACCAAAGCATAATTTTAAAAAGGCCTTTTACAAACCCAACAAATCCAAATGAAAAATAAATAAAGCAAAGTACCAAGTTTAAAATCAGTGAAAATCCGACTTTTATTCATGGCATGGGCACCTCGAGTCCACCCCGGCTCCGTGTCCGCAATCTAAGTGTCACCTGAAATGATAAGGGAGAAGGTGAGTCACAAGACTCAGTGCATAAATCCCTCTCCCGGTATATGCAACATGCTAACACACATCATAACAAAGCAATACAATTAATGCACCCGATCCTAACCATCCATAAAACCTTTTCTACCCCGTGTGGTACCAAACCACTGGTGGTGCCAAACCACTGGTGACCCAAAGTCACGATATCCATAGATGTGGTGCCAAACCACTGGTGACCCAAAGTCACGAAAGATCCATCTGTGGGGCCAACCCACGTGTGATACCAAATCACTGGCGACAATCCCGTATCTCAAAAGTGGGGCCAACCCACGGTGTCGTTAACCACAGGGACGAGTCGCTATGAGGTGCCAAACCTCTGGTGTCCCAAAGACACAAGTGTGATACCAAATCACTGGTGATCGTAGTCACGATTAAAATGATGGGGCCAACCCATCATGTGATACCAAATCACTAACGTCAATCCCGTATAATCAACCGTGGGGCCAACCCACTGTGGTGCTAAGCCACTAGGACGAGACGCGGAGGTGCAAAACCTCTGGTGACCCAAAGTCACAATAATCAATCTGTGGTACCAAACCACTGGAGGTGCCAAACCTCTGGTGTCCCAAAGACATGGATATCATATCCCCCTCCTCTCATATCACCCAATATCATATCATATTAATGCAAATCGTGCAATCATGCTATCATGCTCACATGCTTAATATGACATCTCAAAATACATACACCATAAATCATAATATCACATATCATCACAGATCTCGTAATGAAACGGACTTACCCGAATCCGTATCCATACCTCACTAGGTATAATATTAGTCACCCATACTGTTTCACTTACACAATCAGGTTATTAACATATTACTCAGTAAAAAGGTGTGTTAGTTTACACACCTGATAAAACGCACGCTTAATCCCAAAGAACCGGTTTAAGCCCTCGATTATCTTGCCCTAAAATCGACCAAACATAAGATTAGTCACTTATAACTTTCGGCCAAAACCAATAAACCAAAAGGGTTTGCATTAAACCTTTACCTCGCAAATGGTTTGGTTTCCTACCAAACCCGAACCAACAATGGTTCTATTGACAATCGGCCTCCCCCTAAAACACAAACAATTAGTCTCACAAGCCTTTGGCATAACAAACTCTAAAAGAAAGACCATTAAAGCAACCTCTTACCACCACTTACCCAACGATTAGACTCCTCTTGCTTGCTTCCGAGATCCAAAGGCTCTATAATGAAATCGATTACCAAAACCACAAGTTAACTCCTTCCAACAAATGCCGAAATCAGCCCTTAAACACACCCAAAATCGACAAAGCACAAGAGAGGGGAGAAATGGCCATTCGGCCAAACACCTACCTCTTACTAGACCGATTGAAACCAGAATCCAACAAGGTCAACCCTCCTCTAATATATGACAATAAAGAAACTATTAGGAGAGAAAAGGTTCGGCTAACACCCTTAACAAAAGGAGAAAAGTTTCGGCTTCACACAAAGGAAGGTTCGGCTAGAGTCTCTGAAGTACCAAGCAAAAGAAATGTGGTTCAAAAGGAGAAAAGAAATCGGTAAAGGTTGAAGAAAGATTCGGCTAAGAGGTTTTGGAAAAGAAAGGAAATCAATATGAAAAGAGGGAGGGTGTTTTCGGTTTAAAGAAAAAGAAAATGGAGGATGGTGTTTTTGGAGAATGGAGTTTCGGCAAGAGGATATTGAGAGAAGAAAAGAGAGTATGAGAGGGAGAGAAGCTAGTTTCGGCTCAATAGCAATGGAGAAAGTAAATGGAGAATGTAAGTTTCGGCACTAGCTTTAAGAGAAACGAAAATACTAGTTTCGGTTTACCAAGAACATCAAAAGAAAAACAAAAGAAATTTCAGCAAGGGTAAGCTTTAGACCTTCGGTTTCCAAAAGAAAAAAATAAGAAAAAGAAAACTTTTGCTTGACACCAAAAGTGACCGAAAAAGAAAATGTCCCTAAATTGCCAAATGAATTTCGGCATATCACTCCCCCACTACACCTACCAACTGGCCATTTCCCCCAAAATCTCTCAAAAATTCGGCCTCAACTCCCCAAACACTCTAAGCCACCCATTCAAACCAGTTTGAACTAGTCTCCCTCCTAACTTCACTCTCCACCCACCATTTGAACTTTTGACTTGGTCCAAGGCAGAGTTTGAACTGCCTACAACTCCTCGCCTCCATACCGTCAAAATAGAAACCAAAATGGAGCACTCTGCAGCTTGAACACAGGACCTCCTCCCTGCAAGTGGCGTCACACACACAAGCCTCAAGTGGCGCCTATCCTGCCACTCCACCAGCTTATTTGTTATGCTAAAATTCACCTAAAGATATTTATAAACCCCAGCTCCTTCAGCTCCTCCCACCTAAGCCTAAAAGCAAAGATTTTTCCTACCACTCAGGCTTAGACCTAGCTTATAACTAAGCCCCAAAAACATCAAAACTCAACATAGCACATCATGTACATGCAACAAAGCCAAAATAAAATAGCCCCTAACCCGGGATATTACAGTTCTACCCCTTTAAAAAATAATTTCGGCCTCGAAATTACCTGATCAGAAGAGTTGCGGGTATTGCTATCTCATCATATCCTCGGTTCCCACGTAGCTTCTTTCACGCCATGATTCCGCCATAGTACCTTAACCAAAGGCACAGACTTCCTATGCAGAACCTTCATATCCCGATCTAGAATCTACACAGGTTCTTCCTCCATGGTCAAATCCGGATTCACCTCGATCTCTTCCACTGCTACCACGTGCGATGGATCTGAGCGATATCGCCGAAGCATCGAAACGTGGAATACGTCATGAATCTGACTTAGTTCTGCTGGCAACTCAAGCTGATATGCTACGGGTCCCACTCGTCTCAGTACCTTATACGGCCCAATAAACCTCGGACTTAGCTTGCCTTTCCTTCCGAACCTTAACACTTTCTTCCATGGTGAGACCTTTAGAAAAACTTGATCTCCCACAGCAAATTCAATATCTCTCCGCTTAAGATCGGCATAAGACTTCTGCCGGTCCGAAGCTTCTTTTAACCGAGCCTGAATCGACTTAACCTTGTCCTCGGTCTCAGCAACCAACTCTGGTCCCAACAACTGACGTTCACTTAACTCTGTCCAACAAGTAGGTGAGCGACACTTCCTACCATACAACACCTCATAAGGTGCCATCTTGATGCTTGCTTGGTAACTGTTGTTGTAGGCGAACTCAGCTAATGGTAGATACTCCTCCCAACTACCCCTGAAGTCCAATACACAACCTCGTAACATGTCCTCCAAGATCTGTATAACCCTTTCCGACTGCCCGTCAGACTGCGGGTGAAATGCCGTGCTAAAATCCAACCGTGTACCCAGAGCCTGATGCAACGCTCTCCAGAACCTTGACGTAAATCTGGGATCCCTATCCGAGATGATCGATACTGGCACACCGTGCAACCTCACTATCTCTGACACATACAGCTTCGCTAACCTTTGAAGTGAGTAATCCACCCTCACCGGAATAAAGTGAGCTAATTTAGTCAGACGATCCACAATTACCCAAACTGAATCCTTCTTGCTAGGTGTAAGAGGTAATCCAACGACAAAATCCATAGTTATCCTTTCCCACTTCCTTCGTGGAATCTTCTTTGGTGAAGCAACCTCGACGGCAATCGATGCTCGGCCTTGACTCACCGACATGTCAAGCACTTCCCACAAACTCACACTTCCCTCTTCGACCCGACCACGTAAGCTGTTCTCCGAGATCCCTATACATTTGCTACCTCCGGGATGCATAGCGTAGGGGCTGCTATGTGCATCCTGAAGAATCTTCTGCCTTAACTCAATATCCCTCGGTATACAAGCTCTCCCCTGAAAACACAGCACTCCATCACTAGACAAACTGTAACCCTCCAAACCACCATTCTGCACTTGTGACCTCTGCGCACTCAAAACCTCATCCATCAACTGTTTTTCCCTGATCTGCTCAACCCAAGTAGGCTTAACCTGCAGCTCTGCCAGAATACTTCCGTTGTCGTACAAACTCAAATGGGCAAACATCGCTCTTAAGTCCGAAACAACCTTACGGCTCAACGCGTCTGCCACTACGTTAGCCTTGCCCGAATGATACTCAATCGAACAGTCGTAGTCTTTTAGCAACTCAATCCATCTGCGTTGCCTCAGATTCAATTCTTTCTGAGTCAAAAGTTACTTCAGACTCTTGTGATCTGTGTAGAATATCGATCTCTCTCCGTACAAGTAATGTCTCTAAATCTTCAAAGCGAAAACTACAGCCGCTAACTCCAGATCGTGCATCGAATAATTGACCTCATGTGGCCTCAGCTGCTGAGATGCGTAAGCCATAACCTTTCCTTCCTGCATCAGCACACAACCCAAACCCGTATATGATGCATCGCAATAAACTGTGAATTCCTTTCCTGCCTCAGGTTGAATTAGAACTGGAGCCTCAGTCAAAATCTTCTTCAACTTGTCGAAGCTCTCTTGCTACTTCTCAGTCCAAATAAACGGAATCCCTTTCCTTAATAATTTGGTCATCGGTGCTGCGATTAACGAAAATCCCTCTACAAATCTTCGGTTGTATCCTGCCAAGCCCAGAAAACTCTGAATCTCAGCTACTGACCTAGGCGGCTTCCAATCCAAAATCGCCTCAATCTTTCGAGGATCCACTCTAATCCCCTCAGCCGACACTACATGACCCAAGAACGTCACCTCTTTAAGCCAGAACTTGTATTTACTAAACTTTGCATAAAGTTGTTTCTCCCTCAAAATCTGCAACACAATTCGTAAATGTGCATCATGCTCCTCCTCAGTCCTTGAATATACCAAGACGTCGTCGATAAAAACCACTACGAACTGATCCAAATACTGCTGGAACACCCTATTCATCATATCCATGAATGCTGCCGGCGCGTTAGTCAACCCAAACGGCATTACTAAGAATTCATAGTGCCCATACCGAGTACGAAATGCCGTCTTGCAGATATTCGCCTCCTTCACCTTTAACTGGTGGTACCTAGACCTTAAATCGATCTTGAGAATATCGACGCTTCTTGGTGATCAAACAAGTCATCTATCCGGCAATGGATACTTGTTTTTGATCGTCACTTGTTCAATTGGCGGTAGTCTATACACATCCGCATAGTACCATCTTTCTTCTTGACAAAGAGTACGGTGCTCCTAAGGTGAAACACTTGGCCTGATAAAACCCCGGTCCAACAACTCCTGGATCTGAGCCTTAAGCTCTACTAACTCTTTAGGCGCCATCCTATACGGAGCAATAGACATCTTTGGCGCGATTTAGCTGCAATGATCTATCCCGAACTCTACCTCACGATCTGGTGGCAAACCCGGAAGCTCCTCAGGAAACACATCAACAAATTCCCTAACTATTCGGACCTCCCCCACAGCAGACTCTTTAGCCTCCAAGGCACACACATGAACCACATATGCTTCACAGCCCTTCCTGACCATCTTCTCGGCTTTCAGAGCAGACACCACGTTGGACAAGTAATTTCTTCTATTACCGATCAGGACTACCTCATCACCCTTAGCTGTTTTCAGAACCATGCGCTTAGCCGCGCAATCCAACTTCGCCTGGTACTTAACCAGCCAGTCCATCCCGAGAATCAGATCGAACTCCCCAAACGGCAGTTCCATCAGATCAGCCACAAATACTACCCCTTGGAGTTCTAGAGGTACATCTCTATACAGCTTATCTACAACTACAGAGTGACCTAGAGGGCTTATTACGGTCATCTTCCTAGAAGATATCTCAGAGTCTAGATCCATGGTCTCCACTATGCTACTTGCAACAAATGAATGCGTCGAACCCACACCAATCAAAGCAGTAAATAGAGAACCAAAGATTAAAAACGATCGGTTATGATGTGGGTGCGTCTCCTCCTTCGGCGCCTCATGCATACACTAGCCCCGACCGTTCGGCCTCGAACTACTCGCACCTCGCCTTGGTGCTCTACGGCCCCACCGAACCATTACCTCCTCCGCCATTACCTCGGCCCTCTGCGATGGTGGTCCATTATTCTGAACCGAGTATGCGACCCCGACTCTCGATGAATCCTAGCCAACTTACGGACAGTCCCTCACACGGTGGTCCAATGAGCCACACTCAAAACATCCTCTACCACCATCCAACATCCTCCCCAATGAGCTTTCCCACAATGGTTACATCTGGCGGTCCCCGACTAGCAAAGAACAAACCTACTGGTCGATTCGCCCACTCGGTCTAGCCCTTTTCTGAGGATTACCTGACGACCCAGAAGACCTAAAATTCCTCTTATGTCGGTTCCTATCCATGCCTTGCCTCACAGACTCCTTAATACCCTCGGCTACCTTAGCCTTTTCAACCAGGACAACAAATTCATGCTCCTGTGTGGAGCAATCAAGCAACCTTAATTCATCTCGCAGCCATCCTCAAACGAACACACCTCTCGTGTTCAGTAGCTACCATACCCCTAGCATATCGAGTCAGCCTGAGGAACTCGTCTCGACTACGACACGATTTACTCCCCTGAACTAACCTCAGAAATGCTTTCCGTTGCTCATTAATGTAGTTAGCTCCAACGTACTTTTTCTGATAAGCAACCCTGAAATAGTCCCAAGTCAGATCTTTCGCTACAGCATTGTACCGAACCGTGAGCCACCACTAGTATGACTCATCTCGGAGAAGTGATACTATCCCCTTTAACTTCTCTTCAAAGATCAGTCCAGATCGCCCATGATCCGCCTGTCGCCTCCGGCCAATATTCAAGAATTGGGAGCAACACCGAGACACCTCAAAAACTTCAAATTTGCTTGCTCGAAGTCGCCAGCACGATTTTCTAGCTCCTGCGCCTCCACCTACTCGACTACCCTTTCCAGAACCCGCAGCATCGCCTATGACACTGCGTCGTCCCCAGTCTGTTCCTGAAACTCACCACCTCCAGCTGGTGGCGGTACCGGTATCTCATTCTCGACTTCGACCGGAACCCACGGGTTCGAACATCATCCTACCTCGATCACGTCCACGACCACGTCCACCTCGTGTACTCATGACTAAAATCTCGTCTGATTTAAAGAATTTTATGCATCAGTAATTATTCCACTATTTAAAAGCAAAGTCTTATGAATATTAAAGAAGCTTGTTTTCGCAAGTCCACAGAGTCCTATCAGTTTCAGTTTCTAAGGTAATCCACTATTGCTAGTCATCCACTCACATCAACATCAAAATCACAAGCAATAGTAAGGGGTACTTACCTGGGCGGACTGGTGCCGGAGACTCGGTGCCATGCCTTTCAAACCATATTATTTAAAACCAAAACACTTTAAAAACCAGAATTTAAAACATTTTGGGCCTCGGGCCCACAGCCGAGCCTTTGAACTTAGCTCTGATACCACAATTGTAACACCCTAAACCCGGTCAATACACCACGACCGAATCTGGTATGTTACAGGGAAAATGTGTTTGAAAGGTTTAGGTTTAGGTTAAAAGTCGATGAAAACTCTTTGTATGTTTTGTTCTTGTAGAAAACTTAAGCATGATTGTTTAGAAAGCGATAGGGTACTTGAAAACCTGGGAATTTTGAAAACTTAATTATACATTTAAGTAAAACAAATTTGTCACTTTGGAAACCCGAGTAATTTCTTTGCGTTGATTTAAACATCTTTTTTTTTTCCTTTGACTTAGTAAGAAACTATTCTCGTGTTTGAAAACACATTTGAGTTACATTCATTTTAGATTACAACGTGATACCCGATGGTAAAGTTTAAAACATCTCGCTTTGTGATTTGAAAACCTTATTCTTATTTTTTCCAAATTTTAGCGATTCTAACCCAATAGTTTGTTAAGACATATTTGAAATCAAGTTTAAGCATATAATCAACCAAAGCATAATTTTAAAAGGCCTTTTACAAACCCAACAAATCCAAATGAAAAATAAATAAAGCAAAGTACCAAGTTTAGAATCGATTGCAAATCGACTTTTATTCATGGCATGGGCACCTCGAGTCCACCCGGCTCGTGTCCACAATCTAAGTGTCTTTGAAATGATAAGGGAGAAGGTGAGTCACAAGACTCAGTACATAAATCCCTCTCCCGGTATATGCAACATGCTAACACACATCATAACAAAGCAATACAATTAATGCACCCGATCCTAACCATCCATAACACCTTTTCTACCCCGTGTGGTACCAAACCACTGGTGGTGCCAAACCACTGGTGACCCAAAGTCACGATATCCATAGATGTGGTGCCAAACCACTAGTGACCCAAAGTCACGAAAGATCCATCTGTGGGGCCAACCCACGTGTGATACCAAATCACTGGCGGCAATCCCGTATCTCAAAAGTGGGGCCAACCCACGGTGGCGTTAACCACGGGACGAGTCGCTATGAGGTGCCAAACCTCCGTGTCCCAAAGACACAAGTGTGATACCAAATCACTTTGGTGACCGTAGTCACGATTAAAATGATGAGGCCAACCCATCGTGTGATACCAAATCACTAGCGTCAATCCCAGATAATCAACCGTGGGGCCAACCCAATCGTGGTGCTAAGCCAGCGGGACGAGACGCGGAGGTGCCAAACCTCTGGTGACCCAAAGTCACAATAATCAATCTGTGGTACCAAACCACTGGAGGTGCTAAACCTCTGGTGTCCCAAAGACACGGATATCATATCCCCCTCCTCTCATATCACCCAATATCATATCATACTAATGCAAATCGTGCAATCATGCTATCATGCTCACATGCTTAATATGACATCTCAAAATACATACTCCATAAATCATAATATCACATATCATTACAGATCTCGTAATGAAACAGACTTACCCGAATCCGTATCCATACCTCACTAGGTATAATATCAGTCACCCATATTGTTTCACTTACACAATCAGGTTATTAACATATTACTCAGTAAAAAGGTGTGTTAGTTTACACACCTGATAGAACGCACGCTTAATCCCAAAGAACCGATTTAAACCCCTCGATTATCTTGCCCTAAAATCGGCCAAACACAAGATTAGTCACTTATAACTTTCGGCCAAAACCAATAACCAAAAGGGTTTGCGTTAAATCTTTACCTCGCAAATGGTTTGGTTTCTTACCAAACCCGAACCAACAATGGTTCTATTGACAATCGGCCTCCCCCTAAAACACAAACAATTAGTCTCACAAGCCTTTGGCATAACAAACTCTAAAAGAAAGACCATTAAAGCAACCTCTTACCACCACTTACCCAACGATTAGACTCCTCTTGCTTGCTTCCGAGATCCAAAGGCCCTATAATGAAATCGATTACCAAAACCATAGGTTAACTCCTTCCAACAAATGCCGAAATCGGCCCTTAAACACACCCAAAATCAACAAAGCACAAGAGAGAGGAGAAATGGCCATTCGGCCAAACACCTACCTCTTACTAGACCGATTGAAATTAGAATCCAATAAGGTCAACCCTCCTCTGATATACGACAATAAAAAAACTATTAGGAGAGAAAAGGTTCGGCTAACACCCTTAACAAAAGGAGAAAAGTTTCAGCTTCACACAAAGGAAGGTTCGGTTGGAGTATTTGAAGTACCAAGCAAAAGAAATGTGGTTCAAAAGGAGAAAAAAAATCGGCAAAGGTTGAAGAAAGATTCGGCTAAGAGGTTTTGGAAAAGAAAGGAAATCAATATGAAAAGAGGGAGGGTGTTTTTGGTTTAAAGAAAAAGAAAATGGAGGATGGTGTTTTTGGAGAATGGAGTTTCGGCAAGAGGATATTGAGAGAGGAAAAGAGAGTATGAGAGGGAGAAAAGCTAGTTTCGGCTCAATAGCAATGGAGAAAGCAAATGGAGAATGTAAGTTTGCACTAGCTTTAAGAGAAAGGAAAATACTAGTTTGGTTTACCAAGAACATCAAAAGAAAACAAAAGAAATTTCAGCAAGGGTAAGCTTTAGACATTCGGTTTCCAAAAGAAAAAAATAAGAAAAGAAAACTTTGCTTGACACCAAAAGTGATCGAAAAAGAAAATGCCCCCAAATTGCCAAATGAATTTCGGCATATCACTCCCCCACTACACCTACCAACCGGCCATTTCCCCCAAAATCTCTCAAAAATTCGGCATCAACTCCCCAAATACTCCAAGCCACCCATTCAAACTAGTTTGAACTAGTCTCCCTCCTAACTTCACTCTCCACCCACCATTTGAACTTTTGACTTGGTCCAAGGCAGAGTTTGAACTGCCTACAACTCCTCCCCTCCATGCCGTCAAAATAGAAACCAAAATGGAGCACTCTGCAGCTTGAACACAGGACCTCCTCCCCGCAAGTGGCATCACACACACAAGCCTCAAGTGGCGCCTATCTTGCCACTCCACCAGCTTATTTGTTATGCTAAAATTCACCTAAAGATATTTATAAACCCCAGCTCCTTGACTCCTCCCACCTAAGCCTAAAAGCAAAGATTTTTCCTACCACTCAAAGCTTACACCTAGCTTATAACTAAGCCCCAAAAACATCAAAACTCAACATAGCACACCATGCACATGCAACAAAGCCAAAATAAAATAGCCCCTAACCCGGGATATTACAACCTCCCCCTCCAAACTTCCTACAATAGCCCTACCCACAGGAAAAGGAGCCAAACATTGAAGAGATGCTGACAAAATTTATAGCGGTGTCTAAAACTCGATTTCAAAACACCGAGACAACACTTAAAAATCAACAAGCATCAATTAAAGGAATCAAGAACCAGTTAGGGCAACTCGCGAAGCTGATCTCAAAACGACCAATAGGTAGCTTGCCAAGTAACACTGAGACTAATCCCAAGGAACAAATTCAAGCCATAACAGCTCATGACAGTGAAGGATCAGTAGAAATTGAATTTGAGCCAAGGTAAGAACCTGTGGTAAGTGAAGGTAAGGCTGAGGTAAGCCAAGAGAAGCTAGAACTAGTAATTAAAGAATACAAACCTCGTATACCTTATCCCAATGCGATAAAGGAAGACAACATAGAAGAATAGTTCGATAAGTTCCTTAAACTATTAAAGAAATTACATATTAACTTGCCACTTCTTGAAGCTCTCTCGCAGATGCCATATTCAAGGAAATTTTTAAAAGAGCTCTTAACAAACAAGTGAAAGATAGACGAAAAGTCACATGTGGAACTAAATATAGTATGCTCAGTAATGTTACAGAAAAGACCACCAATAAAATTAAAAGATCCAGGGAGTTTTACAATTCCATGTCTAATTAGTAGTTTATCTGTTGATAATGCTTTAGCTGATTTAGGGGCAAGCATTAATGTTATGCCATCTAAAATTTTTAAACAGCTAGGTCTAGGGAAACCCAAGAAAACTAGGATAAGTATTTAATTAGCTGATAAGACTATTCGCATCCCTAAGGGTATAATTGAAGATGTACTAGTTAAAGTTGATAAATTCATATTCCCTGTAGACTTCGTTGTTTTAGATATGGATGAAGACAATAGCATCCCCTTAATTCTAGGAAGACCTTTTCTAGCAACTGCTAGATCTAAAATTGATGTTAGTATAGGTGAACTCATACTTCATGTAGGTGACAAATCAATCAGTCGTCAAGCTCTCGACTCAGCTAGGACACCGAGTGAGAAAGGTGAGGACGTAAATTTAGCTAATAAGCACTCAGTTAAACTTCCTTTTTAAGAAGCACCACAGAATTACACTACAGAGCCAGATCCTATAGTTCATACCAACAATGAAATACCTCATGAGGAGCGACGACTTCAGACCGATGAGCTAGATGAATGGGAGACATATCTAAAGGAGGAATCAAACCCACACGAAGTGAAACCGAAGGAAACCCCTGAAGAATGTAAAGGAACATCAAATCACTTAAAAATAGGAGATCAAGTATTAGATAGTACAGACCCGTGAATCGCCACATCAAACCTGAAGATAATCGAAGAGATCCCTTTTACAGTACTTAATTTTTTCCTTACGGAACAATCGAGGTAAGTAATTCTACTTTTGGTACTTTTAATGTAAACTCAATTCGACTCAGATTATATGATGGTATCATGAAAAAGGATTTTTCACTCCTTAAACCTCCGTGAAGATATGAGTGAAAGGTAAGTCTAGCTTAAAACTTCAAACGAGCGCTTCTTGGGAGGCAACCCGAGTACTAAACCATTTATTTTTAATTCTTTTTCTTTTAGCACCTAAACTACAGACTAACCAAGTTAATGAAGCGTAGATTTTCACATCACACGGCCTTCCACACGGCCGTGGCCGTGTGGAAGCTACGAAATTTCGTACTGACATAGTAGAGATAGTACGAGACAGGATGAGAAAAATATCTTTGAATCACGGACTCGCCTAACACCACGGTCATGCGACACAGCCGTGGCTGACATTGTTGAACCAACACAAGGGTGGTGACTTAAAAACCAGGCGTAGGAGAAGAGATTGCACCAGCATACGGCCCTGAGACATGGTCGTGTGACACGACACGCCTATGATACACGGGCTTGGGGATGTACCAAAACTGAAATTTTCTATTTAAAACAGCCCTCTCCCCTTCTCACCCATTCCCCATCCACTCTCCCACTTCCCTTCATCTTCACTTTCTTCCCGCTTCACTTTATAAAAATTTTGGTCTACGCTTCAATAATGTCAAAGAAACGGAAAGATCCGAGTCCTGCCTCCCTGTGCGAGACAAATAAACATAAGCTCATACTGGCCGCTTCATTAACTCGATAAGCTAAGGGTCTTTGAGACCTTTTAACTTCTATTTTACTCTTCTCTTCTCCTTTATTTTCTTTTCTTTATTTTTTATACATTAAATTTAGTTTATTTTGTTTTAGTTTCTTGGTTTTAGGTTCTAAAGGCTGCTAGGGAATCACAACACCATGGCTTTAGACACCACACCCACCTCGCGAACCATCTACCAATAAGGAATTTCTATTCCATTCATCTTTCCTTTTAGTTTTATTCATATTCTCTTTCTTGTTATCTTTATTTACTTTAAATATATAATTAGTATAATTTAAATTATTATTACTATTTCCTCCTCCACTTAAGCACATCAGATTGGATTAAGCATGCATAATTAAGAACAAACTAAGTATTTATCATATAATTCAAAAAATAATAATAAGATTCATCTAGGTTTCATCCCCTTTAGGTATCTGAGGGGTTTAGTTCATAACAAATAAAGAAAACATCTCAAGAGAAAAGATAAAACAAAACATAAGAAATCCCTAAAACCCCTTGAAGGAATTGAAGGAGAAATCCACCGTCTTGAGTAAAATTCCGGCTTGTTGGGATGGATCAACTGGCTATCTTCGAGTAATTCCCACAAATATGGCCTTCTGGCTTGGCTCCTTGGCCTAGCTAACCGCCTTTCTCTAGGATGCACTTAGGATATTTATATAGACTTTTAGAATGCTTTACTTGGTCCCTAAGTGTCCTAATTCGAGTATAGTTCCTACTTGGTGTTTGATTAAGCTTTGGAAAGTGTTTCATTGCCTCAAAGTATCAAAATCCGAGTGAAATTGCTCTCTCCTACGGCAGAGGCACGACCAGGGCACACGTCCGTGTAAATCGCGACTGGGCCGTGTTTCGATTCTGTTGTTTGAGGCATGGCCGTGTGATTCGAGGGTCAGGCCGTGTGAAGTATTTTGACGATGCGCGGCCGTGTGACATAATGTTCAGGCCGTGTCGATTTCCTCTTTGGCCCAAATTAGTCCATTTTAAGCCCGTTTCTTATTCTTTCCGTTCTCGGGTGCTTTCCTGGGTATAAAGCATGAAAAGAAAGGATTAAAAGAACCTTTTTACATAAATTGAGGGCTAAATCATCCAAAAGCATACTAAATGTGGGATTAAAATATGTTATAATTACGGTTTATCAAATACCCCCACACTTAAGGTTTTGCTTGTCCTCAAGCAAAATTCTTAATTTACAATTAAAATGAACTTTCCTCAATTCACAATTCCTATCAATAATGCCTCATCATAATTCATAGATAATTCATACATGGATAATTTAACTCAAAGACTCATAAAGATTCAAAAAATTCTAAGTCATAAATTTGTAGTATGAAAAGCATAGGTGTCGTCCCTCTTCTAAATAATTACCTTTGATTCAAAACTGACAAGGATTGACATCCTCAATAAAGATTCACTAAATCACTCAAAGGTGTTTAAGGTTCACAATTAAGCACTCAATAGTCAAGCCTGAAAAGTTAATCCCATAGGCTTGCCTAAAAATCAAATCTCCACCACTATAATATTAGATGATACACAAATCAAAAGGTCTCTAATCAGGGTTGTAACGGGGCATGGGTTAAAGGTGTGGATAAAGGCTAAATTAAAAGGGTTGGAATCGAGATCGAATTGACAAATCGCCTACTAAAAACATTGAACTAGAAAATAAATGATTACATCAATTGGACCTTTAAACTAATAATAATACGAGATTTTTCTTCAATAATTGAAATTTAAATATTCAAGCTCACTTTCTACGCTACTAGTACTGAGTATACTTCGATATTTTTTTAAGAACAAACTAAAGCAAATACATAATAAGGAAAGACTTTATTAACTGAAATAAACTAATTAGGTAACTGATCAAATTAATTCTCGATAGAAGGGTAGTCAAAAGAATGATAACAAATTCAGAGGGCTTTTTGGGTTAATATTAGCCGGTAAATCAATAAAAAGGGTTGTTCGGATTAAAAAGGGTTCACTAGGGGTTAATTATGTGGGTAGGATTTTTAGTGGTGTGAATGGGTTAAAACCTAGGTGCCTTTATCATCTCAAGATATCAAATCATAGATGTGGTCTCAACATGTATAATCGGGGCAAGTTCTAGAATAACAGTTCAAAGTTGGCATACTCATAATCAATAAAGTGAGCATGAAAAAGAATATATGCTCTATAAGGCTCAAAATCTCACAAAAATTATGGGTATTTGACATCAATCCCTGTAAATTTCAAACTTCAAGGTAATATTCAAATTCAGTTCAACAACCTAGAAAATTTTTTATTTTGGAAAAATAGACTTATCATGCTTGATTCTCTAGTATTCTTCAAATTTAATCATCAATGCACAATTATAAATGATTTAATCAAAAACATATCAATAAAAATCATAAATTATCAGATATTTCATCCTAATTAGTAATATGAGGAGCTTACTTGAAAACAGGATTAAATTCAGGGAATTGAGAATGATGCAAAAAGTTAGGCAATTAATCCCCCCCACACTTAAGATGTACATTTCCTTTAATGTTCAAAGATAGATAAATAATCATGTAATAGTGAAATCAAAAGAGAAGGGGAGAAGTGACACTTTTTGAATTTTGGATGATACCGAGAGTTGGCCGAGGTCGTGGTGGTGGCATTTTTATGGGCACCGTGGGTGGTCGCCAAGGCGCTCAAGCGCTAGATGAAGAAATTGGGTAGCTGCAAAGATATAGCCAAAATTCTAATGTAACATTAATAATATACTAATAATATAATTAAAGACAAAGAAAATAAAGAGAATGGGACTAAGAAGAAAACTAAAATTAAGAGAAAAGACTAATGGACAAGGAGTCCTTATTGTTGGATGGTTCGCGAAGTAGGTGTGACCTCTAAGGCTATGGTGCGTGATTCCCAAGCAGCCTTTAGAACCTGACACTAAGAAACTAAAAGAAATTAAGATATATTAAGCAGATTAGAAATATAGATAAGTGGGATAATGGGGAAAATAAATGTAAATAAAATTTAAATGGTCTCAAAGACCCTTGGCTTGGCGAGGAGATGAAGCTACCGGCATGGACTCATGTGGATCGGTCTCCTTTGAGGAGACTATGGTTGGCCTCTTACGCTTCGTCGGTATTTTCTTGGTATAGCTGAGGAGTCTAGACACTTTTTTCTAAGGAAAGAAGGGAAAAGAAGTAAGAAAGAATGAGAAAAGAGGATGGGGGAAGGGGAAGAGCTGCGGGGTTTAAATAGAAATTCAAATTTGTCGTGTTCCCACGCCTATGGTCCGAAAGCGTGTTGATTTACACGACCGTATCGCACGGCCGTGTGTCTATGCGTGTTAAGTCACCATGACCGTTTTTCAGTCAGCCACGTCCGGGGGGCATAAGTCAGCATTTTAGCATGGTTCAGAGGCACGAGCTTGTTTTGCCTATAGTGTGCAAGTCAGTAGCTTCATACTTTCTTGGAGCACGGCCATGCCACTTTTACGGAGCCCATGGGGTAGTGGTTGGATTTGTGACGTCGTGGGGTGGTTGACACTGATTCGTACGACCTCTGTTGTGTCAATTTGGTGGTTCTAGTGGTCTACGCGGTCACGGACACGGCCGTGTGTAAGGCCGTGTGGCCTTGAAATTTTGCACTTCCGGTTAGTTTAAAAGGAAAGAAAGAAGGAAAGGAAAGAAACAAAAAATAAATTTGAATGTAAATAGTGTTAGTACACGGGTTGCCTCCCGAGAAGCGCTCGTTTATAGTCTTAAGCTGGACTTTCCTCGAATTAGAAAAATTAGGGAGGTTTAAAGGTTTGAATATCTTCCCTCTTGCTTAAGGGTTTATTTTCTTGATAAGGTTCAAGTCGAGAAGTGTTTATCTTAAAAGTGCCGAATGTTGGATTGCTTACCTCGACTATTCGATGGGCGAAGATATTGTGTACCTTAAGAGGAATTTCCTTGCTTACGTTCAGGTCTGTTGTGATGATGCGAGGGTAAGCTTTATCGAGCAGCACTTGGTCTCCTATTTTGAAGTGATTTAATATTCCTACGAGTTCTTCTGGTGGTTCTTCTCGTGTTACTTCGTGTGGGTCCCGTTGTTCTTTATCATGTGTTTTTTGCTCTTCTAGTTTGTCAACCCTTAGGCTTCATTCCTTTTTTAATTCTCCTTTGTTACGTTGGGGTCTAAGATTTGGCTCGTGGTTGTATCCTTGTATCCTTATGGTATTTCTTACTGAGAAATTTGAACAAATTATTTATCAAATGAATTGTCTTTCTTACCTTCATAGATTGTTGTCCTGGCCGAGTCAAGAGATTGAAGACTGATTGACTCGTTACCTACACAAACTATGAGTTCGCTTGTGGCAACATCAATTTTAGTATTGGCAATTGCTAGAAAAGGTCTTCCTACAATTGAGGGAATTGAATTATCCTCATCCATGTCTAAGACAACGAAATCTACTGGAAAAACAAATTTGTCAATTTTTACAAGAACATCTTCAATAACGCCCCTAGGAATTCTAGCAGTTTTATCAGCTAATTGAATGCTCATCTTAGTTTGTTTGGGCTTCCCTAGACCTAGTCGTTTAAACAATGTATAAGGCATGACATTTATGCTTGCCCCTAAATCAGCTAACACATTATCAATAGTTAAACTACCAATTAAACATGGAATTGTAAAACTCCCTGGATCTTTTTATTTCTGTGGTAGTTTATTCTATAGCATTGCTAAGCATGCTGTGTTTAATTCCACATGGTGTTCTTCATCTATTTTACGTTTGTTCATCAAGAGCAGCCTTAAAAATTTTCTCGAGTCTGGCATCTGAAAAAGAGCTTCAAGAAGAGGTAAGTTGATATGTAATTTTTTTAAGAGTTTAAGAAACTTACCGAACTGTTCTTCTGAATCATCTCTTTTCATTGCTTCGGGATAAGGTATGCAAGGTTGGTAATCTTTGACTACCGATTTTGGCTTTTCTTGTGTTACCTCTATTTTACCTTTATCTACCTTGTTTTCTTGAATTGTATTTGGTTCATTTAACCCTTCACTGTCTTGAGCTGTGATGGCTTGAATTTGCTCTTTAGGGTTAATCTCGGTGTTACTTGGTAGACGTCTTGCGGTCGTTCAGACATTAGCCTTGCGAGTTGCTTGACTGCATTAGTAACTTCCTTGACCGACTTAGTAATTTCCCCTATTCGGCTCTCATTACCTTTAATTATTCTCTCAGTTTCTTGGAAACGTTTTTCTGTGTCTGACGTGAATTTTGTCAGCATCTCCTCGAGGGTTGGTTCTTCTCTTGTAGATAGGGCTGATTTTGGAAGTTTTGAGGAGGTTGTTGCCTTTTATTTCCTTGGTTTCCTTCACCTCCCCACGAAAAATTTGGGTGGTTCCTCCAACTTGGATTGTAAGTATTACTATAAGGATTATTATTAGATCTGAAATTATTTCCTATATAGTTCATCTGTTCACTTTCTGCTTCCGGTTGGTAGGGTGGGTACTCAGGATTCGCCACAGTTCCACTTGTGTCGCACTGCATGACTGGATGTACCTGCGAAGAACACAAACTATCAATCTTTTTATTCATCAATTCTACCTGTTTTGATAGCAAGATTACTGCATCGATGTTGTAAACTCTGACTAATTTTGTCGATTTTGTTCTTGTAATTTGCCACTGATAGTTATTCAGTGATATCTCTTCAATGAATTCGTAGGCTGCTTCAGGAGTTTTGTTGTTCAGAGTTCTACCGGCGGCTGAATCAATTAATTGCCTCGTTGAGGGATTTACACCATTGTAGAAGGTTTGGACTTGTAGCCACAAGGGTAGACCATGGTTTGGACACCTCTTCAAGAGATCCTTGTATCTCTCCCATGCATCGTATAACGTCTCTAGATCCGTCTGCACAAAAGAAGAGATATCATTCTGTAATTTGGCCATTTTGGCCAGTGGAAAATATTTTAATAAAAAATTTTCAATCATCTGCTCCCATGTAGTGATTAACCCTCTTGGTAACGAGTTTAACCATTGTTTGGCTTTATTTCTCAATGAAAAAGGGAATAACCGAAGACGTATGGCATCATCATAAATGCCATTTATTCTAAAGGTATCACAGAACTCCAAAAAATTAGCTATATGAGTATTTGGGTCCTCTTCCTGCAAACCATCAAATTGAACAAACTGTTGAATCATTTGTATTGTGTTAGGCTTTAATTCAAAATTATTAGCAGCTATAGCAAGCCTAACAATACTAGATTCCGCTCATGTTAAATGCGGTTTAGCGTAGTCAAACATGGTGCGTAGAGCATTATTTTCTTTCTCATCAGGTGGTGGTGGGTTATTCTCATCCATCCCTTCAGTAGGATTGGATCTGTCTTTTTGGTCTTCCTCTGTGTAATTTAGGGCTCGCTTGATTTCTCTACGGTTTCTGCGAGCAGTAGCTTCAGTATCACTATCGTATACTAGTGGTCCTCTCGGGTTCCTCCTAGTCATAAACTAGAGGTACCTGCTAGGAAAAGAAAGAAAGAAAATTTAGTAAGTAAAATAAAATAAATTGAGAAAATTTTAAAAAATGGCTAAAGTAATAAAAATAGAGTTGTAACATCCTGAAAAGGGCCTATGCATTTTCAGTTTAATTGTACGAAATGACATGTCTTATGTGTTATGAATGTATTTTGAACATTTTTGGAAACCTGGGAATGTATGGAAATGTTACGTTAAAAGAGGAAAGTGAACATTTTGGAAACCTAAGTTAAAAGAGGAAAGTGAACATTTTGGAAACCTAAGTTTAAAGAGGAAAGTGAACATTTTGGAAACCTAATTTAAAAGAGGAAAGTGAACATTTTGGAAACTTAAGTTAAAAGAGGAAAGTGAAACAAGGTGGCCTTAAGAAAATTAATAGAAGAAGTTTGACACACAAACAGGCTTGGAAAAGTGGCCTGGAGATGCCACTTAGGGCCTCTGGAAATGGCGCCACATACAAGGGAATTGGGCCTAAGTTCGAGTCACATGGAAAGCAAAAAAAAAGAAGTTTTATTTTTGCTTCCAGAAGCAGAGAGGTGGACGGCATTAAGGCTCTTAAAAGAGGAGTTTTATTCTATTTAAATTTCAGCTAAATAGGGGATAAATAATAGATTATTTTCAAGAGATAAATGATAGATTATTTCTTTTATTTTATGAGGTGATAAGAGGAGAAAAGTGAGGAAGGGCTAGTGTTTGAGTGCTAGCCAAAATTCTTAGTTGAAGTATCCATCTTTTTCTTCTTTTTGTTTAGTCTCTCATCTTCTCCCTAGCCGAATGTCCCTCTTTTCCTTCTCTCCCAATCTTCTTTGCTAGCCGAAACCATTCTCTTCCTATAGTCACCATAGCCGAAACTCATAAAGCTTCACACTCTCCCTCTCCACATTCTTAAAAGGCCGAACCCCAAAATTATTTTCCTTTAATTTAATTAAGGCCGAATCTTCATTAACTCCCTAAGCCATTGTCGAAATTCTTCTACCTCATCTCTTCTCAGTCTAGGCCGAATAGCAACCAGGTTAGAGATCTCTTTTGATCCCTTCTCAAATCGGTTTGGATAGGTAAAGTATGCTATGGACGAATCTCTTTTATTTCTCTTTATTCCTCCTCTGTCGACATGTGTAGAACAAAAGCCAAAATACAGCATTTGATTTGACTCTTATTCAACCATGAAATCGGTTCCTTTAGGAATTTTGGGATTTGTTTTGGAGTAAGCCGACTCTAGAGAAGAGCATTCAGGATTCGGTTATCTAAGGTAAGGCATGGATTCGGCCAAAGGCCATTGATTATGTTTAAGTGATTGGAATCGAATCTAATATATGAGTCGATAGGTGATTTCGACAAATACCAAAGGGAATTAGCAATTTTGAGATTTAGATCCCTAAGGTAAGTGTACATGAATATTTGGCCAAGGCTTATTTTGGTATGAAGATCTATTTCTTATTTCGCTTAAAAGCCGAAACTAATTAGTTAAGTGATTTTAGTGCCTAGCCGATTGCAAGGGGCGAACTCTGCGAAGTTTCGGGATTTGACTATAGTCAATTTGACAGCAAGGTAAGCATATAAGTGTACTAATCCTACTGGAATTTGGTTTATGGCCGAATGGTTCTTTTTGTTAAAATCGTAGTATTGGCCGAATGTAGGAGTTAAGAATCTAAAGCGTTAGATCGAGTTTTCGGGTTTTCAGGAAAGCATTAATATTAGGTGTGTATTCCACACTAATTTTAATATGTTTTATGGCAATATTTAATATGTGCATGTTTATTGTGTTACGGTACAAAGTACTCGTGCACGCTTCCTACTCTTACTAGGATTACGAAATATGTTATATTTAACATGTGAAAAGTGACATAAATGTGAATTTAAGTATGATATGCATGATATGAATAATATGGGGCATTCTGGTTATATGAAAAGGGAAGTGAAAGTGGTGACTTGGTCTCACTATCTGAATGTGGTGACTTCGGTCACATTATCTGAATGTGGTAACCGGTTACATTATCTCGAATGTGGTGTCCCATGACACAATTATTTAATCTGGTGGCTAAGCCACAAATTTTATATAGGCGATGAGCACGTCGATTGCGATGTTGCCTTCAATGGTGTGTAGCGGATGGAGGTTGACTTAGTAGTCCCACGGTGTGAAGGTTGGTGCGGGATGTGTAGCAGATGGCATCTAGGTTTGGGTTGGGTTGCATCATTATCTTGAATTATTATGTGAACATGATATGTATGGTATGCCTAAATCTATTAAATTTTAGTGTTGGTTACACATTGAGTCTGTTGACTCACCCGCTAGGGAACATGTTTGGGTGATGAACAAAGTGATGGACCGGGACAGAACTTGTGGTGGCCATGCTCACTTTAAAGTTTTATTTAATTTGGACATTTTATTTTATTTAAGTACTCTACAAATTTTATTTTGGGTTTTGTTTTATGTAATAAGGCCGTAGTGATGATTTTATTGTTGTTTTAATTACTACGCTATTTAATTTATGTTATTTAAAGATTAAGTCAATTTAATTTAAAATAAACTTCAAATGTCTTGTCAGTTGAAATAAATGGGTTTTCAATATAAAAATAAACTTGTTTTCAACTCGAGCCCAACCCACAAAGAAACTATCTTCAAAACACATGCTTTCAAAGTAACGAAGAATTTTTGAACCGATTTACATCGAGAAACATACCAGATCCGGTCCGTGCTCGTGGGTAAGTGTGGGTGTTCGATTTGGTATCGAGCCCGATTTTAAACTCTCTACTGTGGTCTAAGGCCTAAAACGTTTTCAAATTGAGCCCAAATGAGTTTTATGGAAGTATTTACGAAAATAGGCAGTTTGAAGGCATGGCACCTAAATCTCCAACCCATGATCCACTGTAAGTACCCCAACCATCTGTGATGATTATGTGATTTATAGAGGGTAGAAATGGAATGGAACGAGAATAGAGATTAAGTACTTGAACCCTAGGACTAGTCTACCCCAACTACTACATAAGACTTAAATGCCTAACTAAACAAACCTATGGCTAAGTCAATCGAGTTAGGGTGTGGTAACTCCCGTATGCAGTCTAGGATTGGATCGGAAGAGCTCGGTATTTAAGCAGTCCTAGTGACTCACCTCCTCTTCGCAGAATCCCACCAGTGCGTAGCTTCGGCTCACCCTAACCCGGAGGACTTAGTGGGTGTGGCAACCCCTGCAAGATGCCTAGGAATGGTTTCAGTGGGAGCTTGGTACTTAGCGGTCAGTGTGACTCACCTCCCTCCACTGAATCCTACCTGGTGCGTAGCTTTGGTTCACCCTGACCAAGAAGACTCAGTCATAGGCTAAACCCAATAACTAAAACCCGAAAGGGAACTAGCCATGTTTTTTTAAGAACCCTAATTTTAAAACTCTTAAAATCATTTTTCTTTAATTTGTGAAAACTATTTTTCTACACAATTTTCCGAAAAATTTTTGATTTATAAAATTACAAAAATACCCCTAGTGGTAAAATTACAAAAATGCCCTTGGTTTATAAAAATGTCTAAAATACCCACAGTTCTAATCAACATTTTCATTATTTTATAACAAGTCCAAAAACCCTTATTTGCAAATTATCAAAAATACCTTAATTTTGGAAAATTACAAAATTGCCCCTAACTTACCAAAATTTCCAAAATGACCCTGATTTTTAAAATTTTTGTAACTTCATCATTTTGGAAAATAAATTTCTCAAAAAGAACCCTCAAAGTTTTGCAAATTTTGAAATATCCCTGAAATATTAAACTTCACAAATTTACCCAGGTTAATTACCAAAATACCCTCAAAAATGAAAAAATTTACCAGAATACCCTTATTGACAAAATTACCAAGGAAACTTATTTGACAAATTACGAAAATACCCCTATAGGATAAATTACATAAATACCCCTAGGTAGTGGAAAAACAACAACAATGAAAACTACAACATTTCTCGAATGAACAGACGCTCATAATTGATTGATGGATGTATAAATGTGAAGGCGTGTGCATGTATGAATCTGAAAGAACCACTCTTAAAATTCTTTTCATAAAACTTCGTCGTGGATAATCGGTGGAATAAGGGCTAATTCATAAAACTTTCTT